>CM067998.1:33753202-34064671 GCA_034663535.1 Citrus x limon | reverse complement strand
CTGGGCTATAGCTTGGGGGGAGGGGCTGGCCAAGTTCGTCCGCGGGACTCGGAATGGGGCCAGAATTTGCGAGGGGCCTCCGTGTGCCAAAAATAGGCCGCGGGCACTGCCGCGCCCAAAAATAAGCTCATGAAGGTCCCGTCCCCAAGTTCGTCCGCCGCAAAAATGCCCAAAAAACGGGGGGCTATAGCCTTGGGGCGAGGGGCTGGCCAAGTTCGTCCGCCGGATTCGGAATGGGGCCAGACTTTGCGAGGGGCCTCCGTGTGCCAAAAATAGGCCGCGGGCACTGCCGCGCCCAAAAATAAGAGCCCGAAGGTCCCGTCCCCAAGTTCGTCCGCCCCAAAAATGCCCAAAAAACGGGTAGGCTATAGCCTTGGGGGGAGGGGCTGGCCAAGTTCGTCCGCCGGACTCGGAATGGGGGCAGACTTTGCGAGGGGCCGCCGTGAGCCAAAGATAGGCAGCAGGCACTGCCGCGCCCAAAAAAAAGCTCACGAAGGTCCTGTCCCCAAGTTCGTCCGCCGCAAAAATGCCCAAAAAACGGGGGGCTATGGCCTTGGGGCGAGGGGCTGGCCAAGTTCGTCCGCCGCACTCGGAATGGGACCAGAATTTGCGAGGGGCCTCCGTGTGCCAAAAATAGGCCGCGGGCACTGCCGCGCCCAAAAATAAGCTCATGAAGGTCCCGTCCCCAAGTTCGTCCGCCGCAAAAATGCCCAAAAAACGGGGGGCTATAGCCTTGGGGCGAGGGGCTGGCCAAGTTCGTCCGCCGGATTCGGAATGGGGCCAGACTTTGCGAGGGGCCTCCGTGTGCCAAAAATAGGCCGCGGGCACTGCCGCGCCCAAAAATAAGAGCCCGAAGGTCCCGTCCCCAAGTTCGTCCGCCACAAAAATGCCCAAAAAACGGGTGGGGTATAGCCTTGGGGGAAGGGGTTGGCCAAGTTAGTTCGCAGGACTCGGAATGGGGCCAGACTTTGCGAGGGGCCTCCGTGCGCCAAAAATAGGCTGCGGGCACTGCCCCGCCCAAAAATAAGAGCCCGAAGGTCCCGTCTCCAAGTTTGTCCGCCGCAAAAATGCCCAAAAAACGGGTGGGGTATAGCCTTGGGGGAAGGGGTTGGCCAAGTTAGTTCGCAGGACTCGGAATGGGGCCAGACTTTGCGAGGGGCCTCCGTGCGCCAAAAATAGGCTGCAGGCACTGCCCCGCCCAAAAATAAGAGCCCGAAGGTCCCGTCTCCAAGTTTGTCCGCCGCAAAAATGCCCAAAAAACGGGTGGGGTATAGCCTTGGGGGGAGGGGTTGGCCAAATTAGTCCGCCGGACTCGGAATGGGGCCAGACTTTGCGAGGGGCCTCCGTGTTCCAAAATTAGGCTGAGGGCACTGCCGCGCCCAAAAATAAGAGCCCGAAGGTCCCGTCTCCAAGTTTGTCCGCCGCAAAAATGCCCAAAAAACGGGTGGGTATAGCCTTGGGGGGAGGGGTTGGCCAAATTAGTCCGCCGGACTCGGAATGGGGCCAGACTTTGCGAGGGGCCTCCGTGTTCCAAAATTAGGCTGAGGGCACTGCCGCGCCCAAAAATAAGCACCCGAAGGTCCCGTCCCCAAGTTCGTCCGCCGGACTCGGAGTGGGGCCAGTCTTTGCGAGGGGCCTTCGTGTGGCAAAAATAGGCCGCGGGCACTGCCGCGCCCAAAATAAGAGCCCGAAGGTCCCGTCCCCAAGTTCGTCCGCCGCAAAAATGCCCAAAAAACGGGTGGGCTATAGCCTTGGGGGGAGGGGCTGGCCAAGTTCGTCCGCCGGACTCGGAATGGGGCCAGACTTTGCGAGGGGCCTCCGTGCGCCAAAAATAGGCTGCGGGCACTGCCCCGCCCAAAAATAAGAGCCCGAAGGTCCCGTCTCCAAGTTTGTCCGCCGCAAAAATGCCCAAAAAACGGGGTGGGGTATAGCCTTGGGGGAAGGGGTTGGCCAAGTTAGTTCGCAGGACTCGGAATGGGGCCAGACTTTGCGAGGGGCCTCCGTGCGCCAAAAATAGGCTGCGGGCACTGCCCCGCCCAAAAATAAGAGCCCGAAGGTCCCGTCTCCAAGTTTGTCCGCCGCAAAAATGCCCAAAAAATGGGTGGGCTATAGCCTTGGGGGGAGGGGCTGGCCAAGTTCGTCCGCCGGACTCGGAATGGGGCCAGACTTTGCGAGGGGCCTCCGTGCGCCAAAAATAGGCCGCGGCCACTGCGGCGCCCAAAATAAGAGCCCGAAGGTACCGTCCCCAAGTTCGTCCGCCGCAAAAATGCCCAAAAAACGGGGGGCTATAGCCTTGGGGCGAGGGGCTGGCCAAGTTCGTCCGCCGGACTCGGAATGGGGCCAGACTTTGTGAGGGGCCTCTGTGTGCCAAAAATAGGCCACGGGCACTGCCGCGCCCAAAAATAAGCGCCCGAAGGTCCCGTCCCCAAGTTCGTCCGCCGCAAAAATGCCCAAAAAACGGGGTGGGGCGATAGCCTTTGGGGGAGGGGCTGGCCAAGTTCGTCCGCCGGACTCGGAATGGGGCTAGACTTTGCAAGGGGCCTCCGGGTGTGCCAAAACTAGGCCGCGAGCACTGCCGCGCCAAAAAATAAGAGCCCGAAGGTCCCATCCCCAAGTTCGTCCGCCGGACTCGGAATGGGGCCAGTCTTTGCGAGGGGCCTCCGTGTGCCAAAAATCGGCGCGCGGATAATGCCGCGCCCAAAAATAAGCGCCCGAAGGTCCCGTCTCCAAGTTCGTCCGCCGCAAAAATGCCCAAAAAAAGGGTGGGGTATAGCCTTGGGGGAAGGGGTTGGCCAAGTTAGTCCGCCGGACTCGGAATGGGGCCAGACTTTGCGAGGGGCCTCCGTGTTCCAAAATTAGGCCGAGGGCACTGCCGCGCCCAAAAATAAGCACCCGAAGGTCCCGTCCCCAACTTCGTCCGCCGGACTCGGAATGGGGCCAGTCTTTGCGAGGGTCCTCCGTGTGGCAAAAATAGGCCCCCGGGCAATGCCGCGCCAAAAATAAGCGCCCGAAGGTCCCGTCTCCAAGTTCGTCCGTTGCAAAAATGCCCAAAAAACGGGTGGGCTATAGCCTTTGGGGGAGGGGCTGGCAAAGTTCATCCGCCGGACTCGAAATGGGGCCAGACTTTGCGAGGGGCCTCGTATCCCAAAAATAGGGCGCGGGCACTGCGCGCCCAAAAATAAGTGCCCGAAGGTCCAGTCCCCAAGTTCGTCCGCCGAACAAATGCCCAAAAAACGGGGTGGGCTATAGCCTTGGGGGGGAGGGGCTGGCCAAGTTCGTCCGCCGGACTCGGAATGGGGCTAGACTTTGCAAGGGGCCTCTGTGTGCCAAAACTAGGCCGCGAGCACTGCCGCGCCAAAAAATAAGAGCCCGAAGGTCCCCTCCCCAAGTTCGTCCGCCGGACTCGGAATGGGGCCAGTCTTTGCGAGGGGCCTCCGTGTGCCAAAAATCGGCCGCGGGCAATGCCGCGCCCAAAAATAAGCGCCCGAAGGTCCCGTCTCCAAGTTCGTCCGCCGCAAAAATGCCCAAAAAAAGGGTGGGGTATAGCCTTGGGGGAAGGGGTTGGCCAAGTTAGTTCGCAGGACTCGGAATGGGGCCAGACTTTGCGAGGGGCCTCCGTGTGCCAAAAACAGGCTGCGGGCACTGCCGCGCCCAAAAATAAGAGCCCGAAGGTCCCATCCCCAAGTTCGTCCGCCGGACTCGGAATGGGGCCAGTCTTTGCGAGGGGCCTCCGTGTGCCAAAAATCGGCCGCGGGCAATGCCGCGCCCAAAAATAAGCGCCCGAAGGTCCCGTCTCCAAGTTCGTCCGCCGCAAAAATGCCCAAAAAAAGGGTGGGGTATAGCCTTGGGGGAAGGGGTTGGCCAAGTTAGTCCGCCGGACTCGGAATGGGGCCAGACTTTGCGAGGGGCCTCCGTGTTCCAAAATTAGGCCGAGGGCACTGCCGCGCCCAAAAATAAGCACCCGAAGGTCCCGTCCCCAAGTTCGTCCGCCGGACTCGGAATGGGCCAGTCTTTGCGAGGGTCCTCCGTGTGGCAAAAATAGGCCGCGGGCAATGCCGCGCCCAAAAATAAGCGCCCGAAGGACCCGTCTCCAAGTTCGTCCGCCGCAAAAATGCCCAAAAAACGGGTGGGCTATAGCCTTTGGGGGAGGGGCTGGCAAAGTTCATCTGCCGGACTCGGAATGGGGGCAGACTTTGCGAGGGGCCTCCGTGTGCCAAAAATAGGCCGCGAGCACTGCCACACCAAAAAATAAGTGCCCGAAGGTCCCATCCCCAAGTTCGTCCGCCGGACTCGGAATGGGGCCAGTCTTTGCGAGGGGCCTCCGGTGTGCCAAAAATAGGCCGTGGGCATTGCCGCGCCCAAAAATAAGCGCCCGAAGGTCCCGTCTCCAAGTTCGTCCGCCGCAAAAATGCCCAAAAAACGGGTGGGGTATAGCCTTGGGGGAAGGGGTTGGCCAAGTTAGTTCGCAGGACTCGGAATGGGGCCAGACTTTGCGAGGGGCCTCCGTGCGCCAAAAATAGGCTGCGGGCACTGCTGCGCCCAAAAATAAGAGCCCAAAGGTCCCGTCTCCAAGTTTGTCCACCGCAAAAATGCCCAAAAAACGGGTGGGGTATAGCCTTGGGGGGAGGGGTTGGCCAAGTTAGTCCGCCGGACTCGGAATGGGGCCAGACTTTGCGACGGCCTCCGTGCGCCAAAAAATAGGCTGCGGTCACTGCCGCGCCCCAAAATAAGAGCCCGAAGGTTCCGTCCCCAAGTTCGTCCGCCGCAAAAATGCCCAAAAAACGGGTGGGGTATAGCCTTGGGGGGAGGGGGTGGCCAAGTTAGTCCGCCAGACTCGGAATGGGGCCAGACTTTGCGAGGGGCGTCCGTGTGCCAAAATTAGGCCGTGGGCACTGCCGCGCCCAAAAATTAGCACCGAAGGTCCCGTCCCCAAGTTCGTCCGCCGGACTCGGAATGGGGCCAGTCTTTGCGAGGGGCCTTCGTGTGGCAAAAATAGGCCGTGGGCAATGCCGCGCCCAAAAATAAGCGCCCGAGGGTCCCGTCTCCAAGTTCGTCCGCCGCAAAAATGCCCAAAAAACGGGTGGGCTATAGCCTTTGGGGGAGGGGCTGGCGAAGTTCATCTGCCGGACTCGGAATGGGGCCAGACTTTGCGAGGGGCCTCCGTGTGCCAAAAATAGGCCGCGAGCACTGCCACACCAAAAAATAAGTGCCCGAAGGTCCCATCCCCAAGTTCGTCCGCCGGACTCGGAATGGGGCCAGTCTTTGCGAGGGGCCTCCGTGTGCCAAAAATAGGCCGTGGGCATTGCCGCGCCCAAAAATAAGCGCCCGAAGGTCCCGTCTCCAAGTTCGTCCGCCGCAAAAATGCCCAAAAAGCGGGTGGGGTATAGCCTTGGGGGAAGGGGTTGGCCAAGTTAGTTCGCAGGACTCGGAATGGGGCCAGACTTTGCGAGGGGCCTCCGTGCGCCAAAAATAGGCTGCGGGCACTGCCGCGCCCAAAAATAAGAGTCCGAAGGTCCCGTCTCCAAGTTTGTCCGCCGCAACAATGCCCAAAAAAACGGGTGGTGTATAGCCTTGGGGGGACGGGTTGGCCAAGTTAGTCCGCCGGACTCGGAATGGGGCCAGACTTTGCGAGGGGCCTCCGTGTGCCAAAAATAGGCTGCGGTCACTGCCGCGCCCAAAAATAAGAGCCCGAATGTCCCGTCCCCAAGTTCGTCCGCCGCAAAAATGCCCAAAAAAACGGGTGGGGTATAGCCTTGGGGGGAGGGGTTGGCCAAGTTAGTCCGCCGGACTCGAATGGGGCCAGACTTTGCGAGGGGCGTCCGTGTGCCAAAATTAGGCCGAGGGCACTGCCAGCGCCCAAAAATAAGCACCGGAAGGTCCCATCCCCAAGTTCGTCCGCCGGACTCGGAATGGGGCCAGTCTTTGCGAGGGGCCTCCGTGTCCCAAAAATAGGGCGCGGGCACTGCCGCGCCAAAAAATAAGCGTCCGAAGGTCCCGTCTCCAAGTTTGTCCGCCGTAAAAATGCTCAAAAAACGGGTGGGCTATAGCCTTTGGGGGAGGGGCTGGCCAAGTTCGTCCGCCGGATTCGGAATGGGGCCAGTCTTTGCGAGGGGCATCCGTGTGACAAAACTAGGCCGCGGGCATTGCCTCGCCCAAAAATAAGTGCCCGAAGGTCCAGTCCCCAAGTTCGTCCGCCGAACAAATGCCCAAAAAACGGGTGGGCTATAGCCTAGGGGGGAGGGGCTGGCCATGTTCGTCCGCCGGACTCGGAATAGGGCCAGACTTTGCGAGGGAGCTCGGTGTGCTAAAAATAGGCTACGGGATCTGCCGTGCCCAAAAATAAGTGCCCGAAGGTCCCGTCCCCAAGTTCGTCCGCCGCAAAAATGGCCAAAAAACGGGTGGGCTATAACCTTGGCGGGAGAGGCTGGCCAAGTTCGTCCGCCCGACTCGGAATTGGGCTAGACTTTGTGAGGGGCCTCCGTGTGCCAAAAATAGGCCGCGGGCACTGCTGCGCCCAAAAATAAGCACCCGAAGGTCCCGTCCCCAAGTTCGTCCGCCGCAAAAATGCGAAAAAAATGGGTGGGCTATAGCCTTGGGGGGAGGGGATGGCCAAGTTCGTCCGCCGGACTCGGAATGGGGCAAGACTTTGCGAGGGGCCTCCGTGTGTGAAAAATAGGCCGCGGGCACTGCCGCGCCCAAAAATAAGCGCCCGAAGGTCCCGTCCCCGAGTTCGTCCGCCGTAAAAATGCACAAAAAACGGATGGCCTATAGCCTTGGGGGGAGGGGCTGGCCAACTTCGTCCGCCGGACTCGGAATGGGGCCAAACTTTGCGAGGGGCCTCCGTTTGCCAAAAATAGGCCGCGGGCAATGCCGCGCCCAAAAATAAGCGCCCGAAGGTCCCGTCCCCAAGTTCGTCCGCCGCAAAAATGCCCAAAAAACGGGTGGCCTATAGCCTTGGGGGGAGGGGCTGGCCAAGTTCGTCCGCCGGACTCGGAATGGGGGCCAGACTTTGCGATGGGCCTCCGTGTGCCAAAAATAGGCCGCGGGAACTGCCGTGCCCAAAAATAAGTGCCCGAAGGTCCCGTCCCCAAGTTCGTCCGGTGTAAAAATGCACAAAAAACGGGTCGGCTATAGCCTTGGGCGGAGGGGCTGGCCAAGTTCGTCCGGTGTAAAAATGCACAAAAAACGGGTCGGCTATAGCCTTGGGCGGAGGGGCTGGCCAAGTTCGTCCGCCGGACTCGGAATGGGGCCAGACTTTGCGAGGAGCCTCCGTGTGCCAAAAATAGGCCGCGGACAATGCCGCGCAAAAAAATAAGCACCCGAAGGTCCGGTCCCCAAGTTCGTCCTCCGTAAAAATGCCCAAAAAGCGGGTGGGCTATAGCCTTGGGGGTTGGGGCTGGCCAAGTTCGTCCGCCGGACTCGGAATGGGGCAAGACTTTTGCGAGGGGCCTTCGTGTGCCTAAAATAGGCCGTAGGCAACCCGCGCCCAAAAAAAGCCCCCGAAGGTCTAGTCCCCAAGTTCGTCCGCCGCAAAAATGCCCAAAAAACGGGTGGGCTATAGCCTAGGGGGGAGGGGCTGGCCAAGTTCATCCGCCGGACTTGGAATGGGAAGACACTTTGTGAGGGGCCTCCGTGTGCCAAAAATAGGCCGCGGGCACTGCCGCGCCCAAAAAATAAGCGCCCGAAGGTCCCGTCCCCAAGTTCGTCCGACGCAAAAATGCCCAAAAAATAGGTGGGCTATAGCCTTTGCGGGAGAGGCTGGCCAAGTTCGTCCGCCGGACTCGGAATTGGGCTAGACTTTGCGAGGGGCCTCCGTGTGTAAAAAATAGACCGCGGGCACTACCGTGCCAAAAAATAAGCACCCGAAGGTCCAGTCCCCAGGTTCGTCCGCCGCAAAAAAAACCCAAAAATGGGTGGGCTATAGCCTTGGGGGGAGGGGCTGGCCAAGTTCGTCCGCCGGACTCGGAATGGGGCAAGACTTTGCGAGGGGCCTCCGTGTGTGAAAAATAGGCCGCGGGCACTGCCGCGCCCAAAAATAAGCGCCCGAAGGTCCCGTCCCCGAGTTCGTCCGCTGCAAAAATGCACAAAAAACGGGTGGGCTATAGCCTTGGGGGGAGGGGCTGGGCAACTTCCTCCGCCGGACTCGGAATGGGGCCAAACTTTGCGAGGGGCCTCCGTGTGCTAAAATTAGGCCGCGGGCAATGCCGCGCCCAAAAATAAGCGCCCGAAGGTCCCGTCCCCAAGTTCGTCCGCCGCAAAAATGCCCAAAAAACGGGTGGCCTATAGCCTTGGGGGGAGGGGCTGGCCAAGTTCGTCCGCCGGACTCGGAATGGGGCCAGACTTTGCGATGGGCCTCCGTGTGCCAAAAATAGGCCGTGGGCACTGCCGGGCCGAAAAATAAGTGCCCGAAGCACCTGTCCCCAAGTTCGTCCGGCGCAAAAAATTCCCAAAAAACGGGTGGGCTATAGCCTGGGGGGAGGGGCTGGCCAAGTTCGTCCGCCGGACTCGGAGTGGGCCAGAGTTTACGAGGGGCCTCCATGTGCCAAAAATAGGCCGCGGGAACTGTACGCCCAAAAATAAGCGTCCGAAGGTCCCGTCCCCAAGTTTGACCGCCGCAAAAATGCCCAAAAAGCGGGTGGGCTATAGCCTTGGGGGGAGGGGCTGGCCAAGTTCGTCCGCCGGACTCGGAATGGGGCCAGACTTTGCGAGGGCCTCCGTGTGCCAGAAATAGGCCGCGGCCTCTGCCGCGCCCAAAAATAAGCGCCCGAAGGTCCGGTCCCCAAGTTCGTCCTCCGCAAAAATGCCCAAAAAGCGGGTGGGCTATAGCCTTGGGGGTTGGGGCTGGTCAAGTTCGTCCGCCGGACTTGGAATGGGGCCAGACTTTGCGAGGGGCCTCCGTGTGCCAAAAATAGGCCGTGGGCACTGCCGCGCCCAAAAATAAGCGCCCGAAGGTCCCGTTCCCATGTTCGTCTGCCGCAAAAATGCCCAAAAAACGGGTGGGCTATAGCCTTGGGTGGAGGGGCTGGCGAAGTTCGTCCGCCGGACTCGGAAAGGGGCCAGACTTTGCGAGGGGCCTCCGTGTGCCAAAAATAGGCCGCGGGCCCTGCCGCGTCCTAAAATAAGCGTCCAAAGGCCCCGTCCCCAAGTTCGTCCGCCGCAAAAATGCCCAAAAAACGGTGGGCTTAGCCTTGGGGGGAGGGGCTGGCCAAGTTCGTCCGCCGAACTCGGAATGGGGCCAGACTTTGCGAGGGTCCTCCGTGTGCCAAAAATAGGCCGCGGGCACTGCCGTGCCCAAAAATAAGCGCCCGAAGGTCCCGTCCACAAGTTCGTCCGCCGCAAAAATGCCCAAAAAACGGGTGGGCTATAGCCTTGGGGGGAGGGGCTGGCCAAGTTCGTCCGCCGGACTCGGAATGGGGCCAGACTTTGCGAGGGGCGTCCGTGTGCCAAAAATAGGCCGCGGGCCCTGCCGCGTCCTAAAATAAGCGTCCAAAGGCCCCGTCCCCAAGTTCGTCCGCCGCAAAAATGCCCAAAAAACGGGTGGGCTTTAGCCTTGGGGGGAGGGGCTGGCCAAGTTCGTCCGCCGAACTCGGAATGGGGCCAGACTTTGCGAGGGTCCTCCGTGTGCCAAAAATAGGCCGCGGGCACTGCCGTGCCCAAAAATAAGCGCCCGAAGGTCCCGTCCACAAGTTCGTCCGCCGCAAAAATGCCCAAAAAACGGGTGGGCTATAGCCTTGGGGGGAGGGGCTGGCCAAGTTCGTCCGCCGGACTCGGAATGGGGCCAGACTTTGCGAGGGGCGTCCGATTGCCAAAAATAGGCCGCGGGCACGGCCGCGCCCAAAAATAAGCGCCCGAAGGTCCCGTCCCCGAGTTCGTCCGTCGCAAAAATGCCCAAAAAACGGGTGGGCTATAGCCTTGGGGGGAGGGGCTGGCCAAGTTCGTCCGCCGGACTCGGAATGGGGCCAAACTTTGCGAGGGGCCTCCGATTGCCAAAAATAAACCGCGGGCACGGCCGCGTCCAAAAATAAGGGCCCGGAGGTCCAGTCCCCAAGTTCGTCCGCCGCAAAAATGCCCAAAAAACGGGTGGGCTATAGCCTTGGGGGGAGGGGCTGGCCAAGTTCGTCCGCCGGACTCGGAACGGGGGCACACTTTGCGAGGGGCGTCCGATTGCCAAAAATAGGCCGCGGGCACTGCGGCGCCCAAAAATAAGCGCCCGAAGGTCCCGTCCCCAAGTTCGTCCGCCGCAAATATGCCCAAAAAACGGGTGGGCTATAGCCTTGGGAGGAGGGGCTGGCCAAGTTCGTCCGCCGGACTCGGAATGGGGCCAGAATTTGCGAGGGGCCTCCGATGTGCCAAAAATGGGCCGCGGGAACTGCCGCACACAAAAATAAGCGCCCGAAGTTCCCGTCCCCAAGTTCGTCCGCCGCAAAAATGCGAAAAAAACGGGTGGGCTATAGCCTAGGGGGGAGCGGCTGGCCAAGTTCGTCCGCCGGGCTCGGAATGGGGCCAGACTTTGTGAGGGGCCTCTGATTGCCAAAAATAGGCCGCGGGCACTGCCGCGCCCAAAAATAAGCGCCCGAAGGTCCCGTCCCCAAGTTCGTCCGACGCAAATATGCCCAAAAAACGGGTGGGCTATAGCCTTGGGGGGAGGGGCTGGCCAAGTTCGTCCGCCGAACTCGGAATGGGGCCAGACTCTGCGAGGGTCCTCCGTGTGCCAAAAATAGGCAGCGGGCACTGCCGTGCCCAAAAATAAGCGCCCGAAGGTCCCGTCCACAAGTTCGTCCGCCGCAAAAATGCCCAAAAAACGGGTGGGCTATAGCCTTGGGGGGAGGGGCTGGCCAAGTTCGTCCGCCGGACTCGGAATGGGGCCAGACTTTGCGAGGGGCCTCCGATTGCCAAAAATAGGCCGCGGGCACGGCCGCGCCCAAAAATAAGCGCCCGAAGGTCCCGTCCCCGAGTTCGTCCGCCGGAAAATTGCCCAAAAAACGGGTGGGCTATACCCTTGGGGGGAGGGGCTGGCCAAGTTCGTCCGCCGGACTCGGAATGGGGCCACACTTTGCGAGGGGCCTCCGATTGCCAAAAATAGGCCGCGGGCATGGCCGCGCCCAAAAATAAGCGCCCGAAGGTCCCGTCCCCATGTTCGTCTGCCGCAAAAATGCGTAAAAAACGGGTGGGCTATAGCCTTGGGGGGAGGGGCTGGCCAAGTTCTTCCGCCGGACTCGGAATGGGGCCAGACATTGCGAGGGGCCTCCGTGTGCCAAAAATGGGCCGCGGGGACTGCCGCACACAAAAATAAGCACCCAAAGGTCCCGTCCCCAAGTTCGTCCGCCGTAAAAATGCGAATAAAACGGGTGGGCTATAGCCTTGGGGGGAGGGGCTGGCCAAGTTCGTCCGTCGGACTCGGAATGGGGCGAGACTTTGTGAGGGTCCTCAGTGTGCCAAAATTAGGCCGCGGGCACTGCCTCGCCCAAAAATAAGCGCCCGAAGGTCCCGTCCCCATGTTCGTCTGCCGCAAAAATGCCTAAAAAACGGGTGGGCTATAGTCTTGGGGGGAGGGGCTGGCCAAGTTCGTCCGCCGGACTCGGAATGGGGCCAGAATTTGCGAGGGGCCCCCGTGTGCCAAAAATAGGGTGCGGGCACTGCCACGCCCAAAAATAAGCACCCGAAGGTCCCGTCCCCCAGTTCGTCCGCCGCAAAAATGCCCAAAAAACGGGTGGGCTATACCCTTGGGAGGAGGGGCTGGCCAAGTTCGTCCGCCGGACTCGGAATGGGGCCAGACTTTGCGAGGGGCCTCCGTGTGCCAAAAATGGGCCGCGGGGACTGCCGCACACAAAAATAAGCGCCCGAAGGTCCCGTCCCCAAGTTCGTCCGCCGTAAAAATGCGAATAAAACGGGTGGGCTATAGCCTTGGGGGGAGGGGCTGGCCAAGTTCGTCCGTCGGACTCGGAATGGGGCGAGACTTTGCGAGGAGCCTCCGTGTGCCAAAAATAGGGTGCGGGCACTGCCACACCCAGAAATAAGTGCCCGAAGGTCCCGTCCCCAAGTTCGTCCGCCGCAAAAATGCCCAAAAAACAGGTGGGCTACAGCCTTGGGAGGAGGGGCTGGCCAAGTTCGTCCGCCGGACTCGGAATGGGCCCAGACTTTACGAGGGGCCTCCGTGTGCCACAAATGGTCCACGGGCACTGCCGCACCCAAGAACAAGCGCCCAAAGGTCCCGTCCCCAAGTTCGTCCGCCGCAAAAATGCCCAAAAAACGGGTGGGCTATAGCCTTGGGGGGAGGGGCTGGCCAAGTTCGTCCGCTGGACTCGGAATGGGGCCAGACTTGGAATGGGGCCAGACTTTACAAGGGGCCTCCGTGTGCCAAAAATAGAACGCGGGCACTTCCGCGCCCAAAAATAAGCGCCCGAAAGTCCCGTCCACAAGTTCGTCCGCCGCAAAAATGCCCAAAAAACGGGTGGGCTATAGCCTTGGGGGGAGGGGCTGGCCAAGTTCGTCCGCCGGACTCGGAATGGGGCCAGACTTTGCGAGGGGCCACCGTGTGCAAAAAATAGGCCACGGGCACTGCCGCACCCAAAAATAAGCGCCCGAAGGTCCCGTCCCCAAGTTCGTCCGCCGCAAAAATGCCCAAAAAACGGGTGGGCTATAGCCTTGGGAAGAGGGGCTGGCCAAGTTCGTCCGCCGGACTCGGAATGGGGCCAGACTTTGCGAGGGGCCTCCGTGTGCCAAAAATGGGCCGCGGGCACTGCCGCACACAAAAATAAGCACCCGAAGGTCCCGTCCCCAAGTTCGTCCGCCGCAAAAATGCGAATAAAACGGGTGGGCTATAGCCTTGGGGGGAGGGGCTGGCCAAGTTCGTCCGTCGGACTCGGAATGGGGCCAGACTTTGCGAGGGGCCTCCGTGTGCCAAAAATAGGGTGCGGGCACGGCCACGCCCAGAAATAAGTGCCCGAAGGTCCCGTCCCCAAGTTCATCCGCCGCAAAAATGGCCAAAAAACAGGTGGGCTATAGCCTTGGGAGGAGGGGCTGGCCAAGTTCGTTCGCCGGACTCGGAATGGGCCCAGACTTTGCGAGGGGCCTCCGTGTGCCAAAAATGGGCCGCGGGCACTGACGCACACAAAAATAAGCGCCCGAAGGTCCCGTCCCCAAGTTCGTCCGCCGCAAAAATGCGAATAAAACGGGTGGGCTATAGCCTTGGGAGGAGGGGCTGGCCAAGTTCGTCCGTCGGACTCGGAATGGGGCCAGACTTTACGAGGGGCCTCCGTGTGCCAAAAAAAGGGTGCGGGCACTGCCACGCCCAGAAATAAGTGCCCGAAGGTCCCGTCCCCAAGTTCGTCCGCCGCAAACATGCCCAAAAAACAGGTGGGCTACAGCCTTGGGAGGAGGGGCTGGCCAAGTTCGTCCGCCGGACTCGGAATGGGGCCAGACTTTACGAGGGGCCTCCGTGTGCCACAAATGGTCCACGGGCACTGCCGCACCCAAAAACAAGATCCCGAAGGTCCCGTCCCCAAGTTCGTCCGCCGCAAAAATGCCCAAAAAACGGCTGGGCTATAGCCTTGGGGGGAGGGGCTGGCCAAGTTCGTCCGCCGGACTCGGAATGGGGCCAGACTTGGAATGGGGCCAGACTTTACGAAGGGCCTCCGTGTGCCAAAAATAGGCCGCGGGCACTGCCGCGCCCAAAAATAAGCTCCCGAAGGTCCCGTCCACAAGTTCGACCGCCACAAAAATGCCCAAAAAACGGGTGGGCTATAGCCTTGGGGGGAGTGGCTGGCCAAGTTCGTCCGCCGGACTCGGAATGGGGCCAGACATTGCGAGGGGCCTCCGTGTGCCAAAAATAGGCCGCGGGCACTGCCGCGCCCGAAGGTTCCATCCCCAAGTTCGTCCGCCGCAAAAATGCGCAAAAAACGGGAGGGCTATAGCCTTGGGGGGAGGGGCTGGCCAAGTTCGTCCGCCGGACTCGGAATGGGGCCAGACTTTACAAGGGGCCTCCGTGTGCCAAAAATAGGCCGCGGGCACTGCCGCGCCCAAAAATAAGCGCCCGAAGGTCCCGTCCACAAGTTCGACCGCCGCAAAAATGCCCAAAAAACGGGTGGGCTATAGCCTTGGGGGGAGTGGCTGGCCAAGTTCGTCCGCCGGACTCGGAATGGGGCCAGACTTTGCGAGGGGCCTCCGTGTGCGAAAAATAGGCCGCGGGCACTGCCGCGCCCGAAGGTCCCATCCCCAAGTTCGTCCGCCGCAAAAATGCGCAAAAAACGGGAGGGCTATAGCCTTGGAGGGAGGGGCTGGCCAAGTTCGTCCGCCGGACTCGGAATGGGGCCAGACTTTGTGAGGGTCCTCCGTGTGCCAAAATTAGGCCGCGGGCACTGCCTCGCCCAAGAATAAGAACCCAAAGGTCCCGTCCCCAAGTTCGTCCGCCGCAAAAATGCCCAAAAAACGGGTGGGCTATAGCCTTGGGAGGAGGGGCTGGCCAAGTTCGTCCGCCGGACTCGGAATGGGGCCAGACTTTGCGAGGGGCCTCCGTGTGCCAAAAATGGGCCGCGGGCACTGCCGCACACAAAAATAAGCGCACGAAGGTCACGTCCCCAAGTTCGTCCGCCGGCAAAATTCGAATAAAACGGGTGGGCTATAGCCTTGGGGGGAGGGGCTGGCCAAGTTCGTCCTTCGGACTCGGAATGGGGCCAGACTTTGCGAGGGGCCTCCGTGTGCCAAAAATAGGGTACGGGCACTGCCATGCCCAGAAATAAGTGCCCGAAGGTCCCGTCCCCAAGTTCGTCCGCCGCAAAAATGCCCAAAAAACAGGTGGGCTACAGCCTTGGGAGGAGGGGCTGGCCAAGTTCGTCCGCCGGACTCGGAATGGGGCTAGACTTTACGAGGGGCCTCCGTGTGCGAAAAATAGGCCGCGGGCACTGCCGCGCCCGAAGGTCCCATCCCCAAGTTCGTCCGCCGCAAAAATGCGCAAAAAACGGGAGGGCTATTGCCTTGGGGGGAGGGGCTGGCCAAGTTCGTCCGCCGGACTCGGAATGGGACTAGACTTTGCGAGGGGCCTCCGTGTGCCAAAAATAGGCCGCGGGCACTGCCGCACCCAAAAATAAGCGCCCGAAGGTCCCGTCCCCAAGTTCGTCTGCCGCAAAAATGCCCAAAAAACGGGTGGGCTATAGCCTTGGGGGGAGGGGCTGGCCAAGTTCGTCCGCCGGACTCGGAATGGGGCCAGACTTTGCGAGCGGCCTCCGTGTGCCAAAATTAGGCCGCGGGCACTGCCGCACCCAAAACTAAGCGCCTGAAGGTCCCGTCCCAAGTTCGTCCGCCGCAAAAATGCCCAAAAAATGGGTGGGCTATAGCCTTGGGGGGAGGGGCTGGCCAAGTTCGTCCGCCGGACTCGGAATGGGGCCAGACTTTGTGAGGGTCCTCCGTGTGCCAAAATTAGGCCGCGGGCACTGCCTCGCCCAAGAATAAGAACCCAAAGGTCCCGTCCCCAAGTTCGTCCGCCGCAAAAATGCCCAAAAAACGGGTGGGCTATAGCCTTGGGAGGAGGGGCTGGCCAAGTTCGTCCGCCGGACTCGGAATGGGGCCAGACTTTGCGAGGGGCCTCCGTGTGCCAAAAATGGGCCGCGGGCACTGCCGCACACAAAAATAAGCGCCCGAAGGCCCCATCCCCAAGTTCGTCCACCGCAAAAATGCGAATAAAACGGGTGGGCTATAGCCTTGGGGGGAGGGGCTGGCCAAGTTCGTCCTTCGGACTCGGAATGGGGCCAGACTTTGCGAGGGGCCTCCGTGTGCCAAAAATAGGGTACGGGCACTGCCATGCCCAGAAATAAGTGCCCGAAGGTCCCGTCCCCAAGTTCGTCCGCCGCAAAAATGCCCAAAAAACAGGTGGGCTACAGCCTTGGGAGGAGGGGCTGGCCAAGTTCGTCCGCCGGACTTGGAATGGGGCCAGACTTTACGAGGGGCCTCCGTGTGCCACAAATGGTCCACGGGCACTGCCGCACCCAAAAACAAGCGCCCCAAGGTCCCGTCCCCAAGTTCGTCCGCCGCAAATATGCCCAAAAAATGGGTGGGCTATAGCCTTGGGGGGAGGGGCTGGCCAAGTTCGTCCGTCGGACTCGGAATGGGGCCAGATTTTGTGAGGGTCCTCCGTGTGCCAAAATTAGGCCGCGGGCACTGCCTCGCCCAAAAATAAGCACCCAAAGGTCCCGTCCCCAAGTTCGTCCGCCGCAAAAATGCCCAAAAAACGGGAGGGCTATAGCCTTGGGGGGAGGGGCTGGCCAAGTTCGTCCGCCGGACTCGGAATGGGGCCAGACTTTGCGAGGGGCCTCCGTGTGCCAAAAATAGGCCGCGGGCACTGCCGCACCCAAAAATAAGCGCCCGAAGGTCCCGTCCCCAAGTTCGTCCGCCGCAAAAATGCCCAAAAAACGGGTGGGCTATAGCCTTGGGGGGAGGGGCTGGCCAAGTTCGTCCGCCGGACTCGGAATGGGGCCAGACTTTGCGAGCGGCCTCCGTGTGCCAAAATTAGGCCGCGGGCACGGCCGCACCCAAAACTAAGCGCCTGAAGGTCCCGTCCCAAGTTCGTCCGCCGCAAAAATGCCCAAAAAATGGGTGGGCTATAGCCTTGGGGGGAGGGGCTGGCCAAGTTCGTCCGCCGGACTCGGAATGGGGCCAGACTTTGTGAGGGTCCTCCGTGTGCCAAAATTAGGCCGCGGGCACTGCCTCGCCCAAGAATAAGAACCCAAAGGTCCCGTCCCCAAGTTCGTCCGCCGCAAAAATGCCCAAAAAACGGGTGGGCTATAGCCTTGGGAGGAGGGGCTGGCCAAGTTCGTCCGCCGGACTCGGAATGGGGCCAGACTTTGCGAGGGGCCTCCGTGTGCCAAAAATGGGCCGCGGGCACTGCCGCACACAAAAATAAGCGCCCGAAGGCCCCATCCCCAAGTTCGTCCACCGCAAAAATGCGAATAAAACGGGTGGGCTATAGCCTTGGGGGGAGGGGCTGGCCAAGTTCGTCCTTCGGACTCGGAATGGGGCCAGACTTTGCGAGGGGCCTGCGTGTGCCAAAAATAGGGTACGGGCACTGCCATGCCCAGAAATAAGTGCCCGAAGGTCCCGTCCCCAAGTTCGTCCGCCGAAAAAATGCCCAAAAAACAGGTGGGCTACAGCCTTGGGAGGAGGGGCTGGCCAAGTTCGTCCGCCGGACTCGGAATGGGGCCAGACTTTACGAGGGGCCTCCGTGTGCCACAAATGGTCCACGGGCACTGCCGCACCCAAAAACAAGATCCCGAAGGTCCCGTCCCCAAGTTCGTCCGCCGCAAAAATGCCCAAAAAACGGCTGGGCTATAGCCTTGGGGGGAGGGGCTGGCCAAGTTCGTCCGCCGGACTCGGAATGGGGCCAGACTTGGAATGGGGCCAGACTTTACGAGGGGCCTCCGTGTGCCAAAAATAGGCCGCGGGCACTGCCGCGCCCAAAAATAAGCTCCCGAAGGTCCCGTCCACAAGTTCGACCGCCGCAAAAATGCCCAAAAAACGGGTGGGCTATAGCCTTGGGGGGAGTGGCTGGCCAAGTTCGTCCGCCGGACTCGGAATGGGGCCAGACATTGCGAGGGGCCTCCGTGTGCCAAAAATAGGCCGCGGGCACTGCCGCGCCCGAAGGTTCCATCCCCAAGTTCGTCCGCCGCAAAAATGCGCAAAAAACGGGAGGGCTATAGCCTTGGGGGGAGGGGCTGGCCAAGTTCGTCCGCCGGACTGGGAATGGGGCCAGACTTTACAAGGGGCCTCCGTGTGCCAAAAATAGGCCGCGGGCACTGCCGCGCCCAAAAATAAGCGCCCGAAGGTCCCGTCCACAAGTTCGACCGCCGCAAAAATGCCCAAAAAACGGGTGGGCTATAGCCTTGGGGGGAGTGGCTGGCCAAGTTCGTCCGCCGGACTCGGAATGGGGCCAGACTTTGCGAGGGGCCTCCGTGTGCGAAAAATAGGCTGCGGGCACTGCCGCGCCCGAAGGTCCCATCCCCAAGTTCGTCCGCCGCAAAAATGCGCAAAAAACGGGAGGGCTATAGCCTTGGGGGGAGGGGCTGGCCAAGTTCGTCCGCCGGACTCGGAATGGGGCTAGACTTTGCGAGGGGCCTCCGTGTGCCAAAAATAGGCCGCGGGCACTGCCGCACCCAAAAATAAGCGCCCGAAGGTCCCGTCCCCAAGTTCGTCTGCCGCAAAAATGCCCAAAAAACGGGTGGGCTATAGCCTTGGGGGGAGGGGCTGGCCAAGTTCGTCCGCCGGACTCGGAATGGGGCCAGACTTTGCGAGCGGCCTCCGTGTGCCAAAATTAGGCCGCGGGCACTGCCGCACCCAAAACTAAGCGCCTGAAGGTCCCGTCCCAAGTTCGTCCGCCGCAAAAATGCCCAAAAAATGGGTGGGCTATAGCCTTGGGGGGAGGGGCTGGCCATGTTCGTCCGCCGGACTCGGAATGGGGCCAGACTTTGTGAGGGTCCTCCGTGTGCCAAAATTAGGCCGCGGGCACTGCCTCGCCCAAGAATAAGAACCCAAAGGTCCCGTCCCCAAGTTCGTCCGCCGCAAAAATGCCCAAAAAACGGGTGGGCTATAGCCTTGGGAGGAGGGGCTGGCCAAGTTCGTCCGCCGGACTCGGAATGGGGCCAGACTTTGCGAGGGGCCTCCGTGTGCCAAAAATGGGCCGTGGGCACTGCCGCACACAAAAATAAGCGCCCGAAGGCCCCATCCCCAAGTTCGTCCACCGCAAAAATGCGAATAAAACGGGTGGGCTATAGCCTTGGGGGGAGGGGCTGGCCAAGTTCGTCCTTCGGACTCGGAATGGGGCCAGACTTTGCGAGGGGCCTCCGTGTGCCAAAAATAGGGTACGGGCACTGCCATGCCCAGAAATAAGTGCCCGAAGGTCCCGTCCCCAAGTTCGTCCGCCGCAAAAATGCCCAAAAAACAGGTGGGCTACAGCCTTGGGAGGAGGGGCTGGCCAAGTTCGTCCGCCGGACTTGGAATGGGGCCAGACTTTACGAGGGGCCTCCGTGTGCCACAAATGGTCCACGGGCACTGCCGCACCCAAAAACAAGCGCCCAAAGGTCCCGTCCCCAAGTTCGTCCGCCGCAAATATGCCCAAAAAATGGGTGGGCTATAGCCTTGGGGGGAGGGGCTGGCCAAGTTCGTCCGTCGGACTCGGAATGGGGCCAGACTTTGTGAGGGTCCTCCGTGTGCCAAAATTAGGCCGCGGGCACTGCCTCGCCCAAAAATAAGCACCCAAAGGTCCCGTCCCCAAGTTCGTCCGCCGCAAAAATGCCCAAAAAACGGGAGGGCTATAGCCTTGGGGGGAGGGGCTGGCCAAGTTCGTCCGCCGTACTCGGAATGGGGCCAGACTTTGCGAGGGGCCTCCGTGTGCCAAAAATAGGCCGCGGGCACTGCTGCACCCAAAAATAAGCGCCCGAAGGTCCCGTCCCCAAGTTCGTCCGCCGCAAAAATGCCCAAAAAACGGGTGGGCTATAGCCTTGGGGGGAGGGGCTGGCCAAGTTCGTCCGCCGGACTCGGAATGGTGCCAGACTTTGCGAGCGGCCTCCGTGTGCCAAAATTAGGCCGCGGGCACGGCCGCACCCAAAACTAAGCGCCTGAAGGTCCCGTCCCAAGTTCGTCCGCCGCAAAAATGCCCAAAAAATGGGTGGGCTATAGCCTTGGGGGGAGGGGCTGGCCAAGTTCGTCCGCCGGACTCGGAATGGGGCCAGACTTTGTGAGGGTCCTCCGTGTGCCAAAATTAGGCCGCGGGCACTGCCTCGCCCAAGAATAAGAACCCAAAGGTCCCGTCCCCAAGTTCGTCCGCCGCAAAAATGCCCAAAAAACGGGTGGGCTATAGCCTTGGGAGGAGGGGCTGGCCAAGTTCGTCCGCCGGACTCGGAATGGGGCCAGACTTTGCGAGGGGCCTCCGTGTGCCAAAAATGGGCCGCGGGCACTGCCGCACACAAAAATAAGCGCCCGAAGGCCCCATCCCCAAGTTCGTCTACCGCAAAAATGCGAATAAAACGGGTGGGCTATAGCCTTGGGGGGAGGGGCTGGCCAAGTTCGTCCTTCGGACTCGGAATGGGGCCAGACTTTGCGAGGGGCCTCCGTGTGCCAAAAATAGGGTACGGGCACTGCCATGCCCAGAAATAAGTGCCCGAAGGTCCCGTCCCCAAGTTCGTCCGCCGCAAAAATGCCCAAAAAACAGGTGGGCTACAGCCTTGGGAGGAGGGGCTGGCCAAGTTCGTCCGCCGGACTTGGAATGGGGCCAGACTTTACGAGGGGCCTCCGTGTGCCACAAATGGTCCACGGGCACTGCCGCACCCAAAAACAAGCGCCCAAAGGTCCCGTCCCCAAGTTCGTCCGCCGCAAAAATGCGCAAAAAACGGGAGGGCTATAGCCTTGGGGGGAGGGGCTGGCCAAGTTCGTCCGCCGGACTCGGAATGGGGCCAGACTTTACAAGGGGCCTCCGTGTGCCAAAAATAGGCCGCGGGCAATGCCGCGCCCAAAAATAAGCACCCGAAGGTCCCGTCCAGAAGTTCGACCGCCGCAAAAATGCCCAAAAAACGGGTGGGCTATAGCCTTGGGGGGAGTGGCTGGCCAAGTTCGTCCGCCGGACTCGGAATGGGGCCAGACTTTGCGAGGGGCCTCCGTGTGCGAAAAATAGGCCGCGGGCACTGCCGCGCCCGAAGGTCCCATCCCCAAGTTCGTCCGCCGCAAAAATGCGCAAAAAACGGGAGGGCTATAGCCTTGGGGGGAGGGGCTGGCCAAGTTCGTCCGCCGGACTCGGAATGGGGCCAGACTTTGCGAGGGGCCTCCGTTTGCCAAAAATAGGCCGCGGGCACTGCCGCGCCCGAAGGTCCCATCCCCAAGTTCGTCCGCCGCAAAAATGCGCAAAAAACGGGAGGGCTATAGCCTTGGGGGGAGGGGCTGGCCAAGTTCGTCCGCCGGACTCGGAATGGGGCCAGACTTTGTGAGGGTCCTCCGTGTGCCAAAATTAGGCCGCGGGCACTGCCTCGCCCAAGAATAAGAACCCAAAGGTCCCGTCCCCAAGTTCGTCCGCCGCAAAAATGCCCAAAAAACGGGTGGGCTATAGCCTTGGGAGGAGGGGCTGGCCAAGTTCGTCCGCCGGACTCGGAATGGGGCCAGACTTTGCGAGGGGCCTCCGTGTGCCAAAAATGGGCCGCGGGCACTGCCGCACACATAAATAAGCGCACGAAGGTCACGTCCCCAAGTTCGTCCGCCGCAAAAATGTGAATAAAACGGGTGGGCTATAGCCTTGGGGGGAGGGGCTGGCCAAGTTCGTCCGTCGGACTCGGAATGGGGCCAGACTTTGCGAGGGGCCTCCGTGTGCCAAAAATAGGGTGCGGGCACTGCCACGCCCAGAAATAAGTGCCCGAAGGTCCCGTCCCCAAGTTCGTCCGCCGCAAAAATGCCCAAAAAACAGGTGGGCTACTGCCTTGGGAGGAGGGGCTGGCCAAGTTCGTCCGCCGGACTCGGAATGGGGCCAGACTTTGCGAGGGGCCTCCGTGTGCCAAAAATGGGCCGCGGGCACTTCCGAACACAAAAATAAGCGCCCGAAGGTCCCGTCCCCAAGTTCGTCCGCTGCAAAAATGCGAATAAAACGGGTGGGCTATAGCCTTGGGGGGAGGGGCTGGCCATGTTCGTCCGTCGGACTCGGAATGGGGCCAGACTTTGCGAGGGGCCTCCGTGTGCCAAAAATAGGCCGCGGGCACTGCCGCACCCAAAAATAAGCGCCCGAAGGTCCCGTCCCCAAGTTCATCCGTAGCAAAAATGCCCAAAAACGGGTGGGCTATAGCCTTGGGGGGAGGGGCTGGCCAAGTTCGTCCGCCGGACTCGGAATGGGGCAAGACTTTGTGAGGGTCCTCCATGTGCCAAAATTAGGCCGCGGGCACTGCCTCGCCCAAAAATAAGCACCCGAAGGTCCCGTCCCCAAGTTCGTCCGCCGCAAAAATGCCCAAAAAACGGGTGGGCTATAGCCTTGGGGGGAGTGGCTGGCCAAGTTCTTCCGCCGGACTTGGAATGGGGCCAGACTTTGCGAGGGGCCTACGTGTGCCAAAAATAGGCCGCGGGCACTGCCGCGCCCGAAGGTCCCATCCCCAAGTTCGTCCGCCGCAAAAATGCGCAAAAAACGGGAGGGCTATAGCCTTGGGGGGAGGGGCTGGCCAAGTTCGTCCGCCGGACTCGGAATGGGGCCAGACTTTGCGAGGGGCGTCCGTGTGTGAAAAATAGGCCGCGGGCACTGCCGCACACAAAAATAAGCACCCGAAGGTCCCGTCCGCAAGTTCGGCTGCCGCAAAAATGCCCAAAAAATGGGTGGGCTATAGGCTTGGGGGGAGGGGCTGGCCAAGTTCGTTCGCCGGACTCGGAATGGGGCCAGACTTTGCGAGGGTCCTCCGTGTTCCAAAATTAGGCCGTGGGCACTGCCGCGCCCAAAAATAAGAGCCCGAAGGTCCCGTCCCCATGTCCGTCCGCCGCAAAAATGCCCAAAAAACGGGTATAGCCTTGGGGGGAGGGGCTGGCCAAGTTCGTCCGCCGGACTCGGAATGGGGCCAGACTTTGCGAGGGGCCTCCGTGTGCCACAAATGGTCCGCGGGCACTGCTGCACCCAAAAATAAGAGCCCGAAGGTCCCGTCCCCAAGTTCGTCCGCCGCAAAAATGCCCAAAAAACGGGTGGGCTATAGCCTTGGGGGGAGGGGCTGGCCAAGTTCGTCCGCCGGACTCGGAATGGGGCCAGACTTTACGAGGGGCCTCCGTGTGCCAAAAATAGGCCGCGGGTACTGCCGCGCCCGAAGGTCCCATCCCCAAGTTCGTCCGCCGCAAAAATGCCCAAAAAACGGGAGGGCTATAGCCTTGGGGGGAGGGGCTGGCCAAGTTCTTCCGCCGGACTCGGAATGGGGCCAGACTTTGCGAGGGGCCTCCGTGTGTGAAAAATAGGCCGCGGGTACTGCCGCTCCCAAAAACAAGCGCCCGAAGGTCCCGTCCCCAAGTTCGTCCGCCGCAAAAATGCCCAAAAAACGGGTGGGCTATAGCCTTGGGGGAAGGGGCTTGCCAAGTTCGTCCGTCGGACTCGGAATGGGGCCAGACTTTACGAGGGGCCTCCGTGTGCCAAAAATAGGCCGCGGGCACTGCCGCGCCCAAAAATAAGCGCCCAATGGTCCCGTCCCCTTGTTTGTCCGCCGCAAAAATGCCCAAAAAACGGGTATAGCCTTGGGGGGAGGGGCTGGCCAAGTTCGTCCGCCGGACTCGGAATGGGGCCAGACTTTGCGAGGGGCCTCCGTGTGCCAAAAATAGGGTGTGGGCACTGCCACGCCCAGAAATAAGAGCCCGAAGGTCCCGTCCCCAAGTTCTTCCGCCGCAAAAATGCCCAAAAAACAGGTGGGCTATAGCCTTGGGAGGAGGGGCTGGCCACGTTCGTCCGCCGGACTCGGAATGGGGCCAGACTTCGCGAGGGGCCTCCATGTGCCACAAATGGTCCGCGGGCACTGCTGCCTCCAAAAATAAGCGCCCGAAGGTACCGTCCCCAAGTTCGTCCGCCGCAAAAATGCCCGAAAAACAGGTGGGCTATAGCCTTGGGAGGAGGGGCTGGCCAAGTTCGTCCTCCAGACTCGGAATGGGGCCAGACTTTACGAGGGGCCTCCGAGTGCCAAAAATGGTCCACTGGCACTGCCGCTCCCAAAAACAAGCGCTCGAAGGTCCCGTCCCCAAGTTCGTCCGCCACAAAAATGCCCAAAAAACGGGTGGGCTATAGCCTTGGGGGAAGGGGCTGGCCAAGTTCGTCCGCCGGACTCGGAATGGGGCCAGACTTTACGAGGGGCCTCCGTGTGCCACAAATGGTCCGCGGGCACGGCTACACCCAAAAATAAGAGCCCGAAGGTCCCGTCCCCAAGTTCGTCCGCCGCAAAAATGCCCAAAAAACGGGTGGGCTATAGCCTTGGGGGGAGGGGCTGGCCAAGTTCGTCCGCCGGACTCGGAATGGGGCCAGACATAACGAGGGGCCTCCGTGTGCCAAAAATAGGCCGCGGGTACTGCCGCGCCCGAAGGTCCCATCTCCAAGTTCGTCCGCCGCAAAAATGCCAGAAAAACGGGAGGGCTATAGCCTTGGGGGGAGGGGATGGCCAAGTTCGTCCGCCGGACTCGGAATGGGGCCAGACTTTGTGAGGAGCCTCCGTGTGCCAAAAATAGGCCGCGGGCACTGCCGCGCCTGAAGGTCCCATCCCCAAGTTCGTCCGCCGGAAAAATGCCCAAAAAACGGGAGGGCTATAGCCTTGGGGGGAGGGGCTGGCCAAGTTCATCCGCCGGACTCGGAATGGGGCCAGACTTTGTGAGGGGCCTCCGTGTGCCAAAAATAGGCCGCGGGCACTGCCGCGCCCGAAGGTCCCATCCCCAAGTTCGTCCACCGCAAAAATGCCCAAAAAACGGGAGGGCTATAGCCTTGGGGGGAGGGGCTGGCCAAGTTCGTCCGCCGGACTCGGAATGGGGCCAGACTTTGCGAGGGGCCTCCGTGTGCCAAAAATAGGGTGCGGGCACTACCACACCCAGAAATAAGCACCCGAAGGTCCCGTCCCCAAGTTCGTCCGCCGCAAAAATGCCCAAAAAACAGGTGGGCTATAACCTTGGGAGGAGGGGCTGGCCAAGTTTGTCCGCCGGACTCGGAATGGGGCCAGACTTTGCGAGGGGCCTCCGTGAGCCACAAATGGTCCGCGGGCACTGCCGCACACAAAAATAAGCGCACGAAGGTCACGTCCCCAAGTTCGTCTGCTGCAAAAATGCGAATAAAACGGGTGGGCTATAGCCTTGGGGGGAGGGGCTGGCCAAGTTCGTCCGCCGGACTCGGAATGGGGCCAGACTTTACGAGGGGCCTCCGTGTGCCACAAATGGTCCGCGGGCACGGCTACACCCAAAAATAAGAGCCCGAAGGTCCCGTCCCCAAGTTCGTCCGCCGCAAAAATGCCCAAAAAACGGGTGGGCTATAGCCTTGGGGGGAGGGGCTGGCCAAGTTTGTCCGCCGGACTCGGAATGGGGCCAGACTTTGCGAGGGGCCTCCGTGAGCCACAAATGGTCCGCGGGCACTGCCGCACACAAAAATAAGCGCACGAAGGTCACGTCCCCAAGTTCGTCTGCTGCAAAAATGCGAATAAAACGGGTGGGCTATAGCCTTGGGGGGAGGGGCTGGCCAAGTTCGTCCGCCGGACTCGGAATGGGGCCAGACTTTACGAGGGGCCTCCGTGTGCCACAAATGGTCCGCGGGCACGGCTACACCCAAAAATAAGAGCCCGAAGGTCCCGTCCCCAAGTTCGTCCGCCGCAAAAATGCCCAAAAAACGGGTGGGCTATAGCCTTGGGGGGAGGGGCTGGCCAAGTTCGTCCGCCGGACTCGGAATGGGGCCAGACTTTGTGAGGGGCCTCCGTGTGCCAAAAATAGGCCGCGGGCACTGCCGCGCCCGAAGGTCCCATCCCCAAGTTCGTCCACCGCAAAAATGCCCAAAAAACGGGAGGGCTATAGCCTTGGGGGGAGGGGCTGGCCAAGTTCGTCCGTCGGACTCGGAATGGGGCCAGACTTTGCGAGGGGCCTCCATGTGCCAAAAATAGGGTGCGGGCACTGCCACGCCCAGAAATAAGTGCCCGAAGGTCCCGTCCCCAAGTTCGTCCGCCGCAAAAATGCCCAAAAAACAGGTGGGCTACAGCCTTGGGAGGAGGGGCTGGCCAAGTTCGTCCGCCGGACTCGGAATGGGGCCAGACTTTACGAGGGGCCTCCGTGTGCCACAAATGGTCCACGGGCACTGCCGTACCCAAAAACAAGCGCCCAAAGGTCCCGTCCCCAAGTTCGTCCGCCGCAAAAATGCCCAAAAAATGGCTGGGCTATAGCCTTGGGGGGAGGGGCTGGCCAAGTTCGTCCGCTGGACTCGGAATGGGGCCAGACTTTGTGAGGGTCCTCTGTGTGCCAAAATTAGGCCGTGGGCACTGCCTCGCCCAAAAATAAGCACCCGAAGGTCCCGTCCCCAAGTTCGTCCGCCGCAAAAATGCCCAAAAAACGGGTGGGCTATAGCCTTGGGAGGAGGGGCTGGCCAAGTTCGTCCGCCGGACCCGGAATGGGGCCAGACTTTGCGACGGGCCTCCGTGTGCCAAAAATGGGCCGCGGACACTGCCGCACACAAAAATAAGCGCACGAAGGTCACGTCCCCAAGTTCGTCCGCCGCAAAAATGCGAATAAAACGGGTGGGCAATAGCCTTGGGGGGAGGGGCTGGCCAAGTTCGTCCGTCGGACTCGGAATGGGGCCAGACTTTGCGAGGGGCCTCCGTGTGCCAAAAATAGGGTGCGGGCACTGCCACGCCCAGAAATAAGTGCCCGAAGGTCCCGTCCCCAAGTTCGTCCGCCGCAAAAATGCCCAAAAAACAGGTGGGCTACAGCCTTGGGAGGAGGGGCTGGCCAAGTTCGTCCGCCGGACTCGGAATGGGGCCAGACTTTACGAGGGGCCTCCGTGTGCCACAAATGGTCCACGGGCACTGCTGCACCCAAAAATAAGAGCCCGAAGGTCCCGTCCCCAAGTTCGTCCGCCGCAAAAATGCCCAAAAAACGGGTGGGCTATAGCCTTGGGGGGAGGGGCTGGCCAAGTTCGTCCGCCGGACTCGGAATGGGGCCAGACTTTGCGAGGGGCCTCCGTGTGCCAAAAATAGGGTGCGGGCACTGCCACACCCAGAAATAAGCACCCGAAGGTCCCGTCCCCAAGTTCGTCCGCCGCAAAAATGCCCAAAAAACAGGTGGGCTATAGCCTTGGGAGGAGGGGCTGGCCAAGTTTGTCCTCCAGACTCGGAATGGGGCCAGACTTTGCGAGGGGCCTCCGTGTGCCACAAATGGTCCGCGGGCAATGCTGCACCCAAAAATAAGAGCCCGAAGGTCCCGTCCCCAAGTTCGTCCGCCGCAAAAATGCCCAAAAAACGGGTGGGCTATAGCCTTGGGGGGAGGGGCTGGCCAACTTCGTCCGCCGGACTCGGAATGGGGCCAGACTTTACGAGGGGCCTCCGTGTGCCAAAAATAGGCCGCGGGTACTGCCGCGCCCGAAGGTCCCATCCCCAAGTTCGTCCGCCGCAAAAATGCCCAAAAAACGGGAGGGCTATAGCCTTGGGGGGAGGGGCTGGCCAAGTTCTTCCGCCGGACTCGGAATGGGGCCAGACTTTGCGAGGGGCCTCCGTGTGTGAAAAATAGGCCGCGGGTACTGCCGCTCCCAAAAACAAGCGCCCGAAGGTCCCGTCCCCAAGTTCGTCCGCCGCAAAAATGCCCAAAAAACGGGTGGGCTATAGCCTTGGGGGAAGGGGCTTGCCAAGTTCGTCCGTCGGACTCGGAATGGGGCCAGACTTTACGAGGGGCCTCCGTGTGCCAAAAATAGGCTGCGGGCACTGCCGCGCCCAAAAATAAGCGCCCAAAGGTCCCGTCCCCTTGTTTGTCCGCCGCAAAAATGCCCAAAAAACGGGTATAGCCTTGGGGGGAGGGGCTGGCCAAGTTCGTCCGCCGGACTCGGAATGGGGCCAGACGTTGCGAGGGGCCTCCGTGTGCCAAAAATAGGGTGTGAGCACTGCCACGCCCAGAAATAAGAGCCCGAAGGTCCCGTCCCCAAGTTCTTCCGCCGCAAAAATGCCCAAAAAACAGGTGGGCTATAGCCTTGGGAGGAGGGGCTGGCCACGTTCGTCCGCCGGACTCGGAATGGGGCCAGACTTCACGAGGGGCCTCCATGTGCCACAAATGGTCCGCGGGCACTGCTGCCTCCAAAAATAAGCGCCCGAAGGTCCCGTCCCCAAGTTCTTCCGCCGCAAAAATGCGAAAAAAACGGGTGGGCTATAGCCTTGGGGGGAGGGGCTGGCCAAGTTTGTCTGTCGGACTCGGAATGGGGCCAGACTTTGCGAGGGGCCTCCGTGTGCCAAAACTAGGGTACGGGCACGGCCACGCCCAGAAATAAGTGCCCGAAGGTACCGTCCCCAAGTTCGTCCGCCGCAAAAATGCCCAAAAAACAGGTGGGCTATAGCCTTGGGAGGAGGGGCTGGCCAAGTTCGTCCGCCGGACTCGGAATGGGGCCAGACTTTACGAGGGGCCTCCGAGTGCCAAAAATGGTCCACTGGCACTGCCGCTCCCAAAAACAAGCGCTCGAAGGTCCCGTCCCCAAGTTCGTCCGCCACAAAAATGCCCAAAAAACGGGTGGGCTATAGCCTTGGGGGAAGGGGCTGGCCAAGTTCGTCCGCCGGACTCGGAATGGGGCCAGACTTTACGAGGGGCCTCCGTGTGCCACAAATGGTCCGCGGGCACGGCTACACCCAAAAATAAGAGCCCGAAGGTCCCGTCCCCAAGTTCGTCCGCCGAAAAAATGCCCAAAAAACGGGTGGGCTATAGCCTTGGGGGGAGGGGCTGGCCAAGTTCGTCCGCCGGACTCGGAATGGGGCCAGACATAACGAGGGGCCTCCGTGTGCCAAAAATAGGCCGCGGGTACTGCCGCGCCCGAAGGTCCCATCTCCCAGTTCGTCCGCCGCAAAAATGCCAGAAAAACGGGAGGGCTATAGCCTTGGGGGGAGGGGCTGGCCAAGTTCGTCCGCCGGACTCGGAATGGGGCCAGACTTTGTGAGGAGCCTCTGTGTGCCAAAAATAGGCCGCGGGCACTGCCGCGCCTGAAGGTCCCATCCCCAAGTTCGTCCGCCGGAAAAATGCCCAAAAAACGGGAGGGCTATAGCCTTGGGGGGAGGGGCTGGCCAAGTTCATCCGCCGGACTCGGAATGGGGCCAGACTTTGTGAGGGGCCTCCGTGTGCCAAAAATAGGCCGCGGGCACTGCCGCGCCCGAAGGTCCCATCCCCAAGTTCGTCCACCGCAAAAATGCCCAAAAAACGGGAGGGCTATAGCCTTGGGGGGAGGGGCTGGCCAAGTTCGTCCGCCGGAGTCGGAATGGGGCCAGACTTTGCGAGGGGCCTCCGTGTGCCAAAAATAGGGTGCGGGCACTGCCACACCCAGAAATAAGCACCCGAAGGTCCCGTCCCCAAGTTCGTCCGCCGCAAAAATGCCCAAAAAACAGGTGGGCTATAACCTTGGGAGGAGGGGCTGGCCAAGTTTGTCCGCCGGATTCGGAATGGGGCCAGACTTTGCGAGGGGCCTCCGTGTGCCACAATTGGTCCGCGGGCACTGTTGCACCCAAAAATAAGAGCCCGAAGGTCCCGTCCCCAAGTTCGTCGGCCGCAAAAATGCCCAAAAAACGGGTGGGCTATAGCCTTGGGGGGAGGGGCTGGCCAAGTTCGTCCGCCGGACTCGGAATGGGGCCAGACTTTACGAGGGGCCTCCGTGTGCCAAAAATAGGCCGCGGGTAATGCCGCGCCCGAAGGTCCCATCTCCAAGTTCGTCCGCCGCAAAAATGCCCGAAAAACGGGAGGGCTATAGCCTTGGGGGGAGGGGCTGGCCAAGTTCGTCCGCCGGACTCGGAATGGGGCCAGACTTTGTGAGGGGCCTCCGTGTGCCAAAAATAGGCCGCGGGCACTGCCGCGCCCGAAGGTCCCATCCCCAAGTTCGTCCACCGCAAAAATGCCCAAAAAACAGGTGGGCTATAGCCTTGGGAGGAGGGGCTGGCCAAGTTCGTCCGCCGGACTCAGAATGGGGCCAGACTTTACGAGGGGCCTCCGAGTGCCAAAAATGGTCCACTGGCACTGCCGCTCCCAAAAACAAGCGCCCAAAGGTCCCGTCCCCAAGTTCGTCCGCCGCAAAAATGCCCAAAAAACGGGTGGGCTATAGCCTTGGGGGAAGGGGCTGGCCAAGTTCGTCCGCCGGACTCGGAATGGGGCCAGACTTTACGAGGGGCCTCCGTGTGCCACAAATGGTCCGCGGGCACGGCTACACCCAAAAATAAGAGCCCGAAGGTCCCGTCCCCAAGTTCGTCCGCCGCAAAAATGCCCAAAAAACGGGTGGGCTATAGCCTTGGGGGGAGGGGCTGGCCAAGTTCGTCCGCCGGACTCGGAATGGGGCCAGACATAACGAGGGGCCTCCGTGTGCCAAAAATAGGCCGCGGGTACGGCCGCGCCCGAAGGTGCCATCTCCCAGTTCGTCCGCCGCAAAAATGCCAGAAAAACGGGAGCGCTATAGCCTTGGGGGGAGGGGCTGGCCAAGTTCGTCCGCCGGACTCGGAATGGGGCCAGACTTTGTGAGGAGCCTCTGTGTGCCAAAAATAGGCCGCGGGCACTGCCGCGCCTGAAGGTCCCATCCCCAAGTTCGTCCGCCGGAAAAATGCCCAAAAAACGGGAGGGCTATAGCCTTGGGGGGAGGGGCTGGCCAAGTTCATCCGCCGGACTCGGAATGGGGCCAGACTTTGTGAGGGGCCTCCGTGTGCCAAAAATTGGCCGCGGGCACTGCCGCGCCCGAAGGTCCCATCCCCAAGTTCGTCCACCGCAAAAATGCCGAAAAAACAGGTGGGCTATAGCCTTGGGAGGAGGGGCTGGCCAAGTTCGTCCGCCGGACTCAGAATGGGGCCAGACTTTACGAGGGGCCTCCGAGTGCCAAAAATGGTCCACTGGCACTGCCGCTCCCAAAAACAAGCGCCCAAAGGTCCCGTCCCCAAGTTCGTCCGCCGCAAAAATGCCCAAAAAACGGGTGGGCTATAGCCTTGGGGGAAGGGGCTGGCCAAGTTCGTCCGCCGGACTCGGAATGGGGCCAGACTTTACGAGGGGCCTCCGTGTGCCACAAATGGTCCGCGGGCATGGCTGCACCCAAAAATAAGAGCCCGAAGGTCCCGTCCCCAAGTTCGTCCGCCGCAAAAATGCCCGAAAAATGGGTGGGCTATAGCCTTGGGGGGAGGGGCTGGCCAAGTTCGTCCGCCGGACTCGGAATGGGGCCAGACTTTACGAGGGGCCTCCGTGTGCCAAAAATAGGCCGCGGGTACTGCCGCGCCCGAAGGTCCCATCTCCAAGTTCGTCCGCCGCAAAAATGCCAGAAAAACGGGAGGGCTATAGCCTTGGGGGGAGGGGCTGGCCAAGTTCGTCCGCCGGACTCGGAATGGGGCCAGACTTTGTGAGGAGCCTCCGTGTGCCAAAAATAGGCCGCGGGCACTGCCGCGCCCGAAGGTCCCAACCCCAAGTTCGTCCGCCGGAAAAATGCCCAAAAAACGGGAGGGCTATAGCCTTGGGGGGAGGGGCTGGCCAAGTTCATCCGCCGGACTCGGAATGGGGCCAGACTTTGTGAGGGGCCTCTGTGTGCCAAAAATAGGCCGCGGACACAGCCGCGCCCGAAGGTCCCATCCCCAAGTTCGTCCACCGCAAAAATGCCCAAAAAACGGGAGGGCTATAGCCTTGGGGGGAGGGGCTGGCCAAGTTCATCCGCCGGACTCGGAATGGGGCCAGACTTTGTGAGGGGCCTCCGTGTGCCAAAAATAGGCCGCGGGCACTGCCGCGCCCGAAGGTCCCATCCCCAAGTTCGTCCACCGCAAAAATGCCCAAAAAACGGGAGGGCTATAGCCTTGGGGGGAGGGGCTGGCCAAGTTCGTCCGCCGGACTCGGAATGGGGCCAGACTTTGCGAGGGGCCTCCGTGTGCCAAAAATAGGGTGCGGGCACTGCCACACCCAGAAATAAGCACCCGAAGGTCCCGTCCCCAAGTTCGTCCGCCGCAAAAATGCCCAAAAAACAGGTGGGCTATAACCTTGGGAGGAGGGGCTGGCCAAGTTTGTCCGCCGGACTCGGAATGGGGCCAGACTTTGCGAGGGGCCTCCGTGTGCCACAAATGGTCCGCGGGCACTGCTGCACCCAAAAATAAGAGCCCGAAGGTCCCGTCCCCAAGTTCGTCCACCGCAAAAATGCCCAAAAAACAGGTAGGCTATAGCCTTGGGAGGAGGGGCTGGCCGGCCAAGTTCGTCCGCCGGACTCGGAATGGGGCCAGACTTTACGAGGGGCCTCCGAGTGTGAAAAATGGTCCACTGGCACTGCCGCTCCCAAAAACAAGCGCCCGAAGGTCCCGTCCCCAAGTTCGTCCGCCGCAAAAATGCCCAAAAAACGGGTGGGCTATAGCCTTGGGGGAAGGGGCTGGCCAAGTTCGTCCGCCGGACTCGGAATGGGGCCAGACTTTTCGAGGGGCCTCCGTGTAACTAAAATAGGCCGCGGGTACTGCCGCGCCCAAAGGTCCCATCTCCAAGTTCGTCCGCCGCAAAAAAGCCCGAAAAACGGGAGGGCTATAGCCTTGGGGGGAGGGGCTGGCCAAGTTCGTCCGCCGGACTCGGAATGGGGCCAGACTTTGTGAGGAGCCTCCGTGTGCCAAAAATAGGCCGCGGGCACTGCCGCGCCCGAAGGTCCCATCCCCAAGTTTGTCCGCCGCAAAAATGCCCAAAAAACGGGAGGGCTATAGCCTTGGGGGGAGGGGCTGACCAAGTTCGTCCGCCGGACTCGGAATGGGGCCAGACTTTACGAGGGGCCTCCGTGTGCCAAAAATAGGCCGCGGGTACTGCCGCGCCCGAAGGTCCCATCTCCAAGTTCGTCCGCCGCAAAAATGCCAGAAAAACGGGAGGGCTATAGCCTTGGGGGGAGGGCTGGCCAAGTTCGTCCGCCGGACTCGGAATGGGGCCAGACTTTGTGAGGAGCCTCCGTGTGCCAAAAATAGGCCGCGGGCACTGCCGCGCCCGAAGGTCCCATCCCCAAGTTCGTCCGCCGGAAAAATGCCCAAAAAACGGGAGGGCTATAGCCTTGGGGGGAGGGGCTGGCCAAGTTCGTCCGCCGGACTCGGAATGGGGCCAGACTTTGTGAGGGGCCTCCGTGTGCCAAAAATAGGCCGCGGGCACTGCCGCGCCCGAAGGTCCCATCCCCAAGTTCGTCCACCGCAAAAATGCCCAAAAAACGGGAGGGCTATAGCCTTGGGGGGAGGGGCTGGCCAAGTTCGTCCGCCGGACTCGGAATGGGGCCAGACTTTGCGAGGGGCCTCCGTGTGCCAAAAATAGGGTGCGGGCACTGCCACACCCAGAAATAAGCACCCGAAGGTCCCGTCCCCAAGTTCGTCCGCCGCAAAAATGCCCAAAAAACAGGTGGGCTATAACCTTGGGAGGAGGGGCTGTCCAAGTTTGTCCGCCGGACTCGGAATGGGGCCAGACTTTGCGAGGGGCCTCCGTGTGCCACAAATGGTCCGCGGGCACTGCTGCACCCAAAAATAAGAGCCTGAAGGTCCCGTCCCCAAGTTTGTCCGCCGCAAAAATGCCCAAAAAACGGGTGGGCTATAGCCTTGGGGGGAGGGGCTGGCCAAGTTCGTCCGCCGGACTCGGAATGGGGCCAGACTTTGCGAGGGGCCTCCGTGTGCCACAAATGGTCCGCGGGCACTGCTGCTCCGAAAAATAAGTGCCCGAAGGTCCCGTCCCCAAGTTCGTCCGCCGCACAAATGCCCAAAAAACGGGTGGGCTATAGCCTTGGGGGGAGGGGCTGGACAAGTTCGTCCGCCGGACTCGGAATGGGGCCAGACTTTGTGAGGAGCCTCCGTGTGCCAAAAATAGGCCGCGGGCACTGCCGTGCCCGAAGGTCCCATCCCCAAGTTCGTCCGCCGGAAAAATGCCCAAAAAACGGGAGGGCTATAGCCTTGGGGGGAGGGGCTGGCCAAGTTCGTCCGCCGGACTCGGAATGGGGCCAGACTTTGTGAGGGGCCTCCGTGTGCCAAAAATAGGCCGCGGGCACTGCCGCGCCCGAAGGTCCCATCCCCGAGTTCGTCCACCGCAAAAATGCCCAAAAAACGGGAGGGCTATAGCCTTGGGGGGAGGGGCTGGCCAAGTTCGTCCGCCGGACTCGGAATGGGGCCAGACTTTGTGAGGAGCCTCCGTGTGCCAAAAATAGGCCGCGGGCACTGCCGCGCCCGAAGGTCCCATCCCCAAGTTCGTCCACCGCAAAAATGCCCAAAAAACGGGAGGGCTATAGCCTTGGGGGGAGGGGCTGGCCAAGTTCATCCGCCGGACTCGGAATGGGGCCAGACTTTGTGAGGGGCCTCCGTGTGCCAAAAATAGGCCGCGGGCACTGCCGCGCCCGAAGGTCCCATCCCCAAGTTCGTCCACCGCAAAAATGCCCAAAAAACGGGAGGGCTATAGCCTTGGGGGGAGGGGCTGGCCAAGTTCGTCCGCCGGACTCGGAATGGGGCCAGACTTTGCGAGGGGCCTCCGTGTGCCAAAAATAGGGTGCGGGCACTGCCACACCCAGAAATAAGCACCCGAAGGTCCCGTCCCCAAGTTCGTCCGCCGCAAAAATGCCCAAAAAACAGGTGGGCTATAACCTTGGGAGGAGGGGCTGGCCAAGTTTGTCCGCCGGACTCGGAATGGGGCCAGACTTTGCGAGGGGCCTCCGTGTGCCACAAATGGTCCGCGGGCACTGCTGCACCCAAAAATAAGAGCCCGAAGCTCCCGACCCCAAGTTCGTCCGCCGCAAAAATGCCCAAAAAACGGGAGGGCTATAGCCTTGGGCGGAGGGGCTGGCCAAGTTCTTCCGCCGGACTCGGAATGGGGCCAGACTTTGCGAGCGGCCTCCGTGTGTGAAAAATAGGCCGCGGGTACTGCCGCTCCCAAAAACAAGCGGCCGAAGGACCCGTCCCCAAGTTCGTCCGCCGCAAAAATGCCCAAAAAACGGGTGGGCTATAGCCTTGGGTGAAGGGGCTTGCCAAGTTCGTCCGCCGGACTCGGAATGGGGCCAGACTTTACGAGGGGCCTCCGTGTGCCAAAAATAGGCCGCGGGCACTGCCACGCCCAAAAATAAGCGCCCAAAGCTCCCGCCCCCTTGTTTGTCCGCCGCAAAAATGCCCAAAAAACGGGTATAGCCTTGGGGGGAGGGGCTGGCCAAGTTCGTCCGCCGGACTCGGATTGGGGCCAGACTTTGCGAGGGGCCTCCGTGTGCCAAAAAAAGGGTGTGGGCACTGCCACGCCCAGAAATAAGCGCCCGAAGGTCCCGTCCCCAAGTTCTTCCGCCGCAAAAATGCCCAAAAAACAGGTGGGCTATAGCCTTGGGAAGACGGGCTGGCCAAGTTCGTCCGCCGGACTCGGAATGGGGCCAGACTTCGCGAGGGGCCTCCATGTGCCACAAATGGTCCGCGGGCACTGCTGCCTCCAAAAATAAGCGCCCGAAGGTCCCGTCCCCTAGTTCTTCCGCCGCAAAAATGCGAAAAAAACGGGTGCGCTATGGCCTTGGGGGGAGGGGCTGGCCAAGTTTGTCCGTCGGACTCGGAATGGGGCCAGACTTTGCGAGGGGCCTCCGTGTGCCAAAACTAGGGTGCGGGCACTGCCACGCCCAGAAATAAGCGCCCGAAGGTCCCGTCCCCAAGTTCGTCCGCCGCAAAAATGCCCAAAAAACAGGTGGGCTATAGCCTTGGGAGGAGGGGCTGGCCAAGTTCGTCCGCCGGACTCGGAATGGGGCCAGACTTTACGAGGGGCCTCCGAGTGCCAAAAATGGTCCACTGGCACGGCCGCTCCCAAAAACAAGCGCCCGAAGGTCCCGTCCCCAAGTTCGTCCGCCGCAAAAATGCCCAAAAAACGGGTGGGCTATAGCCTTGGGGGAAGGGGCCGGCCAAGTTCGTCCGCCGGACTCGGAATGGGGCCAGACTTTACGAGGGGCCTCCGTGTGCCAAAAATAGACCGCGGTACTGCCGCACCCAAAAATAAGTGCCCGATGGTCCGGTCCCCAAGTTCGTCCGCCGCAAAAATGCCCAAAAAACGGATGGGGTATACCCTTCGGGGGAGGGGCTGGCCAAATTCGTCCGCCGGACTCGGAATGGGGCCAGACCTTGCTTGGGGCCTCCGTGTGCCAAAAATAGGCCGCGGGGACTGCCTCGCCCAAAAATAAGCACCCGAAGGTCCCGTCCCCAAGTTCGTCCGCCGCAATGATGCCCAAAAAACGGGTGGGCTATAGCCTTGGGGGGAGGGGCTGGCCAAGTTCGTCTGCCGGACTCGGAATGGGGCCAGACTTAGCGAGGGGCCTCCGTGTGCCAAAAATAGGCCGCGGCACTGCCGCGCCCAAAAATAAGCACCCAAAGGTCCGGTCCCCAAGTTCGTCCGCCACAAAGATGCCCAAAAAACGGGTGGGCTATAGCCTTGGGGGGAGGGGCTGGCCAAGTTAGTCCACCGGACTCGGAATGGGGCCAGACATTGTGAGGGGCCTCTGTGTGCCAAAAATAGGCCGCGGGCACTACCGCGCCCAAAATTAAGCGCCCGAAGGTCCCGTCCCCAAGTTCGTCTGCCGCAAAAATGGCCAAAAAACGGGTGGGCTATAAACTTGGGGGGAGGGGCTGGCCAAGTTCGTCCGCCGGACTCGGAATGGCGCAAGACTTTGCGAGGGGACTCCGTGTGCCAAAAATGGGCTGCGGGCACTGCGGCGCCAAAAAATAAGCGACTGAAGGTTCCGTCCCCAAGTTCGTCCGCCGCAAAAATGCCCAAAAAACGGGTGGGCTATAGCCTTGGGGGGAGGGGCTGGCCAAGTTTGTCTGCCGGACTCGGAATGCGGCCAGACTTTGCGAGGTGCCTCCGTGTACCAAAAATAGGCCGCGGGCACTGCCGCGCCCAAAATTAAGCGCCCGAAGGTCCCGTCCCCAAGTTCGTCCGCCGCAAAAATGCCCAAAAAACAGGTGGGCTACTGCCTTGGGAGGAGGGGCTGGCCAAGTTCGTCCGCCGGACTCGGAATGGGGCCAGACTTTGCGAGGGGCCGCTGTGTGCCAAAAATGGGCCGCGGGCACTGCCGCACACAAATATAAGCGCCCAAAGGTCCCGCCCCCTTGTTTGTCCGCCGCAAAAATGCCCAAAAAACGGGTATAGCCTTGGGGGGAGGGGCTGGCCAAGTTCGTCCGCCGGACTCGGAATGGGGCCAGACTTTGCGAGGGGCCTCCGTGTGCCAAAAAAAGGGTGTGGGCACTGCCACGCCCAGAAATAAGTGCCCGAAGGTCCCGTCCCCAAGTTCTTCCGCCGCAAAAATGCCCAAAAAACAGGTGGGCTATAGCCTTGGGAAGACGGGCTGGCCAAGTTCGTCCGCCGGACTCGGAATGGGGCCAGACTTCGCGAGGGGCCTCCATGTGCCACAAATGGTCCGCGGGCACTGCTGCCTCCAAAAATAAGCGCCCGAAGGTCCCGTCCCCTAGTTCTTCCGCCGCAAAAATGCGAAAAAAACAGGTGGGCTATAGCCTTGGGGGGAGGGGCTGGCCAAGTTTGTCCGTCGGACTCGGAATGGGGCCAGACTTTGCGAGGGGCCTCCGTGTGCCAAAACTAGGGTGCGGGCACTGCCACGCCCAGAAGTAAGCGCCCGAAGGTCCCGTCCCCAAGTTCGTCCGCCGCAAAAATGCCCAAAAAACAGGTGGGCTATAGCCTTGGGAGGAGGGGCTGGCCAAGTTCGTCCGCCGGACTCGGAATGGGGCCAGACTTTACGAGGGGCCTCCGAGTGCCAAAAATGGTCCACTGGCACGGCCGCTCCCAAAAACAAGCGCCCGAAGGTCCCGTCCCCAAGTTCGTCCGCCGCAAAAATGCCCAAAAAACGGGTGGGCTATAGCCTTGGGGGAAGGGGCTGGCCAAGTTCGTCTGCCGGACTCGGAATGGGGCCAGACTTTACGAGGGGCCTCCGTGTGCCAAAAATAGACCGCGGTACTGCCGTACCCAAAAATAAGTGCCCGATGGTCCGGTCCCCAAGTTCGTCCGCCGCAAAAATGCCCAAAAAACGGATGGGGTATACCCTTCGGGGGAGGGGCTGGCCAAATTCGTCCGCCGGACTCGGAATGGGGCCAGACCTTGCTTGGGGCCTCCGTGTGCCAAAAATAGGCCGCGGGGACTGCCTCGCCCAAAAATAAGCACCCGAAGGTCCCGTCCCCAAGTTCGTCCGCCGCAATGATGCCCAAAAAAAGGGTGGGCTATAGCCTTGGGGGGAGGGGCTGGCCAAGTTCGTCTGCCGGACTCGGAATGGGGCCAGACTTAGCGAGGGGCCTCCGTGTGCCAAAAATAGGCCGCGGCACTGCCGCGCCCAAAAATAAGCACCCAAAGGTCCGGTCCCCAAGTTCGTCCGCCACAAAGATGCCCAAAAAACGGGTGGGCTATAGCCTTGGGGGGAGGGGCTGGCCAAGTTAGTCCACCGGACTCGGAATGGGGCCAGACATTGTGAGGGGCCTCTGTGTGCCAAAAATAGGCCGCGGTCACTGCCGCGCCCAAAATTAAGCGCCCGAAGGTCCCGTCCCCAAGTTCGTCTGCCGCAAAAATGGCCAAAAAACGGGTGGGCTATAAACTTGGGGGGAGGGGCTGGCCAAGTTCGTCCGCCGGACTCGGAATGGCGCAAGACTTTGTGAGGGGCCTCCGCGTGCCAAAAATAGGCCAGGGGCACTGATGCACCCAAAAATAAGTGCCCGAAGGTCCCGTCCCCAAGTTCGTCCGCCGCAAAAATGCCCAAAAAATGGGTGGGCTATAGCCTTGGGGGGAGGGGCGGGCCAAGTTTGTCCGCCGGACTCGGAATGGAGCCAGACTTTGTGAGGGGCCTCCATGTGCCAAAAATGGGCCGCGGGCACTGCCGCGCCAAAAAATAAGCGCCCGAAGGTCCCGTCCCAAAGTTCGTCCGCCGCAAAAATGCCCAAAAAACGGGTGGGCTATAGCCTTGGGGGGAGGTGCTGGCCAAGTTCGTCCGCCGGACTCGGAATGGGGCCAGACTTTGCGAGGGGCCTCCGTGTGCAGAAAATAGGCCGCGGACACTGCCGCGCCCTAAAATAAGCGCCCGAAGGTCCCATCCCCAAGTTCGTCTGCCGCAAAAATGCCCAAAAAATGGGTGGGCTATAGCCTTGGGGGGAGGGGCTGGCCAAGTTCGTCCGCCGGACTCGGAATGGGGCCAGACTTTGCAAGGGGCCTCCGTGTGCCAAAAATAGGCTGCGGGCACGGCCGCGCCAAAAAATAAGCGCCTAAAGGTTCCGTCCCCAAGTTCGTCCGCCGCAAAAATGCCCAAAAAACGGGTGGGCTATAGCCTTGGGGGGAGGGGCTGGCCAAGTTTGTCCGCCGGACTCGGAATGCGGCCAGACTTTGCGAGGTGCCTCCGTGTACCAAAAATAGGCCACGGGCACTGCCGCGCCAAAAAATAAGCTACCGAAGGTCCCGTCCCCAAGTTCGTCCGCCGCAAAAATGCCCAAAAAATGGGTGGGCTATAGCCTTGGGGGGAGGGGCGGGCCAAGTTCGTCCGCCGGACTCGGAATGGGGCCAGACTTTGCGAGGGGACTCCGTGTGCCAAAAATGGGCTGCGGGCACTGCGGCGCCAAAAAATAAGCGCCTGAAGGTTCCGTCCCCAAGTTCGTCCGCCGCAAAAATGCCCAAAAAACGGGTGGGCTATAGCCTTGGGGGGAGGGGCTGGCCAAGTTTGTCTGCCGGACTCGGAATGCGGCCAGACTTTGCGAGGTGCCTCCGTGTGCCAAAAATAGGCCGCGGGCACTGCCGCGCCCAAAATTAAGCGCCCGAAGGTCCCGTCCCCAAGTTCGTCCGCCGCAAAAATGCCCAAAAAACAGGTGGGCTACTGCCTTGGGAGGAGGGGCTGGCCAAGTTCGTCCGCCGGACTCGGAATGGGGCCAGACTTTGCGAGGGGCCGCCGTGTGCCAAAAATGGGCCGCGGGTACTGCCGCACACAAAAATAAGCGCCCGAAGGTCCCGTCCCCAAGTTCGTCCGCTGCAAAAATGCGAATAAAACGGGTGGGCTATAGCCTTGGGGGGAGGGGCTGGCCATGTTCGTCCGTCGGACTCGGAATGGGGCCAGACTTTGCGAGGGGCCTCCGTGTGTGAAAAATAGGCCGCGGGCACTGCCGCACACAAAAATAAGCACCCGAAGGTCCCGTCCCCAAGTTCGGGTGAGCAAAAATGCCCAAAAAATGGGTGGGCTATAGGCTTGGGGGGAGGGGCTGGCCAAGTTCGTTCGCCGGACTGGGAATGGGGCCAGACTTTGCGAGGGTCCTCCGTGTGCCAAAATTAGGCCGTGGGCACTGCCGCGCCCAAAAATAAGCGCCCGAAGGTCCCGTCCCCATGTTCGTCCGCCGCAAAAATGCCCAAAAAACGGGTATAGCCTTGGGGGGAGGGGCTGGCCAAGTTCGTCCGCCGGACTCGGAATGGGGCCAGACTTTGCGAGGGGCCTCCGTGTGCCAAAAATAGGGTGCGGGCACTGCCACACCCAGAAATAAGCACCCGAAGGTCCCGTCCCCAAGTTCATCCGCCGCAAAAATGCCCAAAAAACAGGTGGGCTATAGCCTTGGGAGGAGGGGCTGGCCAAGTTTGTCCGCCGGACTCGGAATGGGGCCAAACTTTGCGAGGGGCCTCCATGTGCCACAAATGGTCCACGGGCACTGCTGCACCCAAAAATAAGAGCCCGAAGGTCCCGTCCCCAAGTTCGTCCGCCGCAAAAATGCCCAAAAAACGGGTGGGCTATAGCCTTGGGGGGAGGGGCTGGCCAAGTTCGTCCGCCGGACTCGGAATGGGGCCAGACTTTACGAGGGGCCTCCGTGTGCCAAAAATAGGCCGCGGGTACTGCCGCGCCCGAAGGTCCCATCTCCAAGTTCGTCCGCCGCAAAAATGCCCGAAAAACGGGAGGGCTATAGCCTTGGGGGGAGGGGCTGGCCAAGTTCGTCCGCCGGACTCGGAATGGGGCCAGACTTTGTGAGGGGCCTCCGTGTGCCAAAAATAGGCCGCGGGCACTGCCGCGCCCGAAGGTCCCATCCCCAAGTTCGTCCGCCGCAAAAATGCCCGAAAAACGGGAGGGCTATAGCCTTGGGGGGAGGGGCTGGCCAAGTTCGTCCGCCGGACTCGGAATGGGGCCAGACTTTGTGAGGGGCCTCCGTGTGCCAAAAATAGGCCGCGGGCACTGCGGCGCCAAAAAATAAGCGCCTGAAGGTTCCGTCCCCAAGTTCGTCCGCCGCAAAAATGCCCAAAAAACGGGTGGGCTATAGCCTTGGGGGGAGGGGCTGGCCAAGTTTGTCTGCCGGATTCGGAATGCGGCCAGACTTTGCGAGGTGCCTCCGTGTGCCAAAAATAGGCCGCGGGCACTGCCGCGCCCAAAATTAAGCGCCCGAAGGTCCCGTCCCCAATTTCGTCCGCCGCAAAAATGGCCAAAAAACGGGTGGGCTATAACCTTGGGGGGAGGGGCTGGCCAAGTTCGTCCGCTGGACTCGGAATGGCGCCAGACTTTGTGAGGGGCCTCCGCGTGCCAAAAAAAGGCCGGGGGCACTACTGCGCCCAAAAATAAGTGCCCGAAGGTCCCGTCCCCAAGTTCGTCCGCCGCAAAAATGCCCAAAAAATGGGTGGGCTATAGCCTTGGGGGGAGGGGCGGGCCAAGTTTGTCCGCCGGACTCGGAATGGGGCCAGACTTTGTGAGGGGCCTCCGTGTGCCAAAAATGGGCCGCGGGCACTGCCGAGCCAAAAAATAAGCGCCCGAAGGTCCCGTCCCCAAGTTCGTCCGCCGCAAAAATGCCCAAAAAACGGGTGGGCTATAGCCTTGGGGGGAGGTGCTGGCCAAGTTACTCCGCCGGACTCGGAATGGGGCCAGACTTTGCGAGGGGCCTCCGTGTGCCAAAAATAGGCCGCGGGCACTGCCGCGCCCAAAAATAAGTGCCCGAAAGTCCCGTCCCCAAGTTCGTCCGCCGCCAAAATGCCCAAAAAACGGGTGGGCTATAGCCTTGGGGCGAGGGGCTGGCCAAGTTCGTCCGCCGGACTCCGAATGGGGCCAGACTTTGTGAGGGGCCTCCGCGTGCAAAAAATAGGCCGCGGGCACTTCCGCGCCCAAAAATAAGCACCCGAAGGCCCCGTCCCCATGTTCGTCCGCCGCAAAAATGCCCAAAAAACGGGTGGGCTATAGCCTTGGGGGGAGGGGCTGGCCAAGTTCGTCCGCTGGACTCGGAATGGGGCCAGACCTTGCGAGGTGCCTCCGTGTGCCAAAAATAGGCCGCGGGCACTGCCGTACCCGAAGGTCCCGTCCCCTAGTTCATCCGCCGCAAAAATGCCCAAAAAACAGGTGGGCTATAGCCTTGGGGGGAGGGGCTGGCCAAGTTCTTCCGCTGGACTCGGAATGGGGCCAGACCTTGCGAGGTGCCTCCGTGTGCCAAAAATAGGCCACGGGCACTGCCGTGCCCGAAGGTCCCGTCGCCAAGTTCGTCCGCCGCAAAAATGCCCAAAAAACGGGTGGGCTATATCCTTGGGGGGAGGGGCTGGCCAAGTTCGTCCACCGGACTCGGAATGGGGCCAGACTTTGCGAGGGGCCTCCGTGTACGAAAAATAGGCTGCGGGCACTGTCGCGCCCAAAAATAAGCACCCGAAGGCCCCGTCACCAAGTTCGTCCGCCGCAAAAATGCCCAAAAAACGGGTGGGCTATATCCTTGGGGGGAGGGGCTGGCCAAGTTCGTCCGCCGGACTCGGAATGGGGCCAGACTTTGCGAGGGGCCTCCGTGTACCAAAAATAGGCTACGGGCACTGCCGCGCCCAAAAATAAGCGCCCGAAGGCCCCGTCCCCAAGTTCGTCCGCCGCAATAATGCCCAAAAAACGGGTGGGCTATAGCCTTGGGGGGAGGGGCTGGCCAAGTTCGTCCGCTGGACTCGGAATGGGGCCAGACCTTGCGAGGTGCCTCCGTGTGCCAAAAATAGGCCGCGGGCACTGCCGTACCCGAAGGTCCCGTCGCCAAGTTCATCCGCCGCAAAAATGCCCAAAAAACGGGTGGGCTATAGCTTTCGGGGGAGGGGCTGGCCATGTTCGTCCCCCGGACTCAGAATCGGGCCAGACTTTGCGAGGGGCCTCCGTGTGCCAAAAATAGGCCGCGGGCACTGCCGCACCCAAAAATAAGCACCCGAAGGTCCCGTCGCCAAGTTCGTCCGCCGCAAAAATGCCCAAAAAAACGGGTGGGCTATATCCTTGGGGGGAGGGGCTGGCCAAGTTCGTCCGCCGGACTCGGAATGGGGCCAGACTTTGCGAGGGGCCTGCGTGTACGAAAAATAGGCTGCGGGCACTGTCGCGCCCAAAAATAAGCACCCGAAGGCCCCGTCGCCAAGTTCATCTGCCGCAAAAATGCCCAAAAAACGGGTGGGCTATATCCTTGGGGGGAGGGGCTGGCCAAGTTCGTCCGCCGGACTCGGAATGGGGCCAGACTTTGCGAGGGGCCTCCGTGTGCCAAAAATAGGCCGCGGGCACTGCCGCGCCCAAAAATAAGTGCCCAAAGGTCCCGCCCCCTTGTTTGTCCGCCGCAAAAATGCCCAAAAAACGGGTATAGCCTTGGGGGGAGGGGCTGGCCAAGTTCGTCCGCCGGACTCGGAATGGGGCCAGACTTTGCGAGGGGCCTCCGCGTGCCAAAAATAGGGTGTGGGCACTGCCACGCCCAGAAATAAGCGCCCGAAGGTCCCGTCCCCAAGTTCGTCCGCCGCAAAAATGCCCAAAAAACGGGTGGGCTACAGCCTTGGGGGGAGGGGCGGGCCAAGTTCGTCCGCCGCACTCGGAATGGGGCCAGACTTCGCGAGGGGACTCCGTGCGCCAAAAATGGGCTGCGAGCACTGCGGCGCCAAAAAATAAGCGCCTGAAGGTTCCGTCCCCAAGTTCGTCCGCCGCAAAAATGCCCAAAAAACGGGTGGGCTATAGCCTTGGGGGGAGGGGCTGGCCAAGTTTGTCCACCGGATTCGGAATGCGGCCAGACTTTGCGAGGTGCCTCCGTGTGCCAAAAATAGGCCGCGGGCACTGCCGCGCCCAAAATTAAGCGCCCGAAGGTCCCGTCCCCAATTTCGTCCGCCGCAAAAATGGCCAAAAAACGGGTGGGCTATAACCTTGGGGGGAGGGGCTGGCCAAGTTCGTCCGCTGGACTCGGAATGGCGCCAGACTTTGTGAGGGGCCTCCGCGTGCCAAAAATAGGCCGGGGGTACTACTGCGCCCAAAAATAAGTGCCCGAAGGTCCCGTCCCCAAGTTCGTCCGCCGCAAAAATGCCCAAAAAATGGGTGGGCTATAGCCTTGGGGGGAGGGGCGGGCCAAGTTTGTCCGCCGGACTCGGAATGGGGCCAGACTTTGTGAGGGGCCTCCGTGTGCCAAAAATGGGCCGCGGGCACTGCCGAGCCAAAAAATAACCGCCCGAAGGTCCCGTCCCCAAGTTCGTCCGCCGCAAAAATGCCCAAAAAACGGGTGGGCTATAGCCTTGGGGGGAGGTGCTGGCCAAGTTACTCCGCCGGACTCGGAATGGGGCCAGACTTTGCGAGGGGCCTCCGTGTGCCAAAAATAGGCCGCGGGCACTGCCGCGCCCAAAAATAAGTGCCCGAAAGTCCCGTCCCCAAGTTCGTCCGCCGCCAAAATGCCCAAAAAACGGGTGGGCTATAGCCTTGGGGCGAGGGGCTGGCCAAGTTCGTCCGCCGGACTCCGAATGGTGCCAGACTTTGTGAGGGGCCTCCGCGTGCAAAAAATAGGCCGCGGGCACTTCCGCGCCCAAAAATAAGCAACCGAAGGCCCCGTCCCCATGTTCGTCCGCCGCAAAAATGCCCAAAAAACGGGTGGGCTATAGCCTTGGGGGGAGGGGCTGGCCAAGTTCGTCCGCTGGACTCGGAATGGGGCCAGACCTTGCGAGGTGCCTCCGTGTGCCAAAAATAGGCCGCGGGCACTGCCGTACCCGAAGTTCCCGTCCCCTAGTTCATCCGCCGCAAAAATGCCCAAAAAACAGGTGGGCTATAGCCTTGGGGGGAGGGGCTGGCCAAGTTCTTCCGCTGGACTCGGAATGGGGCCAGACCTTGCGAGGTGCCTCCGTGTGCCAAAAATAGGCCACGGGCACTGCCGTGCCCGAAGGTCCCGTCGCCAAGTTCGTCCGCCGCAAAAATGCCCAAAAAACGGGTGGGCTATATCCTTGGGGGGAGGGGCTGGCCAAGTTCGTCCACCGGACTCGGAATGGGGCCAGACTTTGCGAGGGGCCTCCGTGTACGAAAAATAGGCTGCGGGCACTGTCGCGCCCAAAAATAAGCACCCGAAGGCCCCGTCACCAAGTTCGTCCGCCGCAAAAATGCCCAAAAAACGGGTGGGCTATATCCTTGGGGGGAGGGGCTGGCCAAGTTCGTCCGCCGGACTCGGAATGGGGCCAGACTTTGCGAGGGGCCTCCGTGTACCAAAAATAGGCTACGGGCACTGCCGCGCCCAAAAATAAGCGCCCGAAGGCCCCGTCCCCAAGTTCGTCCGCCGCAATAATGCCCAAAAAACGGGTGGGCTATAGCCTTGGGGGGAGGGGCTGGCCAAGTTCGTCCGCTGGACTCGGAATGGGGCCAGACTTTGCGAGGGGCCTCCGTGTGCCAAAAATAGGCCGCGGGCACTGCCGCGCCCAAAAATAAGGGCCCAAAGGTCCCGTCCCCAAGTTCCTCCGCCGCAAAAATGCCCAAAAAACGGGTTGGCTATAGCCTTGGGGGGAGGGGCTAGCCAAGTTCGTCCGCCGGACTCGGAATGGGGCCAGACTTTGCGAGGGACCTCCGTGTTCCAAAAATAGGCTGCGGGCACTTCCGCGCCCAAAAATAAGCGCCCGAAGGTCCCGTCCCCAAGTTTGTCCGCCGAAAAAATGCCCAAAAAACAGGTGGGCTATAGCCTTGGGGGGAGGGGCTGGCCAAGTTCGTCCGCCGGACTCGGAATGGGGCCAGACTTTGCGAGGGGCCTCCGTGTGCCAAAAATAGGCCGCGGGCACTGCCACACCCAAAAATAAGGGCCCAAAGGTCCCGACCCCAAGTTCCTCCGCCGAAAAAATGCCCAAAAAACAGGTGGGCTATAGCCTTGGGGGGAGGGGCTAGCCAAGTTCGTCCGCCGGACTCGGAATGGGGCCAGACTTTGCGAGGGTCCTCCGTGTGCCAAAAATAGGCCGCGGGCACTGCCTCGGCCATAAATAGGCGCCCGATGGTCCCGTCCCCAAGTTCCTCCGCCGCAAAAATGCCCAAAAAACGGGTTGGCTATAACCTTGGGGGGAGGGGCTGGCCAAGTTCATCCGCCGGACTCGGAATGGGGCCAGACTTTGCGAGGGACCTCCGTGTTCCCAAAATAGGCCGCAGGCACTTCCGCGCCCGAAAATAAGCGCCCGAAGGTCCCGTCCCCAAAAAACGGGTGGGATATAGCGTTGGGGGGAGGGGCTGGCCAAGTTCGTCCGCCGGACTCGGAATGGGGCCAGAGTTTACGAGGAGCCTCCGTCAGCCAAAACTCGGCCGCGGGCACTGCCGCGCCCAAAAATAATCGCCCAAAGGTCCCGTCTCCAAGTTCATCCGCCGCAAAAATGCCCAAAAAAACGGGTGGGCTATAGCCTTGGGGGTAGGGGCTGGCCAAGTTCGTCCGCCGGACTCGGAATGGGGCCAGAGTTTGCGAGGAGCTTCCGTGTGCCAAAAATAGGCCGCGGGTACTGCAGCGCCCGAAAGTCCCCTCCCCAAGTTCGTCCGCTGCAAAAATGCCCAAAAAACGGGTGGGCTATAGCCTTGGGGGGAGGGGCTGGCCAAGTTCGTCCGCCGGACTCGGAATGGGGCCACACTTTACGACGAGCCTCCATCTGCCAAAACTAGGCCGCGGGCACTGCCGCGCCCAAAAATAAGTGCCCGAAGGTCCCGTCCCCAAGTTCGTCCGCCGCAAAAATGCCCAAAAAACAGGTGGGCTATAGCCTTGGGGGGAGGGGCTGGCCAAGTTCGTCCGCCGGACTCGGAATGGAGCCAGAGTTTGCGAGGAGCCTCCGTGTGCAAAAAATAGGCCGCGGGCACTGTAGCACCCAAAAATAAGCGCCCGAAGGTTCTGTCCCCAAGTTCATCCGCCGTAAAAATGCCCAAAAAACGGGTGGGCTATAGCCTTGGGGGGAGGGGCTGGCCAAGTTTGTCCCCCGGACTCGGAATGGGGCCAGCCTTTGCGAGGGGCCTCCGTGTGCCAAAAATAGGCCGCGGGCACTGCCGCGCCCAAAAATAAGTGCCCGGAGGTCCCGTCCCCAAGTTCATCCGCCGTAAAAATGCCCAAAAAACGGGTGGGCTATAGCCTTGGGGGGAGCGGCTGGCCAAGTTCGTCCGCCGGACTCGGAATGGGGACAGACTTTACGAGGGGCCTCCGTGTGCCAAAAATAGGCCGCGGACACTGCCGCACCCAAAAATAATCGCCCGAAGGTCCCGTCCCCAAGTTCGTCCGCCGCAAAAATGCCCAAAAAACGGGTGGGTATAGCCTTGGGGGGAGGGGCTGGCCAAGTTCGTCCGCCGGACTCGGAATGGGGCCAGACTTTGCGAGGGACCTCCGTGTTCCAAAAATAGGCCGCGGGCACTTCCGCGCCCAAAAATAAGTGCCCGAAGGTCCCGTCCCCAAGTTTGTCCGCCGAAAAAATGCCCAAAAAACAGGTGGGCTATAGCCTTGGGGGGAGGGGCTGGCCAAGTTCGTCCGCCGGACTCGGAATGGGGCTAGACTTTGCGAGGGGCCTCCGTGTGCCAAAAATAGGCCTCGGGCACTGTCACACCCAAAAATAAGGGCCCAAAGGTCCCGACCCCAAGTTCCTCCGCCGAAAAAATGCCCAAAAAACAGGTGGGCTATAGCCTTGGGGGGAGGGGCTTGCCAAGTTCGTCCGCCGGACTCGGAATGGGGCCAGAGTTTGCGAGGAGCCTCCGTGTGCCAAAAATAGGCCGCGGGCACTGCCGCGCCCGAAAATAAGTGCCCGAAGGTCCCGTCCCCAAGTTCGTCCGCCGCAAAAATGCCCAAAAAACGGGTGGGCTATAGCCTTGGGGGGAGGGGCTGGCCAAGTTCGTCCGCCGGACTCGGAATGGAGCCAGTGTTTGCGAGGAGCCTCCGTGTGCCAAAAATAGGCCGCGGGCACTGTAGCACCCAAAAATAAGCGCCCGAAGGTTCTGTCCCCAAGTTCATCCGCCGTAAAAATGCCCAAAAAACGGGTGGGCTATAGCCTTGGGGGGAGGGGCTGGCCAAGTTCGTCCCCCGGACTCGGAATGGGGCCAGCCTTTGCGAGGCGCCTCCGTGTGCCAAAAATAGGCCTCGGGTAATGCCGCGCACAAAAATAAGCGCCCGAAGGTCCCGTCCCTATGTTCGTCCGCCGCAAAAATGCCCAAAAAACGGGTGGGCTATAGCCTTGGGGGTAGGGGCTGGCCAGGTTCGTCCGCCGGACTCGGAATGGGGCCAGACTTTGCGAGGGGCCTCCGTGTGCCAAAACTAGGCCACGGGCACTGCCGCGCCCGAAAATAAGTGCCCGAAGGTCCCGTCCCCAAGTTCGTCCGCCGCAAAAATGCCCAAAAAACGGGTGGGCTACAGCCTTGGGGGGAGAGGTTGGCCAAGTTCGTCCGCCGGACTCGGAATGGGGCCAGACTTTGCGAGGGTCCTCCGTGTGCCAAAAATAGGCCGCGGGCACTGCCTCGCCCATAAATAGGCGCCCGAAGGTCCCGTCCCCAAGTTCCTCCGCCGCAAAAATGCCCAAAAAACGGGTTGGCTATAGCCTTGGGGGGAGGGGCTGGCCAAGTTCATCCGCCGGACTCGGAATGGGGCCAGACTTTGTGAGGGACCTCCGTGTTCCCAAAATAGGCCGTGGGCACTTCCGCGCCCGAAAATAAGCGCCCGAAGGTCCCGTCCCGAAAAAACGGGTGGGATATAGCGTTGGGGGGAGGGGCTGGCCAAGTTCGTCCGCCGGACTCGGAATGGGGCCAGAGTTTACGAGGAGCCTCCGTCTGCCAAAACTCGGCCGCGGGCACTGCCGCGCCCAAACATAAGCGCCCGAAGGTCCCATCCCCAAGTTCGTCCGCCGCAAAAATGCCCAAAAAACGGGTGGGCTATAGCATTGGGGGGAGGGGCTGGCCAGGTTCGTCCGCCGGACTCGGAATGGGGCCAGACTTTGCGAGGGGCCTCCGTGTGCCAAAACTAGGCCGCGGGCACTGCCACGCCCAAAAATAAGCGCCCGAAGGTCCCGTCCCCAAGTTCGTCCGCCGCAAAAATGCCCAAAAAACGGGTGGGCTATAGCCTTGGGGGGAGGGGCTGGCCAGGTTCGTCCGCCGGACTCGAAATGGGGCCAGACTTTGCGAGGGACCTCCGTGTGCCAAAAATAGGCCGCGGGCACTGCCGCGCCCAAAAATAAGGGCCCAAAGGTCCCGTCCCCAAGTTCCTCCGCCGCAAAAATGCCCAAAAAATGGGTTGGCTATAGCCTTGGGGGGATGGGCTAGCCAAGTTCGTCCGCTGGACTCGGAATGGGGCCAGACTTTGCGAGGGACCTCCGTGTGCCAAAAATAGGCCGCGGGCACTGCCGCGCCCAAAAATAAGGGCCCAAAGGTCCCGTCTCCAAGTTCCTCCGCCGCAAAAATGCCCAAAAAACGGGTTGGCTATAGCCTTGGGGGGAGGGGCTTGCCAAGTTCGTCCACCGGACTCGGAATGGGGCCAGAGTTTGCGAGGAGCCTCCGTGTGCCAAAAATAGGCCGCGGGCACTGCAGCATCCAAAAATAAGCGCCCGAAGGTCCCGTCCCCAAGTTCGTCCGCCGCGAAAATGCCCAAAAAACGGGTGGGCTATAGCCTTGGGGGGAGGGGCTGGCCAAGTTCGTCTGCCGGACTCGGAATGGGGCCAGACTTTGCGAGGGACCTCCGTGTGCCAAAAATAGGCCGCGGGCACTGCCGCGTCCAAAACTAAGGGCCCAAAGGTCCCGTCCCAAAGTTCCTCTGCCGCAAAAATGCCCAAAAAATGGGTGGGCTATAGCCTTGGGGGGAGGGGATGGCCAAGTTCGTCCGCCGGACTCGGAATGGGGCCAGACTTTGCGAGGGACCTCCGTGGGCCAAAAATAGGCCGTGGGCACTGCCGCGCCCAAAAATAATGGCCCAAAGGTCCCGTCCCCAAGTTCCTCCGCCGCAAAAATGCCCAAAAAACGGGTTGGCTATGGCCTTGGGGGGAGGGGCTGGCCAAGTTCGTCCGCCGGACTCGGAATGGGTCCAGAGTTTGCGAGGAGCCTCCGTGTGCCAAAAATAGGCCGCGGGCACGGCCGCATCGAAAAATAAGCGCCCGAAGGTCCCGTCCCCAAGTTCGTCCGCCGCAAAAATGCCCAAAAAACGGGTGGGCTATAGCCTTGGGGGGAGGGGCTGGCCAAGTTCGTCCCCCGGACTCGGAATGGGGCCAGACTTCGCGAGGGGCCTCCGTGTGCCAAAAATAGTTCGCAGGTACTGCCGCGCACAAAAATAAGCGCCCAAAGGTCCCATCCCTAAGTTCATCCGCCGCAAAAATGCCCAAAAAACGGGTGGGCTATATAGCCTTGGGGGGAGGGGCTGGCCAGGTTCGTCCGCCGAACTCGGAATGGGGCCAGACTTTGCGAGGGGACTCCGTGTGCCAAAACTAGGCCGCGGGCACTGCCGCGCCCGAAAATAAGTGCCCGAAGGTCCCGTCCCCAAGTTCGTCCGCCGCAAAAATGCCCAAAAAACGGGTGGGCTATAGCCTTGGGGGGAGAGGTTGGCCAAGTTCGTCCGCCGGACTCGGAATGGGGCCAGACTTTGCGAGGGTCCTCCGTGTGCCAAAAATAGGCCGCGGGCACTGCCTCGCCCATAAATAGGCGCCCGAAGGTCCCGTCCCCAAGTTCCTCCGCCGCAAAAATGCCCAAAAAACGGGTTGGCTATAGCCTTGGGGGGAGGGGCTGGCCAAGTTCATCCGCCGGACTCGGAATGGGGCCAGACTTTGTGAGGGACCTCCGTGTTCCCAAAATAGGCCGTAGGCACTTCCGCGCCCGAAAATAAGCGCCCGAAGGTCCCGTCCCCAAAAAACGGGTGGGATATAGCGTTGGGGGGAGGGGCTGGCCAAGTTCGTCTGCCGGACTCGGAATGGGGACAGAGTTTACGAGGAGCCTCCGTCTGCCAAAAATAGGCCGCGGGCACTGCCGCGCCCAAAAATAAGCGCCCGAAGGTCCCGTCCCCAAGTTCCTCCGCCGCAAAAATGCCCAAAAAACGGGTTGGCTATGGCCTTGGGGGGAGGGGCTGGCCAAGTTCGTCCGCCGGACTCGGAATGGGGCCAGAGTTTGCGAGGAGCCTCCGTGTGCCAAAAATAGGCCGCGGGCACGGCCGCATCCAAAAATAAGCGCCCGAAGGTCCCGTCCCCAAGTTCGTCCGCCGCAAAAATGCCCAAAAAACGGGTGGGCTATAGCCTTGGGGGGAGGGGCTGGCCAAGTTCGTCCCCCGGACTCGGAATGGGGCCAGACTTCGCGAGGGGCCTCCGTGTGCCAAAAATAGGCCGCGGGTACTGCCGCGCATAAAAATAAGCGCCCAAAGGTCCCGTCCCTAAGTTCATCCGCCGCAAAAATGCCCAAAAAACGGGTGGGCTATATAGCCTTGGGGGGAGGGGCTGGCCAGGTTCGTCCGCCGGACTCGGAATGGGGCCAGACTTTACGAGGGGCCTCCGTGTGCCAAAACTAGGCCGCGGGCACTGCCGCGCCCAAAAATAAGCGCCCGAAGGTCCCGTCCCCAAGTTCGTCCGCCGTAAAAATGCCCAAAAAACGGGTGGGCTATAGCCTTGGGGGGAGGGGCTGGCCAAGTTCGTCCGCCGGACTCGGAATGGGGACAGAGTTTAAGAGGAGCCTCCGTGTGCCAAAATTAGGCCGTGGGCACTGTAGCACCCAAAAATAAGCGCCCGAAGGTCCCGTCCCCAAGTTCATCCGCCGTAAAAATGCCCAAAAAACGGGTGGGCTATAGCCTTGGGGGGAGGGGCCGGCCAAGTTCGTCCCCCGGACTCGGAATAGGGCCAGACTTTACGAGGGGCCTCCATGTGCCAAAAATAGGCCGCGGACACTGCCGCACCCAAAAATAAGCGCCCGAGGGTCCCGTCCCCAAGTTCGTCCGCCGCAAAAATGCCCAAAAAACGGGTGGGCTATAGCCTTGGGGGGAGGGGTTGGCCAGGTTCGTCCGCCGGACTCGGAATGGGGCCAGCCTTTGCGAGGCACCTCCGTGTGCCAAAAATAGGCCGCGGGTAATGCCGCGCACAAAAATAAGCGCCCGAAGGTCCCGTCCCCAAGTTTGTCCGCCGAAAAAATGCCCAAAAAACGGGTGGGCTATAGCCTTGGGGGGAGGGCTGGCCAAGTTCGTCCGCTGGACTCGGAATGGGGCCAGACTTTGCGAGGGGCCTCCGTGTGCCAAAAATAGGCCGCGGGCACTACCGCGCCCAAAAATAAGGGCCCAAAGGTCCCGTCCCCAAGTTCCTCCGCCGCAAAAATGCCCAAAAAACGGGTGGGCTATAGCCTTGGGGGGAGAGGCTGGCCAAGTTCGTCCGCCACAAAAATGCCCAAAAAACGGGTGGGCTATAGCCTTGGGGTGAGGGGCTGGCCAAGTTCGTCCGCCGCAAAAATCCCAAAAAACGGTTGGGCTATAGCGTTGGGCAGATGGTCTGGCCAAGTTCGTCTGCCGGACTCGGAATGGTGCCGGACTTTGCGAGGGGACTCTGAGTGCCAAAACTAGGCCGCGGGCACTGCCGCGCCCAAAAATAAGGGCCCGAAGGTCCCGTGCCCAAGTTCGTCCGCCGCAAATATGCCCAAAAAACGGGTTGGCTATAGCCTTGGGGGGAGGGGCTGGCCAAGTTCGTCCGCCGGACTCGGAATGGGGCCAGCCTTTGCTAGGCGCCTCCGTGTGCCAAAAATAGGCCGCGGGTAATGCCGCGCACAAAAATAAGCGCCCGAAGGTCCCGTCCCCAAGTTTGTCCGCCGAAAAAATGCCCAAAAAACGGGTGGGCTATAGCCTTGGGGGGAGGGCTGGCCAAGTTCGTCCGCCGGACTCGGAATGGGGCCAGACTTTGCGAGGGGCCTCCGTGTGCCAAAAATAGGCCGCGGGCACTACCGCGCCCAAAAATAAGGGCCCAAAGGTCCCGTCCCCAAGTTCCTCCGCCACAAAAATGCCCAAAAAATGGGTTGGCTATAGCCTTGGGGGGTGGAGCTGGCAAAGTTCGTCCGCCGGACTCGGAATGGGGCCAGACTTTGCGAGGGACCTCCGTGTGCCAAAAATAGGCCGCGGGCACCGCCGTGCCCAAAACTAAGGGCCCAAAGGTCCCGTCCCCAAGTTCCTCCGCCGCAAAAATGCCCAAAAAACGGGTGGGCTATAGCCTTGGGGGGAGGGGCTGGCCAAGTTCGTCCGCCACAAAAATGCCCAAAAAACGGGTGGGCTATAGCCTTGGGGTGAGGGGCTGGCCCAGTTCCTCCGCCGCAAAAATGCCCAAAAAACGGTTGGGCTATAGCGTTGGGCAGACGGTCTGGCCAAGTTCGTCTGCCGGACTCGGAATGGTGCCGGACTTTGCGAGGGGCCTCTGAGTGCCAAAACTAGGCCGCGGGCACTGCCGCGCCCAAAAATAAGCGCCCGAAGGTCCCGTCCCCAAGTTCGTCCGCCGCAAATACGCCCAAAAAACGGGTTGGCTATAGCCTTGGGGGGAGGGGCTGGCCAAGTTCGTCCGCCGGACTCGGAATGGGGCCAGAGTTTGCGAGGAGCCTTCGTGTGCCAAAAATAGGCCGCGGGCACTGCAGCATCCAAAAATAAGCGCCCGAAGGTCCCGTGCCCAAGTTCGTCCGCCGCAACAATGCCCAAAAAACGGGTTGGCTATAGCCTTGGGGGGAGGGGCTGGCCAAGTTCGTCCCCCGGACTCGGAATGGGGCCAGACTTTGCGAGGGGCCTCCGTGTGCCAAAAATAGGCCGCGGGTACTGCCGCGCATAAAAATAAGCGCCCAAAGGTCCCGTCCCTAAGTTCATCCGCCGCAAAAATGCCCAAAAAACGGGTGGGCTATATAGCGTTGGGCGGAGGGGCTGACCAGGTTCGTCCGCCGGACTCGGAATGGGGCCAGACTTTACGAGGGGCCTCCGTGTGCCAAAACTAGGCCGCGGGCACTGCCGCGCCCAAAAATAAGCGCCCGAAGGTCCCGTCCCCAAGTTCGTCCGCCGCAAAACTGCCCAAAAAACGGGTGGGCTATAGCCTTGGGGGGAGGGGCTGGCCAAGTTCGTCCGCCGGACTCGGAATGGGGCCAGAGTTTACGAGGAGCCTCTGTGTGCCAAAAATAGGCCGTGGGCACTGTATCACCCAAAAATAAGCGCCCGAAGGTCCCGTCCCCAAGTTCATCCGCCGTAAAAAAGCCCAAAAAACGGTTGGGCTATAGCCTTGGGGGGAGGGGCTGGCCAAGTTCGTCCCCCGGACTCGGAATGGGGCCAGACTTTACGAGGGGCCTCCGTGTGCCAAAACTAGGCCGCGGGCACTGCCGCGCCCAAAAATAAGCGCCCGAAGGTCCCGTCCCCAAGTTCGTCGGCCGCAAAACTGCCCAAAAAACGGGTGGGCTATAGCCTTGGGGGGAGGGGCTGGCCAAGTTCGTCCGCCGGACTCGGAATGGGGCCAGAGTTTACGAGGAGCCTCTGTGTGCCAAAAATAGGCCGTGGGCACTGTATCACCCAAAAATAAGCGCCCGAAGGTCCCGTCCCCAAGTTCATCCGCCGTAAAAAAGCCCAAAAAACGGTTGGGCTATAGCCTTGGGGGGAGGGGCTGGCCAAGTTCGTCCCCCGGACTCGGAATGGGGCCAGACTTTACGAGGGGCCTCCGTGTGCCAAAACTAGGCCGCGGGCACTGCCGCGCCCAAAAATAAGCGCCCGAAGGTCCCGTCCCCAAGTTCGTCCGCCGCAAAACTGCCCAAAAAACGGGTGGGCTATAGCCTTGGGGGGAGGGGCTGGCCAAGTTCGTCCGCCGGACTCGGAATGGGGCCAGAGTTTACGAGGAGCCTCTGTGTGCCAAAAATAGGCCGTGGGCACTGTATCACCCAAAAATAAGCGCCCGAAGGTCCCGTCCCCAAGTTCATCCGCCGTAAAAAAGCCCAAAAAACGGTTGGGCTATAGCCTTGGGGGGAGGGGCTGGCCAAGTTCGTCCCCCGGACTCGGAATGGGGCCAGACTTTACGAGGGGCCTCCGTGTGCCAAAAATAGGCCCCGGACACTGCCGCACCCAAAAATAAGTGCCCGAAGGTCCCGTCCCCAAGTTCGTCCGCCGCAAAAATGCCCAAAAAACGGTTGGGCTATAGCCTTGGGGGGAGGGGTTGGCCAGGTTCGTCCGCCGGACTCGGAAGGGGGCCAGCCTTTGCGAGGCGCCTCCGTGTGCCAAAAATAGGCCGCGGGTAATGCCGCGCACAAAAATAAGCGCCCGAAGGTCCCATCCCTATGTTCGTCCGCTGCAAAAATGCCCAAAAAACGGGTGGGCTATAGCCTTGGGGGGAGGGGCTGGCCTGGTTCGTCCGCCGGACTCGGAATGGGGCCAGACTTTGCGAGGGGCCTCCGTGTGCTAAAACTAGGCCGCGGGCACTGCCGCGCCCGAAAATAAGTGCCCGAAGGTCTCGTCCCCAAGTTCGTCCGCCGCAAAAATGCCCAAAAAACGGGTGGGCTATAGCCTTGGGGGGAGGGGTTGGCCAAGTTCGTCCGCCGGACTCGGAATGGGGCCAGACTTTGCGAGGGTCCTCCGTGTGCCAAAAATAGGCCGCGGGCACTGCCGCGCCCATAAATAGGTGCCCGAAGGTCCCGTCCCCAAGTTCGTGCGCCGCTAAAATGCCCAAAAAATGGGTGGGCTATAGCCTTGGGGAGGGGCTGGCCAGGTTCGTCCGCCGGACTCGGAATGGGGCCAGACTTTACGAGGGGCCTCCGTGTGCCAAAAATAGGCCGCGGACACTGCCGCACCCAAAAATAAGCGCCCGAAGGTCCCGTCCCCAAGTTCGTCCGCCGCAAAAATGCCCAAAAAACGGGTGGGATATAGCCTTGGGGGGAGGGGCTGGCCAAGTTCGTCCGCCGGACTCGGAAAGGGGCCAGACTTTGCGAGGGACCTCCGTGTTCCAAAAATAGGCCGTGGGCACTTCCGCGCCCGAAAATAAGCGCCCGAAGGTGCCGTCCCCAAGTTTGTCCGCCGAAAAAATGCCCTAGAAACCGTGGGCTATAGCCTTGGGGGGAGGGGCTGGCCAAGTTCATCCGCCGGACTCGGAATGGGGCTAGACTTTGCGAGGGTCCTCCGTGTGCCAAAAATAGGCCGCGGGCACTGCTGCGCCCATAAATAGGCGCCCGAAGGTCCCGTCCCCAAGTTCGTCCGCCGCAAAAATGCCCAAAAAACGGGTGGGCTATAGCCTTGGGGGGAGGGGTTGGCCAGGTTCGTCCGCCGGACTCGGAATGGGGCCAGACTTTACGAGGGGCCTCCGTGTGCCAAAAATAGGCCGCGGACACTGCCGCACCCAAAAATTAGCGCCCGAAGGTCCCGTCCCCAAGTTCGTCCGCCGCAAAAATGCCCAAAAAACGGGTGGGCTATAGCCTTGGGGGGAGGGGTTGGCCAGGTTCGTCCGCCGGACTCGGAATGGGGCCAGCCTTTGCGAGGCGCCTCCGTGTGCCAAAAATAGGCCGCGGGTAATGCTGCGCACAAAAATAAGCGCCCGAAGGTCCTGTCCCTATGTTCGTCCGCCGCAAAAATGCCCAAAAAACGGGTGGGCATAGCCTTGGGGGGAGGGGCTGGCCAGGTTCGTCCGCCGGACTCGGAATGGGGCCAGACTTTACGAGGGGCCTCCGTGTGCCAAAAATAAGCCGCGGACACTGCCGCACCCAAAAATAAGCGCCCGAAGGTCCCGTCCCCAAGTTCGTCCGCCGCAAAAATGCCCAAAAAATGGGTGGGATATAGCCTTGGGCGGAGGGGCTGGCCAGGTTCGTCCGCCGGACTCGGAATGGGGCCAGACTTTACTAGGGGCCTCCGTGTGCCAAAAATAGGCCGCGGACACTGCCGCACCCAAAAATAAGCGCCCGAAGGTCCCGTCCCCAAGTTCCACCTCCGCAAAAATGCCCAAAAAACGGGTGGGCTATAGCCTTGGGGGGAGGGGTTGGCCAGGTTCGTCCGCCGGACTCGGAATGGGGCCAGACTTTACGAGGGGCCTCCGTGTGCAAAAAATAGGCCGCGGACACTGCCGCACCCAAAAATAAGCGCCCGAAGGTCCCGTCCCCAAGTTCGTCCGCCGCAAAAATGCCCAAAAAACGGGTGGGCTATAGCCTTGGGGGGAGGGGTTGGCCAGGTTCGTCCGCCGGACTCGGAATGGGGCCAGTCTTTGCGAGGCGCCTCCGTGTGCCAAAAATAGGCCGCGGGTAATGCCGCGCACAAAAAAAAGCGCCCGAAGGTCCTGTCCCTATGTTCGTCCGCCGCAAAAATGCCCAAAAAACGGGTGGGCTATAGCCTTGGGGGGAGGGGCTGCCAAGGTTCGTCCACCGGACTCGGAATGGGGCCAGACTTTGCGAGGGGCCTCCGTGTGCCAAAACTAGGCCGCGGGCACTGCCGCGCCCGAAAATAAGTGCCCGAAGGTCCCGTCCCCATGTTCGTCCGCCGCAAAAATGCCCAAAAAAACGGGTGGGCTATAGCCTTGGGGGGAGGGGTTGGCCAAGTTCGTCCGCCGGACTCGGAATGGGGCCAGACTTTGCGAGGGTCCTCCGTGTTCCAAAAATAGGCCGCGGGCACTGCCGCGCCCATAAATAGGCGCCCGAAGGTCCCGTCCCCAAGTTCGTCCGCCGCTAAAATGCCCAAAAAACGGGTGGGATATAGCCTTGGGGGGAGGGGCTGGCCAAGTTCGTCCGCCGGACTCGGAAAGGGGCCAGACTTTGCGAGGGACCTCCGTGTTCCAAAAATAGGCCGCGGGCACTGCCGCGCCCAAAAATAAGGGCCCAAAGATCCCGTCCCCAAGTTCCTCCGCCGCAAAAATGCCCAAAAAATGGGTTGGCTATTGCCTTGGGGGGAGGGGCTGGCCAAGTTCGTTCGCCGGACTCGGAATGGGGCCAGAGTTTGCGAGGGACCTCCGTGTGCCAAAAATAGGCTGCGGGCACTGCCGCGCCCAAAACTAAGGGCCCAAAGGTCCCGTCCCCAAGTTCCTCCGCCGCAAAAATGCCCAAAAAATGGGTGGGCTATAGCCTTGGGGGGAGGGGCTGGCCAAGTTCGTCCGCCGCAAAAATGCCCAAAAAACGGTTGGGCTATAGCCTTGGGCGGACGGGCTGGCCAAGTTCGTCTGCCGGGCTCGGAATGGGGCCAGAGTTTGCGAGGGACCTCCATCTGCCAAAAATAGGCCCCGGGCACTGCCGCGCCCAAAAATAAGCGCCCGAAGGTCCCGTCCCCAAGTTCGTCCGCCGCAAAAATGCCCAAAAAACAGGTGGGCTATAGACTTGGGGGGAGGGGCTGGCCAAGTTCGTCCGCCAAACTCGGAATGGGGCCAGACTTTGCGAGGGGCCTCCATGTGCCAAAAATAGGCCACGGACACTGCCGCGCCCAAAAATAAGTGACCGAAGGTCCCATCCCCAAGTTCGTCCACCGCAAAAATGCCCAAAAAACGGATGGGCTATAGCCTTGGGGGGAGGGGCTGGCCAAGTTCGTCCGCCGGACTCGGAATGGGGCCAGACTTTGCGAGGGGCCTCCGTGCGCCAAAAATAGGACGCGGGCACTGCCGTACCCAAAAATAAGTGCCCGAAGGTCCCGTCCCCAAGTTCGTCCGCCGTAAAAATGTCCAAAAAACAGGTGGGCTATAGCCTTGGGGGGAGGGGCTGGCCAAGTTCGTCCGCCGGACTCGGAATGGGGCCAGACTTTGCGAGGGGCCTCCGTGTGCCAAAAATAGGCCGTGGGCACTGCCGCGCCCAAAAATAAGCACCCTAAGTTCCCGTCCCCAAGTTCGTCCGCCGCAAATATGCCCAAAAAAACGTGTGGGCTGTAGCCTTGGGGGGAGGGGCTGGCCAAGTTCGTCCGCCGGACTCGGAATGGGGCCAGACTTTGCGAGGGGCCTCCGTGTGCCAAAAATAGGCCGCGGGCACAGCCGCGCCCAAAAATAAGCGCCTGAAGCTCCCGTCCCCAAGTTCGTCCGCCGCAAAAATGCCCAAAAAACGGGTGGGCTGTAGCCTTGGGGGGAGGGGCTGGCCAAGTTCGTCCGCCGGACTCGGAATGGGGCCAGACTTTGCGACGGGCCTCCGTGCGCCAAAAATAGGACGCGGGCACTGCCGTACCCAAAAATAAGTGCCCGAAGGTCCCGTCCCCAAGTTCGTCCGCCGTAAAAATGTCCAAAAAACGGGTGGGCTATAGCCTTGGGGGGAGGGGCTGGCCAAGTTCGTCCGCCGGACTCGGAATGGGGCCTGACTTTGCGAGGGGCCTCCGTGCGCCAAAAATAGGCCGCGGGCACTGCCGCGCCCAAAAATAAGCGCCCGAAGGTCCCGTCCCCAAGTTCGTCCGCCGTAAAAATGTCCAAAAAACGGGTGGGCTATAGCCTTGGGGGGAGGGGCTGGCCAAGTTCGTCCGCCGGACTCGGAATGGGGCCTGACTTTGCGAGGGGCCTCCATGTGCTTAAAATAGGCCGCGGGAACTGCCGCGCCCAAAAATAAGCGCCCGAAGGTCCCATCCCCAAGTTCGTCCACCGCAAAAATGCCCAAAAAACGGATGGGCTATAGCCTTGGGGGGAGGGGCTGGCCAAGTTCGTCCGCCGGACTCGGAATGGGTCCAGACTTTGCGAGGGGCCTCCATGCGCCAAAAATAGGCCGCGGCCACTGCCGCGCCGGAAGGTCCCATTCCCAAGTTCGTCCGCCGCAAAAATGCCCAAAAAACGGGTGGGCTATAGCCTTGCGGGGAGGGGATGGCCAAGTTCGTCCGCCAGACTCGGAATGGGGCCAGACTTTGCGAGGGCCCTCCGTGCGCCAAAAATAGGATGCGGGCACTGCCGTGCCCAAATATAAGCACCCGAAGGTCCCGTCCCCAAGTTCGTCCGCCGTAAAAATGCCCAAAAAATGGGTGGGCTATAGCCTTGGGGGGATGGGCTGGCCAAGTTCGTCCGCCGGACTCGGAATGGGGCCAGACTTTGCGAGGGGCCTCCGTGCGCCAAAAATAGGACGCGGGCACTGCCGTACCCAAAAATAAGTGCCCGAAGGTCCCGTCCCCAAGTTCGTCCGCCGTAAAAATGTCCAAAAAACGGGTGGGCTATAGCCTTGGGGGGAGGGGCTGGCCAAGTTCGTCCGCCGGACTCGGAATGGTGCCAGACTTTGCGAGGGGCCTCCGTGTGCCAAAAATAGGCCGTGGGCACTGCCGCCCCCAAAAATAAGCACCCTAAGTTCCCGTCCCCAAGTTCGTCCGCCGCAAATATGTCCAAAAAAACGTGTGGGCTGTAGCCTTGGGGGGAGGGGCTGGCCAAGTTCGTCCGCCGGACCCGGAATGGGGCCAGACTTTGCGAGGGGCCTCCGTGTGCCAAAAATAGGCCGCGGGCACAGCCGCGCCCAAAAATAAGCACCTGAAGCTCCCGTCCCCAAGTTCGTCCGCCGCAAAAATGCCCAAAAAACGGGTGGGCTATAGCCTTGGGGGGAGGGGTTGGCCAATTTCGTCCGCCGGACACGGAATGGGGCCAGACTTTGCGAGGGGCCTCCGTGTGCCAAAAATAGGCCGCAGGCACAGCCGCGCCCAAAAATAAGCACCTGAAGCTCCCGTCCCCAAGTTCGTCCGCCGCAAAAATGCCCAAAAAACGGGTGGGCTATAGCCTTGGGGGGAGGGGTTGGCCAAGTTCGTCCGCCGGACTCGGAATGGGGCCAGACTTTGCGAGGGGCCTCCGTGTGCCAAAAATAGGCCGCGGGCACTGCCGCGCCCAAAAATAAGCTCCTGAAGCTCCCGTCCCCAAGTTCGTCCGCCGCAAAAATGCCCAAACAACGGGTGGGGTATAGCCTTGGGGGGAGGGGCTGGCCAAGTTCGTCCGCCGGACTCGGAATTGGTCCAGACTTTGCGAGGGGCGTCAATGCGCGAAAAATAGGCCGGGGGCACTGCCGCGCCCAAAAATATGTGCCCGAAGGTCCCGTTCCCAAGTTCATCCGCCGCAAAAATGCCCAAAAAACGGGTGGGCTATTGCCTTGGGGGGAGGGGCTGGCCAAGTTCGTCCGCCGGACTCGGAATGGGGCCAGACATTGCGAGGGGCATCCATGTGCCAAAAATAGGCCGTGGGCACTGCTGCGCCCAAAAATAAGCACCCAAAGTTCCTGTCCCCAAGTTCGTCCGCCGCAAATATGCCCAAAAAAACGTGTGGGCTGTAGCCTTGGGGGGAGGGGCTGGCCAAGTTCGTCCGCCGGACTCGGAATGGGGCATGACTTTGCGAGGGGCCTCCGCGTGCCAGAAATTGACCGCGGACACAGCCGCACCCAAAAATAAGCGCCCGAAGGTCCCGTCCCTGAGTTCGTCCGCCGCAAAAATACCCAAAAAACGGGTGGGCTATAGCCTTGGGGGGAGGGGCTGGCCGGCTTCGTCCGCCGGACTCGGAATGGGGCCAGACTTTGCGAGGGGCCTCTGCGTGCCAAAAATAGGCCGCGGGCACTGCCGCGCCCAAAGGTCCCATCCCCAAGTTCGTCCGCCGCAAAAATGCGAAAAAACGGGTGGGCTATAGCCTTGGGGGGAGGGGCTGGCCAAGTTCGTCCGCCGGACTCGGAATGGGGCCAGACTTTGCGAGGCACCTCCGCGTGCCAAAAATAGACCGCGGGCACTGCCGCGGCCAAAAATAAACGCCCGAAGGTCCCGTCCCCAAGTTCATCCGCCGCAAAAATGCCCAAAAAACGGGTGGGCTATAGCCTTGGGGGGAGGGGCTGGCCAAGTTCGTCCGCCGGACTCGGAATGGGGCCAGACTTTGTGAGGGGCCTCCGTGTGCCAAAAATAGACCGCGGACACAGCCGCGCCCAAAAACAAGCGCCCGAAGGTCCTGTCGCTGAGTTCGTCCGCCGCAAAAATGCCCAAAAAACGGGTGGGCTATAGCCCTGGGGGGAGGGGCTGGCCGACATCGTCCGCCGGACTCGGAATGGGGCCAGAGTTTGCGAGGGGCGTCCGTGTCCCAAAAATAGACCGCGGGCACTGCCGCGCCCAAAAATAAGCGCCCGAAGGTCCCGTCCCCAAGTTCATCCGCCACAAAAAAGCCCAAAAAATGGGTGGGCTATAGCCTTGGGGGGAGGGGCTGGCCAAGTTCGTCCGCCGGACTCGGAATGGGGCCAGACTTTGCGAGGGGCCTCCGTGTGCCAAAAATAGACCGCGGGCACTGCCGCGGCCAAAAATAAACGCCCGAAGGTCCCGTCCCCAAGTTCATCCGCCGCAAAAAAGCCCAAAAAACGGGTGGGCTATAGCCTTGGGGGGAGGGGCTGGCCAAGTTCGTCCGCCGGACTCGGAATGGGGCCAGACTTTGCGAGGGGCCTTCGTGTGCCAAAAATAGACCGCGGACACAGCCGCGCCCAAAAACAAGCGCCCGAAGGTCCCGTCCCTGAGTTCGTCCGCCGCAAAAATGCCCAAAAAACGGGTGGGCTATAGCCCTGGGGGGAGGGGCTGGCCGACTTCGTCCGCCGGACTCGGAATGGGGCCAGAGTTTGCGAGGGGCGTCCGTGTCCCAAAAATAGACCGCGGGCACTGCCGCGCCCAAAAATAAGCGCCCGAAGGTCCCGTCCCCAAGTTCATCCGCCACAAAAAAGCCCAAAAAATGGGTGGGCTATAGCCTTGGGGGGAGGGGCTGGCCAAGTTCGTCCGCCGGACTCGGAATGGGGCCAGACTTTGCGAGGGGCCTCCGTGTGCCAAAAATAGGCCGCGGACACTGCCGCGCCCAAAAATAAGTGCACGAAGGTCCCGTCCCCCAGTTCGTCCGCCGCAAAAATGCCCAAAAAACGGGTGGGCTATAGCCTTGGGGGGAGGGGTTGGCCAAGTTCGTCCGCCGGACTCGGAATGGGGCCAGGCTTTGCGAGGGGCCTCCGTGTGCCAAAAATAGGCCGCGGGCACTGCCGCGCCCAAAAATATGTGCCCGAAGGTCCCGTCCCCATGTTCGTCCGCCGCAAAAATGCCAAAAAAACGGGTGGGCTATAGCCTTGGGGGGAGGGGCTGGCCGGCTTCGTCCGCCGGACTCGGAATGGGGCCAGACTTTGCGAGGGGCCTCTACGTGCCAAAAATAGGCCGCGGGCACTGCCGCACCCAAAGGACCCATCCCCAAGTTCGTCCGCCGCAAAAATGCGAAAAAACGGGTGGGCTATAGCCTTGGGGGGAGGGGCTGGCCAAGTTCGTCTGCCGGACTCGGAATGGGGCCAGACTTTGCGAGGCACCTCCGCGTGCCAAAAATAGACCGCGGGCACTGCCGTGGCCAAAAATAAACGCCCGAAGGTCCTGTCCCCAAGTTCATCCGCCGCAAAAATGCCCAAAAAACGGGTGGGCTATAGCCTTGGGGGGAGGGGCTGGCCAAGTTCGTCCGCCGGACTCGGAATGGGGCCAGACTTTGCGAGGGGCCTCCGTGTGCCAAAAATAGGCCGCGGACACTGCCGCGCCCAAAAATAAGTGCACGAAGGTCCCGTCCCCCAGTTCGTCCGCCGCAAAAATGCCCAAAAAACGGGTGGGCTGTAGCCTTGGGGGGAGGGGTTGGCAAAGTTCGTCCGCCGGACTCGGAATGGGGCCAGACTTTGCGAGGGGCCTCCGTGTGCCAAAAATAGGCCGCGGGCACTGCCGCGCCCAAAAATATGTGCCCGAAGGTCCCGTCCCCATGTTCGTCCGCCGCAAAAATGCCAAAAAAACGGGTGGGCTATAGCCTTGGGGGGAGGGGCTGGCCAAGTTCGTCCGCCGGACTCGGAATGGGGCCAGACTTTGCGAGGGGCCTCCGTGTGCCAAAAATAGACCGCGGACACAGCCGCGCCCAAAAACAAGCGCCCGAAGGTCCCGTCCCTGAGTTCGTCCGCCGCAAAAATGCCCAAAAAACAGGTGGGCTATAGCCTAGGGGGGAGGGGCTGGCCGACTTCGTCCGCCGGACTCGGAATGGGGCCAGAGTTTGCGAGGGGCCTCCGGTGTCCCAAAAATAGGCCGCGGACACTGCCGCGCCCAAAAATAAGCGCCCGAAGGTCCCGTCCCCAAGTTCATCCGCCACAAAAAAGCCCAAAAAACGGGTGGGCTATAGCCTTGGGGGGAGGGGTTGGCCAAGTTCGTCCGCCGGACTCGGAATGGGGCCAGACTTTGCGAGGGGCCTCCGTGTTCCAAAAATAGGCTGCGGGCACTGCCGTGCCCAAAAATATGTGCCCGAAGGTCCCGTCCCCAAGTTCGTCCGCCGCAAAAATGCCCAAAAAACGGGTGGGCTATAGCCTTGGGGGGAGAGGCTGGCCATGTTCGTCCGCCGGACTCGGAATGGGGCCAGACTTTGCGAGGGGCCTCCGCATGCCAAAAATAGGCCGCGGGCACAGTCGCGCCCAAAAATAAGTGCCCGAAGGTCCCGTCCCCAAGTTCATCCGCCGCAAAAATGCCCAAAAAACGGGTGGGCTATAGCCTTGGGGGGAGGGGCTGGCCAAGTTCGTCCGCCGGACTCGGAATGGGGCCAGACTTTGCGAGGGGCCTCCGTGTGCCAAAAATAGGCCGCGGACACTGCCGCGCCCAAAAATAAGTGCACGAAGGTCCCGTCCCCCAGTTCGTCCGCCGCAAAAATGCCCAAAAAACGGGTGGGCTGTAGCCTTGGGGGGAGGGGTTGGCAAAGTTCGTCCGCCGGACTCGGAATGGGGCCAGACTTTGCGAGGGGCCTCCGTGTGCCAAAAATAGGCCGCGGGCACTGCCGCGCCCAAAAATATGTGCCCGAAGGTCCCGTCCCCATGTTCGTCCGCCGCAAAAATGCCAAAAAAACGGGTGGGCTATAGCCTTGGGGGGAGGGGCTGGCCAAGTTCGTCCGCCGGACTCGGAATGGGGCCAGACTTTGCGAGGGGCCTCCATGTGCCAAAAATAGACCGCGGACACAGCCGCGCCCAAAAACAAGCGCCCGAAGGTCCCGTCCCTGAGTTCGTCCGCCGCAAAAATGCCCAAAAAACAGGTGGGCTATAGCCTAGGGGGGAGGGGCTGGCCGACTTCGTCCGCCGGACTCGGAATGGGGCCAGAGTTTGCGAGGGGCCTCCGTGTCCCAAAAATAGGCCGCGGACACTGCCGCGCCCAAAAATAAGCGCCCGAAGGTCCCGTCCCCAAGTTCATCCGCCACAAAAAAGCCCAAAAAACGGGTGGGCTATAGCCTTGGGGGGAGGGGTTGGCCAAGTTCGTCCGCCGGACTCGGAATGGGGCCAGACTTTGCGAGGGGCCTCCGTGTTCCAAAAATAGGCTGCGGGCACTGCCGTGCCCAAAAATATGTGCCCGAAGGTCCCGTCCCCAAGTTCGTCCGCCGCAAAAATGCCCAAAAAACGGGTGGGCTATAGCCTTGGGGGGAGAGGCTGGCCATGTTCGTCCGCCGGACTCGGAATGGGGCCAGACTTTGCGAGGGGCCTCCGCATGCCAAAAATAGGCCGCGGGCACAGTCGCGCCCAAAAATAAGTGCCCGAAGGTCCCGTCCCCAAGTTCATCCGCCGCAAAAATGCCCAAAAAACGGGTGGGCTAGCCTTGGGGGGAGGGGCTGGCCAAGTTCGTTCGCCGGACTCGGAATGGGGCCAGACTTTGCGAGGGGCCTCCGTGTGCCAAAAAAAGGCCGCGGGCACTGCCGCGCCCAAAAATAAGAGCTCGAACGTCCGTCCCCAAGTTCGTCCGCCGCAAAAATGCCCAAAAAACGGGTGGGCTATAGCCTTGGGGGGAGGGGCTGGCCAAGTTCGTCCGCCGGACTCGGAATGGAGCCAGACTTTGCGAGGGGCCTCCGTGTGCCAAAAATAGGCTACGGGCACTGGCGCGCCCAAAAATAAGCGCCCCAAGTTCCCGTCCCCAAGTTCGTCCGACGCAAATATGCCCAAAAAACGGCTGGGCTATAGACTTGGGGAGAGGGGTGGCCAAGTTCGTCCGCTGGACTCGAAATGGGGCCAGACTTTGCGAGGGGCCTTCGTGTGCCAAAAAAAGGCCGCGGGCAATGCCGCGCCCAAAAATAAATGCCTGAAGCTCCCGTCCCCAAGTTCGTCCGCCGCAAAAATGACCAAAAAACGGGTGGGCTATAGCCTTGGGGGGAGTGGCTGGCCAAGTTCGTCCGCCGGACTCGGAATGGGGCCAGACTTTGTGAGGGGCCTCCGTGTGCCAAAAATAGGCCGCGGGCACTGCCGCGCCCGAAGGTCCCGTCCCCAAGTTCGTCCGCCGCAAAAATGCCCAAAAAACGGGTGGGCTATAGCCTTGGGGGGAGGGGCTGGCCAAGTTCGTCCGCTGGACTCGGAATGGGGCCAGACTTTGCGAGAGGCCTCGGTGTGCCAAACATAGGCCGCGGGCACTACCGCACCCAAAAATACGTGCCCGAAGGTCCCGTCCCCAAGTTCGTCCGCAGCAAAAATGCCGAAAAAACGGGTGGCCTATAGCCTTGGGGGGAGGGGCTGGCCAAGTTCGTCCGCCGGACTTGGAATGGGGCCAGACTTTGCGAGGGGCCTTCTTGTGCCGCGCCCAAAAATAAGCGGCCGAAGGTCCCGTCCCCAAGTTCGTCCGCCGCAAAAATGCCCCAAAAATGGGTGGGCTATAGCCTTGGGGGGATGGGCTGGCCAAGTTCGTCCGCCGGACTCGGAATGGGGCCAGACTTTGCGAGGGGCCTCCGTGTTCCAAAAATAGGCTGCGGGCACTGCCGCGCCCAAAAATATGTGCCCGAAGGTCCCGTCCCCAAGTTCGTCCGCCGCAAAAATGCCCAAAAAACGGGTGGGCTATAGCCTTGGGGGGAGAGGCTGGCCATGTTCGTCCGCCGGACTCGGAATGGGGCCAGACTTTGCGAGGGGCCTCCGCATGCCAAAAATAGGCCGCGGGCACAGTCGCGCCCAAAAATAAGTGCCCGAAGGTCCCGTCCCCAAGTTCATCCGCCGCAAAAATGCCCAAAAAACGGGTGGGCTAGCCTTGGGGGGAGGGGCTGGCCGAGTTCATTCGCCGGACTCGGAATGGGGCCAGACTTTGCGAGGGGCCTCCGTGTACCAAAAAAAGGCCGCGGGCACTGCCGCACCCAAAAATAAGAGCCCGAACGTCCCGTCCCCAAGTTCGTCCGCCGCAAAAATGCCCCAAAAATGGGTGGGCTATAGCCTTGGGGGGATGGGCTGGCCAAGTTCGTCCGCCGGACTCGGAATGGGGCCAGACTTTGCGAGGGGCCTCTGTGGGCGAAAAATAGGCTGCGGGCACTGCCACGCCCAAAAATAAGTGCCCGAAGGTCGCGTCCCCAAGTTCGTCCGCCGCAAAAATCCCCAAAAAATGGGTGGGCTATAGCCTTGGGGGGAGGGGCTGGCCATGTTCGTCCGCCGGACTCGGAATGGGGCCAGACTTTGCGAGTGGCCTCCGTGTGCCAAACATAGGCCACGGGAACTACCACGCCCAAAAATACGTGCCCGAAGGTCCCGTCCCCAAGTTCGTCCGCCGTAAAAATGCCCAAAAAACGGGTGGGCTATAGCCTTGGGGGGAGGGGTTGGCCAAGTTCGTCCGCCGGACTCGGAATGGGGCCAGACTTTGCGAGTGGCCTCCGTGTGCCAAACATAGGCCGCGGGCTCTACCGCGCCCAAAAATACGCGCCCGAAGGCCCCGTCCCCAAGTTCATCCACCGCAAATATGCCCAAAAAACGGCTGGGCTATAGCCTTGGGGGGAGGGCCTGCCCAAGTTCGTCCTCCGGGCTCGGAATGGGGCCAGACTTTGCGAGGGGCCGTCGTGTGCCATAAATAGGCCGCGGGCACTGCCGCACCCAAAAATAATTGGCCAAAGGTCCCGTCCCCAAGTTCGTCCGCCGCAAAAATGCCCAAAAAATGGGTGGGCTATAGCCTTGGGGGGATGGGCTGGGCAAGTTCGTCCGCCGGACTCGGAATGGGGCCAGCCTTTGCGAGGGGCCTCTGTGTGCCAAAAATAGGCTGCGGGCACTGCCACGCCCAAAAATAAGTGCCCGAAGGTCGCGTCCCCAAGTTCGTCCGCCGCAAAAATCCCCAAAAAATGGGTGGGCTATAGCCTTGGGGGGATGGGCTGGCCAAGTTCGTCCGCCGGACTCGGAATGGGGCCAGACTTTGCGAGGGGCCCCTGTGTGCCAAAAATAGGCTGCGGGCACTGCCACGCCCAAAAATAAGTGCCCGAAGGTCGCGTCCCCAAGTTCGTCCGCCGCAAAAATCCCCAAAAAATGGGTGGGCTATAGCCTTGGGGGGAGGGGCTGGCCATGTTCGTCCGCCGGACTCGGAATGGGGCCAGACTTTGCGAGTGGCCTCCGTGTACCAAACATAGGCCGCGGGAACTACCGCGCCCAAAAATACGTGCCCGAAGGTCCCGTCCCCAAGTTCGTCCGCCGTAAAAATGCCCAAAAAACGGGTGGGCTATAGCCTTGGGGGGAGGGGTTGGCCAAGTTCGTCCGCCGGACTCGGAATGGGGCCAGACTTTGCGAGTGGCCTCCGTGTGCCAAACATAGGCCGCGGGCTCTACCGCGCCCAAAAATACGCGCCCGAATGTCCCGTCCCCAAGTTCATCCGCCGCAAATATGCCCAAAAAACGGCTGGGCTATAGCCTTGGGGGGAGGGCCTGCCCAAGTTCGTCCTCCGGGCTCGGAATGGGGCCAGACTTTGCGAGGGGCCGTCGTGTGCCATAAATAGGCCGTGGGCACTGCCGCACCCAAAAATAATTGGCCGAAGGTCCCGTCCCCAAGTTCGTCCGCCGCAAAAATGCCCAAAAAATGGGTGGGCTATAGCCTTGGGGGGAGGGGCTGGCCAAGTTCGTCTGCCGGACTCGGAATGGGGCCAGACTTTGCGAGGGGCCTCCGTGTACCAAAAATAGGCCGCGGGCACTGCCGCGCCCAAAAATATGCGCACGAAGGTCCCGTCCCCAAGTTCTTCCGCCGCAAAAATGCCCAAAAAACGGGTGGGCTATAGCCTTGGGGGGAGGAGCTGACCAAATCCGTCCTCCGGACTCGGAATGGGGCCAGACTTTGCGAGGGGCCTTCGGGTGCCACAACTAGGCCGTGGGCACTGCCGCGCCCAAAAATAAGTGGCCGAAGGTCCCGTCCCCAAGTTCGTCTGCCGCTAAAATGCCCAAAAAATGGGTGGGCTATAGCCTTGTGGGGAGGGGCTGGCCACGTTCGTCCGCTGGACTCGGAATGGGGCTAGACTTTGCGAGAGGCCTCCGTGTGCCAAACATAGGCCGCGGGCACTACCGCACCCAAAAATACATGCCCGAAGGTCCCGTCCCCAAGTTCGTCCGCAGCAAAAATGCCGAAAAAACGGGTGGGCTATAGCCTTGGGGGGAGGGGCTGGCCAAGTTCGTCCACCGGACTTGGAATGGGGCCAGACTTTGCGAGGGGCCTTCTTGTGCCGCGCCCAAAAATAAGCGGCCGAAGGTCCCGTCCCCAAGTTCGTCCGCCGCAAAAATGCCCAAAAAATGGGTGGGCTATAGCCTTGGGGGGATGGGCTGGCCAAGTTCGTCCGCCAGACTCGGAATGGGGCCAGACTTTGCGAGGGGCCTCTGTGTGCCAAAAATAGGCTGCAGGCACTGCCACGCCCAAAAATAAGTGCCCGAAGGTCGCGTCCCCAAGTTCGTCCGCCGCAAAAATCCCCAAAAAATGGGTGGGCTATAGCCTTGGGGGGAGGGGCTGGCCAAGTTCGTCCGCTGGACTCGGAATGGGGCCAGACTTTGCGAGAGGCCTCGGTGTGCCAAACATAGGCCGCGGGCACTACCGCACCCAAAAATACGTGCCCGAAGGTCCCGTCCCCAAGTTCGTCCGCAGCAAAAATGCCGAAAAAACGGGTGGGCTATAGCCTTGGGGGGAGGGGCTGGCCAAGTTCGTCCGCCGGACTTGGAATGGGGCCAGACTTTGCGAGGGGCCTTCTTGTGCCGCGCCCAAAAATAAGCGGCCGAAGGTCCCGTCCCCAAGTTCGTCCGCCGCAAAAATGCCCCAAAAATGGGTGGGCTATAGCCTTGGGGGGATGGGCTGGCCAAGTTCGTCCGCCGGACTCGGAATGGGGCCAGACTTTGCGAGGGGCCTCTGTGTTCCAAAAATAGGCTGCGGGCACTGCCGCGCCCAAAAATATGTGCCCGAAGGTCCCGTCCCCAAGTTCGTCCGCCGCAAAAATGCCCAAAAAACGGGTGGGCTATAGCCTTGGGGGGAGAGGCTGGCCATGTTCGTCCGCCGGACTCGGAATGGGGCCAGACTTTGCGAGGGGCCTCCGCATGCCAAAAATAGGCCGCGGGCACAGTCGCGCCCAAAAATAAGTGCCCGAAGGTCCCGTCCCCAAGTTCATCCGCCGCAAAAATGCCCAAAAAACGGGTGGGCTAGCCTTGGGGGGAGGGGCTGGCCGAGTTCATTCGCCGGACTCGGAATGGGGCCAGACTTTGCGAGGGGCCTCCGTGTACCAAAAAAAGGCCGCGGGCACTGCCGCACCCAAAAATAAGAGCCCGAACGTCCCGTCCCCAAGTTCGTCCGCCGCAAAAATGCCCCAAAAATGGGTGGGCTATAGCCTTGGGGGGATGGGCTGGCCAAGTTCGTCCGCCGGACTCGGAATGGGGCCAGACTTTGCGAGGGGCCTCTGTGGGCGAAAAATAGGCTGCGGGCACTGCCACGCCCAAAAATAAGTGCCCGAAGGTCGCGTCCCCAAGTTCGTCCGCCGCAAAAATCCCCAAAAAATGGGTGGGCTATAGCCTTGGGGGGAGGGGCTGGCCATGTTCGTCCGCCGGACTCGGAATGGGGCCAGACTTTGCGAGTGGCCTCCGTGTGCCAAACATAGGCCGCGGGAACTACCACGCCCAAAAATACGTGCCCGAAGGTCCCGTCCCCAAGTTCGTCCGCCGTAAAAATGCCCAAAAAACGGGTGGGCTATAGCCTTGGGGGGAGGGGTTGGCCAAGTTCGTCCGCCGGACTCGGAATGGGGCCAGACTTTGCGAGTGGCCTCCGTGTGCCAAACATAGGCCGCGGGCTCTACCGCGCCCAAAAATACGCGCCCGAAGGCCCCGTCCCCAAGTTCATCCACCGCAAATATGCCCAAAAAACGGCTGGGCTATAGCCTTGGGGGGAGGGCCTGCCCAAGTTCGTCCTCCGGGCTCGGAATGGGTCAGACTTTGCGAGGGGCCGTCGTGTGCCATAAATAGGCCGCGGGCACTGCCGCACCCAAAAATAATTGGCCAAAGGTCCCGTCCCCAAGTTCGTCCGCCGCAAAAATGCCCAAAAAATGGGTGGGCTATAGCCTTGGGGGGATGGGCTGGGCAAGTTCGTCCGCCGGACTCGGAATGGGGCCAGCCTTTGCGAGGGGCCTCTGTGTGCCAAAAATAGGCTGCGGGCACTGCCACGCCCAAAAATAAGTGCCCGAAGGTCGCGTCCCCAAGTTCGTCCGCCGCAAAAATCCCCAAAAAATGGGTGGGCTATAGCCTTGGGGGGATGGGCTGGCCAAGTTCGTCCGCCGGACTCGGAATGGGGCCAGACTTTGCGAGGGGCCCCTGTGTGCCAAAAATAGGCTGCGGGCACTGCCACGCCCAAAAATAAGTGCCCGAAGGTCGCGTCCCCAAGTTCGTCCGCCGCAAAAATCCCCAAAAAATGGGTGGGCTATAGCCTTGGGGGGAGGGGCTGGCCATGTTCGTCCGCCGGACTCGGAATGGGGCCAGACTTTGCGAGTGGCCTCCGTGTGCCAAACATAGGCCGCGGGAACTACCGCGCCCAAAAATACGTGCCCGAAGGTCCCGTCCCCAAGTTCGTCCGCCGTAAAAATGCCCAAAAAACGGGTGGGCTATAGCCTTGGGGGGAGGGGTTGGCCAAGTTCGTCCGCCGGACTCGGAATGGGGCCAGACTTTGCGAGTGGCCTCCGTGTGCCAAACATAGGCCGCGGGCTCTACCGCGCCCAAAAATACGCGCCCGAATGTCCCGTCCCCAAGTTCATCCGCCGCAAATATGCCCAAAAAACGGCTGGGCTATAGCCTTGGGGGGAGGGCCTGCCCAAGTTCGTCCTCCGGGCTCGGAATGGGGCCAGACTTTGCGAGGGGCCGTCGTGTGCCATAAATAGGCCGTGGGCACTGCCGCACCCAAAAATAATTGGCCGAAGGTCCCGTCCCCAAGTTCGTCCGCCGCAAAAATGCCCAAAAAATGGGTGGGCTATAGCCTTGGGGGGAGGGGCTGGCCAAGTTCGTCTGCCGGACTCGGAATGGGGCCAGACTTTGCGAGGGGCCTCCGTGTACCAAAAATAGGCCGCGGGCACTGCCACGCCCAAAAATATGCGCACGAAGGTCCCGTCCCCAAGTTCTTCCGCCGCAAAAATGCCCAAAAAACGGGTGGGCTATAGCCTTGGGGGGAGGAGCTGACCAAATCCGTCCTCCGGACTCGGAATGGGGCCAGACTTTGCGAGGGGCCTTCGGGTGCCACAACTAGGCCGTGGGCACTGCCGCGCCCAAAAATAAGTGGCCGAAGGTCCCGTCCCCAAGTTCGTCTGCCGCTAAAATGCCCAAAAAATGGGTGGGCTATAGCCTTGTGGGGAGGGGCTGGCCACGTTCGTCCGCTGGACTCGGAATGGGGCTAGACTTTGCGAGAGGCCTCCGTGTGCCAAACATAGGCCGCGGGCACTACCGCACCCAAAAATACATGCCCGAAGGTCCCGTCCCCAAGTTCGTCCGCAGCAAAAATGCCGAAAAAACGGGTGGGCTATAGCCTTGGGGGGAGGGGCTGGCCAAGTTCGTCCACCGGACTTGGAATGGGGCCAGACTTTGCGAGGGGCCTTCTTGTGCCGCGCCCAAAAATAAGCGGCCGAAGGTCCCGTCCCCAAGTTCGTCCGCCGCAAAAATGCCCAAAAAATGGGTGGGCTATAGCCTTGGGGGGATGGGCTGGCCAAGTTCGTCCGCCAGACTCGGAATGGGGCCAGACTTTGCGAGGGGCCTCTGTGTGCCAAAAATAGGCTGCAGGCACTGCCACGCCCAAAAATAAGTGCCCGAAGGTCGCGTCCCCAAGTTCGTCCGCCGCAAAAATCCCCAAAAAATGGGTGGGCTATAGCCTTGGGGGGAGGGGTTGGCCAAGTTCGTCCGCCGGACTCGGAATGGGGCCAGACTTTGCGAGTGGCCTCCGTGTGCCAAACATAGGCCGCGGGCTCTACCGCGCCCAAAAATACGTGCCCGAAGGTCCCGTCCCCAAGTTCATCCGCCGCAAATATGCCCAAAAAACGGCTGGGCTATAGCCTTGGGGGGAAGGCCTGCCCAAGTTCGTCCTCCGGGCTCGGAATGGGGCCAGACTTTGCGAGGGGCCGTCGTGTGCCATAAATAGGCCGCGGGCACTGCCGCACCCAAAAATAATTGGCCGAAGGTCCCGTCCCCAAGTTCGTCCGCCGCAAAAATGCCCAAAAAATGGGTGGGCTATAGCCTTGGGGGGAGGGGCTGGCCAAGTTCGTCTGCCGGACTCGGAATGGGGCCAGACTTTTCGAGGGGCCTCCGTGTACCAAAAATAGGCCGCGCGCACTGCCGTGCCCAAAAATATGCGCCCGAAGGTCCCGTCCCCAAGTTCTTCCGCCGCAAAAATGCCCAAAAAACGGGTGGGCTACAGCCTTGGGGGGAGGAGCTGACCAAATCCGTCCTCCGGACTCGGAATGGGGCCAGACTTTGCGAGGGGCCTTCGGGTGCCACAACTAGGCCGTGGGCACTGCCGCGCCCAAAAATAAGTGGCCGAAGGTCCCGTCCCCAAGTTCGTCCGCCGCAAAAATGCCCAAAAAATGGGTGGGCTATAGCCTTGTGGGGAGGGGCTGGCCAAGTTCGTCCGCTGGACTCGGAATGGGGCCAGACTTTGCGAGAGGCCTCCGTGTGCCAAACATAGGCCGCGGGCACTACCGCACCCAAAAATACGTGTCTGAAGGTCCCGTCCCCAAGTTCGTCCGCAGCAAAAATGCCGAAAAAACGGGTGGGCTATAGCCTTGGGGGGAGGGGCTGGCCAAGTTCGTCCGCCGGACTTGGAATGGGGCCAGACTTTGCGAGGGGCCTTCTTGTGCCGCGCCCAAAAATAAGCGGCCGAAGGTCCCGTCCCCAAGTTCGTCCGCCGCAAAAATGCCCAAAAAATGGGTGGGCTATAGCCTTGGGGGGATGGGCTGGCCAAGTTCGTCCGCCGGACTCGGAATGGGGCCAGACTTTGCGAGGGGCCTCTGTGTGCCAAAAATAGGCTGCAGGCACTGCCACGCTCAAAAATAAGTGCCCGAAGGTCGCGTCCCCAAGTTCGTCCGCCGCAAAAATCCCCAAAAAATGGGTGGGCTATAGCCTTGGGGGGATGGGCTGGCCAAGTTCGTCCGCCGGACTCGGAATGGGGCCAGACTTTGCGAGGGGCCCCTGTGTGCCAAAAATAGGCTGCGGGCACTGCCACGTCCAAAAATAAGTGCCCGAAGGTCGCGTCCCCAAGTTCGTCCGCCGCAAAAATCCCCAAAAAATGGGTGGGCTATAGCCTTGGGGGGAGGGGCTGGCCATGTTCGTCCGCCGGACTCGGAATGGGGCCAGACTTTGCGAGTGGCCTCCGTGTGCCAAACATAGGCCGCGGGAACTACCGCGCCCAAAAATACGTGCCCGAAGGTCCCGTCCCCAAGTTCGTCCGCCGTAAAAATGCCCAAAAAACGGGTGGGCTATAGCCTTGGGGGGAGGGGTTGGCCAAGTTCGTCCGCCGGACTCGGAATGGGGCCAGACTTTGCGAGTGGCCTCCGTGTGCCAAACATAGGCCGCGGGCTCTACCGCGCCCAAAAATACGCGCCCGAATGTCCCGTCCCCAAGTTCATCCGCCGCAAATATGCCCAAAAAACGGCTGGGCTATAGCCTTGGGGGGAGGGCCTGCCCAAGTTCGTCCTCCGGGCTCGGAATGGGGCCAGACTTTGCGAGGGGCCGTCGTGTGCCATAAATAGGCCGTGGGCACTGCCGCACCCAAAAATAATTGGCCGAAGGTCCCGTCCCCAAGTTCGTCCGCCGCAAAAATGCCCAAAAAATGGGTGGGCTATAGCCTTGGGGGGAGGGGCTGGCCAAGTTCGTCTGCCGGACTCGGCATGGGGCCAGACTTTGCGAGGGGCCTCCGTGTACCAAAAATAGGCCGCGGGCACTGCCGCGCCCAAAAATATGCGCACGAAGGTCCCGTCCCCAAGTTCTTCCGCCGCAAAAATGCCCAAAAAACGGGTGGGCTATAGCCTTGGGGGGAGGAGCTGACCAAATCCGTCCTCCGGACTCGGAATGGGGCCAGACTTTGCGAGGGGCCTTCGGGTGCCACAACTAGGCCGTGGGCACTGCCGCGCCCAAAAATAAGTGGCCGAAGGTCCCGTCCCCAAGTTCGTCTGCCGCTAAAATGCCCAAAAAATGGGTGGGCTATAGCCTTGTGGGGAGGGGCTGGCCACGTTCGTCCGCTGGACTCGGAATGGGGCTAGACTTTGCGAGAGGCCTCCGTGTGCCAAACATAGGCCGCGGGCACTACCGCACCCAAAAATACATGCCCGAAGGTCCCGTCCCCAAGTTCGTCCGCAGCAAAAATGCCGAAAAAACGGGTGGGCTATAGCCTTGGGGGGAGGGGCTGGCCAAGTTCGTCCACCGGACTTGGAATGGGGCCAGACTTTGCGAGGGGCCTTCTTGTGCCGCGCCCAAAAATAAGCGGCCGAAGGTCCCGTCCCCAAGTTCGTCCGCCGCAAAAATGCCCAAAAAATGGGTGGGCTATAGCCTTGGGGGGATGGGCTGGCCAAGTTCGTCCGCCAGACTCGGAATGGGGCCAGACTTTGCGAGGGGCCTCTGTGTGCCAAAAATAGGCTGCAGGCACTGCCACGCCCAAAAATAAGTGCCCGAAGGTCGCGTCCCCAAGTTCGTCCGCCGCAAAAATCCCCAAAAAATGGGTGGGCTATAGCCTTGGGGGGAGGGGTTGGCCAAGTTCGTCCGCCGGACTCGGAATGGGGCCAGACTTTGCGAGTGGCCTCCGTGTGCCAAACATAGGCCGCGGGCTCTACCGCGCCCAAAAATACGTGCCCGAAGGTCCCGTCCCCAAGTTCATCCGCCGCAAATATGCCCAAAAAACGGCTGGGCTATAGCCTTGGGGGGAAGGCCTGCCCAAGTTCGTCCTCCGGGCTCGGAATGGGGCCAGACTTTGCGAGGGGCCGTCGTGTGCCATAAATAGGCCGCGGGCACTGCCGCACCCAAAAATAATTGGCCGAAGGTCCCGTCCCCAAGTTCGACCGCCGCAAAAATGCCCAAAAAATGGGTGGGCTATAGCCTTGGGGGGAGGGGCTGGCCAAGTTCGTCTGCCGGACTCGGAATGGGGCCAGACTTTTCGAGGGGCCTCCGTGTACCAAAAATAGGCCGCGCGCACTGCCGTGCCCAAAAATATGCGCCCGAAGGTCCCGTCCCCAAGTTCTTCCGCCGCAAAAATGCCCAAAAAACGGGTGGGCTATAGCCTTGGGGGGAGGAGCTGACCAAATCCGTCCTCCGGACTCGGAATGGGGCCAGACTTTGCGAGGGGCCTTCGGGTGCCACAACTAGGCCGTGGGCACTGCCGCGCCCAAAAATAAGTGGCCGAAGGTCCCGTCCCCAAGTTCGTCCGCCGCAAAAATGCCCAAAAAATGGGTGGGCTATAGCCTTGTGGGGAGGGGCTGGCCAAGTTCGTCCGCTGGACTCGGAATGGGGCCAGACTTTGCGAGAGGCCTCCGTGTGCCAAACATAGGCCGCGGGCACTACCGCACCCAAAAATACGTGCCTGAAGGTCCCGTCCCCAAGTTCGTCCGCAGCAAAAATGCCGAAAAAACGGGTGGGCTATAGCCTTGGGGGGAGGGGCTGGCCAAGTTCGTCCGCCGGACTTGGAATGGGGCCAGACTTTGCGAGGGGCCTTCTTGTGCCGCGCCCAAAAATAAGCGGCCGAAGGTCCCGTCCCCAAGTTCGTCCGCCGCAAAAATGCCCAAAAAATGGGTGGGCTATAGCCTTGGGGGGATGGGCTGGCCAAGTTTGTCCGCCGGACTCGGAATGGGGCCAGACTTTGCGAGGGGCCTCTGTGTGCCAAAAATAGGCTGCAGGCACTGCCACGCCCAAAAATAAGTGCCCGAAGGTCGCGTCCCCAAGTTCGTCCGCCGCAAAAATCCCCAAAAAATGGGTGGGCTATAGCCTTGGGGGGAGGGGCTGGCCATGTTCGTCCGCCGGACTCGGAATGGGGCCAGACTTTGCGAGTGGCCTCCGTGTGCCAAACATGCCGCGGGAACTACCGCGCCCAAAAATACGTGCCCGAAGGTCCCGTCCCCAAGTTCGTCCGCCGTAAAAATGCCCAAAAAACGGGTGGGCTATAGCCTTGGGGGGAGGGGTTGGCCAAGTTCGTCCGCCGGACTCGGAATGGGGCCAGACTTTGCGAGTGGCCTCCGTGTGCCAAACATAGGCCGCGGGCTCTACCGCGCCCAAAAATATGCGCCCGAAGGTCCCGTCCCCAAGGTCATCCGCCGCAAAAATGCCCAAAAATTGGGTGGGCTATAGCCTTGGGGGGAGGGGCTGGCCAAGTTCGTCTGCCGGACTCGGAATGGGGCCTGACTTTGCGAGGGGCCTCCGTGTACCAACAATAGGCCGCGGGCACTGCCGCGCCCAAAAATATGCGCCCGAAGGTCCCGTCCCCAAGTTCGTCCGCCGCAAAAATGCCTAAAAAATGGGTGGGCTATAGCCTTGGGGGGATGGGCTGGCCAAGTTCGTCCGCCGGACTCGGAACGGGGCCAGACTTTGCGAGGGGCCTCCGTGTACCAAAAATAGGCCGCGGGCACTGCCGCGCCCAAAAATATGCGCCCGAAGGTCCCATCCCCAAGTTCGTCCGCCGCAAAAATACCCAAAAAACGGGTGGCTATAACCTTGGGGGGAGGAGCTGCCCAAATCCGTCCTCCGGACTCGGAATGGGGCCAGACTTTGCGAGGGGCCTTTGTGTGCCACAAATAGGCCGTGGGCACTGCCGCGCCCAAAAATAAACGCCCGAAGGTCCCGTCCCCAAGGTCATCCGCCGCAAAAATGCCCAAAAAAAGGGTGGGCTATAGCCTTGGGGGGAGGGGCTGGCCAAGTTCGTCTGCCGGACTCGGAATGGGGCCTGACTTTGTGAGGGGCCTCCGAGTACCAACAATAGGCCGCAGGCACTGCCGCGCCCAAAAATATGCGGCCGAAGGTCCCGTCCCCAAGTTCGTCCGCCGCAAAAATGCCCAAAAAACGGGTGGGCTATAACCTTGGGGGGAGGAGCTGCCGAAATCCGTCCTCCGGACTCAGAATGGGGCCAGACTTTGCGAGGGGCCTTCGTGTGCCACAAATAGGCCGTGGGCACTGCCGCGCCCAAAAATAAGCGGCCGAAGGTCCCGTCCCCAAGTTCGTCCGCCGCAAAAATGCCCAAAAAACGGGTGGGCTATAGCCTTGGGGGGGGGGGGCTGGCCATGTTCGTCCGCCGGACTCGGAATGGGGCAGACTTTGCGAGTGGCCTCCGTGTGCCAAACATAGGCCGCGGGCACTGCCGCGCCCAAAAATACGTGCCCGAAGGTCCCGTCCCCAAGTTCGTCCGCCGCAAAAATGCCCAAAAAACGGGTGGGCTATAGCTTCGGGGGGAGGGGCTGGCCAAGTTCGTCCGCCGGACTTGGAATGGGGCCAGACTTTGCGAGGGGCCTTCTTCTGCCGCGCCCAAAAATAAGCGGCCGAAGGTCCCGTCCCCAAGTTCGTCCGCCGCAAAAATGCCCAAAAAACGGGTGGGCTATAACCTTGGGGGGAGGGGCTGGCCAAGTTCGTCTGCCGGACTCGGAATGGGGCCAGACTTTGCGAGAGGCCTCCGTGTGCCACAACTAGGCCGCGGGCACTGCCACGCCCAAAAATAACCGCCCGAAGGTCCCGTCCCCAAGGTCATCCGCCGCAAAAATGCCCAAAAAATGGGTGGGCTATAACCTTGGGTGGAGGGGCTGGCCAAGTTCGTCTGCCGGACTCGGAATGGGGCCAGACTTTGCGAGTGGCCTCCGTGTGCCGAACATAGGCCGCGGGCACTGCCACACCCAAAAATACGTGCCCGAAGGTCCCGTCCCCAAGTTCGTCCGCCACAAAAATGCCTAAAAAATGGGTGGGCTATAGCCTTGGGGGGATGGGCTGGACAAGTTCGTCCGCCGGACTCGAAATGGGGCAAGACATTGCGAGGGGCCTCCGTGTGCCAAACATAGGCCGCGGGCACTACCGCACCCAAAAATACATACCCGAAGGTCCCGTCCCCAAGTTCGTCCGCAGCAAAAATGCCGAAAAAACGGGTGGGCTATAGCCTTGGGGGGAGGGGCTGGCCAAGTTCGTCCGCCGAACTCGGAACGGGGCCAGACTTTGCGAGGGGCCTCCGTGTACCAAAAATGGGCCGCGGGCACTGCCGCGCCCAAAAATATGCGCCCGGAGGTCCCATCCCCAAGTTCGTCCGCCGCAAAAATGCCCAAAAAACGGGTGGCTATAACCTTTGGGGGAGGAGCTGCCCAAATCCGTCCTCCGGACTCGGAATGGGGCCAGACTTTGCGAGGGGCCTTTGTGTGCCACAAATAGGCCGTGGGCACTGCCGCGCCCAAAAATATACGGCCAAAGGTCCCGTCCCCAAGTTCATCCGCCGCTACAATGCCCAAAAAACGGGTGGGCTATAGCCTTGGGGGGAGGGGCTGGCCATGTTCGTCCGCTGGACTCGGAATGGGGCCAGACTTTGCGAGTGGCCTCCGTGTGCCAAACATAGGCCGCGGGCACTACCGCGCCCAAAAATACGTGCCCGAAGGTCCCGTCCCCAAGTTCGTCCGCCGCAAAAATGCCCAAAAAATGGGTGGGCTATAGCCTTGGGGGGAGGGGCTGGCCATGTTCGTCCGCCGGACTCGGAATGGGGCCAGACTTTGCGTGGGGCCTTCTTGTGCCGCGCCCAAAAATAAGCGGCCGAAGGTCCCGTCCCCAAGTTCGTCCGCCGCAAAAATGCCCAAAAATTGGGTGGGCTATAGCCTTGGGGGGATGGGCTGGCCAAGTTCGTCCGCCGGACTCGGAATGGGGCCAGACTTTGCGAGGGGCCTCCGTGTGCCAAAAATAGGCTGCGGGCACTGCCACGCCCAAAAATAAGTTGCCGAAGGTCGCGTCCCCAAGTTCGTCCGCCGCAAAAATGCCCAAAAAATGGGTGGGCTATAGCCTTGGGGGGAGGGGCTGGCCATGTTCGTCCGCCGGACTCGGAATGGGGCCAGACTTTGCGAGGGGCCTCCGTATACCAAAAATAGGCTGCGGGCAATGCCGCGCGCAAAGGTCCCGTCCCCAAGTTCGTCCGCCGCAAAAATGCCCAAAAAACGGGTGGGCTATAGCCTTGGGGGGAGGGGCTGGCCAAGTTCGTCCGCCGGACTCGGAATGGGGCCAGACTTTGCGAGGGGCCTCCGCGTGCCAAAAATAGGCCGCGGGCACTGCCGCGCCCAAAGGTCCCGTCCCCAAGTTCGTCCGCCGCAAAACTGCCCAAAAAACAGGTGGGCTATAGCCTTGGGGGGAGGGGCTGGCCAAGTTCGTCCGCCGGACTCGGAATGGGGCCAGACTTTGCGAGGGGCCTCCGTGTGCAAAAAATAGACCACGGACACAGCCGCGCCCAAAAAGAAGCGCACGAAGGTCCCGTCCCCAAGTTCGTCCGCCGCAAAAATCTCCAAAAAACGGGTGGGCTATAGCCTTGGGGGGAGGGGCTGGCCAAGTTCGTCCGCCGGACTCGGAATGGGGCCAGACTTTGCGAGGGGCCTCCCCGTGCCAAAAATAGGCCGCGGGCAATGCCGCGCCCAAAGGTCCTGTCCCCAAGTTCGTCCGCCGCAAAAATGCCCAAAAAACGGGTGGCTATAACCTTGGGGGGAGGAGCTGCCCAAATCCGTCCTCCGGACTCGGAATGGGGCCAGACTTTGCGAGGGGCCTTTGTGTGCCACAAATAGGCCGTGGGCACTGCCGCGCCCAAAAATATGCGGCCAAAGGTCCCGTCCTCAAGTTCGTCCGCCGCTACAATGCCCAAAAAACGGGTGGGCTATAGCCTTGGGGGGAGGGGCTGGCCATGTTCGTCTGCTGGACTCGGAATGGGGCCAGACTTTGCGAGTGGCCTCCATGTGCCAAACATAGGCCGCGGGCACTACCGCGCCCAAAAATACGTGCCCGAAGGTCCCGTCCCCAAGTTCGTCCGCCGCAAAAATGCCCAAAAAACGGGTGGGCTATAGCCTTGGGGGGAGGGGCTGGCCAAGTTCGTCCGCCGGACTTGGAATGGGGCCAGACTTTGCGTGGGGCCTTCTTGTGCCGCGCCCAAAAATAAGCGGCCGAAGGTCCCGTCCCCAAGTTCGTCCGCCGCAAAAATGCCCAAAAATTGGGTGGGCTATAGCCTTGGGGGGATGGGCTGGCCAAGTTCGTCCGCCGGACTCGGAATGGGGCCAGACTTTTCGAGGGGCCTCCGTGTGCCAAAAATAGGCTGCAGGCACTGCCACGCCCAAAAATAAGTTCCCGAAGGTCGCGTCCCCAAGTTCGTCTGCCGCAAAAATGCCCAAAAAATGGGTGGGCTATAGCCTTGGGGGGAGGGGCTGGCCATGTTCGTCCGCCGGACTCGGAATGGGGCCAGACTTTGCGAGTGGCCTCCGTGTGCCAAACATAGGCCACGGGCACTACCGTGCCCAAAAATATGTGCCCGAAGGTCCCGTCCCCAAGTTCGTCCGCCGTAAAAATGCCCAAAAAACGGGTGGGCTATAGCCTTGGGGGGAGGGGCTGGCCAAGTTTGTCCGCCGGACTCGGAATGGGGCCAGACTGTGCGAGGGGCCTCCGTGTGCCAAAAATAGGCCGCCGGCACTGCCGCGCCCACAAATAAGCACCCGAAGGTCCCGTCCCCAAGTTCATCCGCCGCAAAAATGCCCAAAAAATGGGTGGGCTATAGTCTTGGGGGGAGGGGCTGGCCAAGTTTGTCTGCCGGACTCGGAATGGGGCCAGACATTGCGAGGGGCCTCCGTATACCAAAAATAGGCTGCAGGCAATGCCGCGCCCAAAGGTCCCGTCCCCAAGTTCGTCCGCCGCAAAAATGCCCAAAAAACGGGTGGGCTATAGCCTTGGGGGGAGGGGTTGGCCAAGTTCGTCCGCCGGACTCGGAATGGGGCCAGACTTTGCGAGTGGCCTCCGTGTGCCAAACATAGGCCGCGGGCTCTACCGCGCCCAAAAATATGCGCCCGAAGGTCCCGTCCCCAAGGTCATCCGCCGCAAAAATGCCCAAAAATTGGGTGGGCTATAGCCTTGGGGGGAGGGGCTGGCCAAGTTCGTCTGCCGGACTTGGAATGGGGCCTGACTTTGCGAGGGGCCTCCGTGTACCAACAATAGGCCGCGGGCACTGCCGCGCCCAAAAATATGCGCCCGAAGGTCCCGTCCCCAAGTTCGTCCGCCGCAAAAATCCCTAAAAAATGGGTGGGCTATAGCCTTGGGGGGATGGGCTGGCCAAGTTCGTCCGCCGGACTCGGAACGGGGCCAGACTTTGCGAGGGGCCTCCGTGTACCAAAAATAGGCCGCGGGCACTGCCGCGCCCAAAAATATGCGCCCGAAGGTCCCATCCCCAAGTTCGTCCGCCGCAAAAATGCCCAAAAAACGGGTGGCTATAACCTTGGGGGGAGGAGCTGCCCAAATCCGTCCTCCGGACTCGGAATGGGGCCAGACTTTGCGAGGGGCCTTTGTGTGCCACAAATAGGCCGTGGGCACTGCCGCGCCCAAAAATAAACGCCCGAAGGTCCCGTCCCCAAGGTCATCCGCCGCAAAAATGCCCAAAAAAAGGGTGGGCTATAGCCTTGGGGGGAGGGGCTGGCCAAGTTCGTCTGCCGGACTCGGAATGGGGCCTGACTTTGTGAGGGGCCTCCGAGTACCAACAATAGGCCGCAGGCACTGCCGCGCCCAAAAATATGCGGCCGAAGGTCCCGTCCCCAAGTTCGTCCGCCGCAAAAATGCCCAAAAAACGGGTGGGCTATAACCTTGGGGGGAGGAGCTGCCGAAATCCGTCCTCCGGACTCAGAATGGGGCCAGACTTTGCGAGGGGCCTTCGTGTGCCACAAATAGGCCGTGGGCACTGCCGCGCCCAAAAATAAGCGGCCGAAGGTCCCGTCCCCAAGTTCGTCCGCCGCAAAAATGCCCAAAAAACGGGTGGGCTATAGCCTTGGGGGGGGGGGGGCTGGCCATGTTCGTCCGCCGGACTCGGAATGGGGCAGACTTTGCGAGTGGCCTCCGTGTGCCAAACATAGGCCGCGGGCACTGCCGCGCCCAAAAATACGTGCCCGAAGGTCCCGTCCCCAAGTTCGTCCGCCGCAAAAATGCCCAAAAAACGGGTGGGCTATAGCTTCGGGGGGAGGGGCTGGCCAAGTTCGTCCGCCGGACTTGGAATGGGGCCAGACTTTGCGAGGGGCCTTCTTCTGCCGCGCCCAAAAATAAGCGGCCGAAGGTCCCGTCCCCAAGTTCGTCCGCCGCAAAAATGCCCAAAAAACGGGTGGGCTATAACCTTGGGGGGAGGGGCTGGCCAAGTTCGTCTGCCGGACTCGGAATGGGGCCAGACTTTGCGAGAGGCCTCCGTGTGCCACAACTAGGCCGCGGGCACTGCCACGCCCAAAAATAACCGCCCGAAGGTGCCGTCCCCAAGGTCATCCGCCGCAAAAATGCCCAAAAAATGGGTGGGCTATAACCTTGGGTGGAGGGGCTGGCCAAGTTCGTCTGCCGGACTCGGAATGGGGCCAGACTTTGCGAGTGGCCTCCGTGTGCCGAACATAGGCCGCGGGCACTGCCGCACCCAAAAATACGTGCCCGAAGGTCCCGTCCCCAAGTTCGTCCGCCACAAAAATGCCTAAAAAATGGGTGGGCTATAGCCTTGGGGGGATGGGCTGGACAAGTTCGTCCGCCGGACTCGAAATGGGGCAAGACATTGCGAGGGGCCTCCGTGTGCCAAACATAGGCCGCGGGCACTACCGCACCCAAAAATACATACCCGAAGGTCCCGTCCCCAAGTTCGTCCGCAGCAAAAATGCCGAAAAAACGGGTGGGCTATAGCCTTGGGGGGAGGGGCTGGCCAAGTTCGTCCGCCGGACTCGGAACGGGGCCAGACTTTGCGAGGGGCCTCCGTGTACCAAAAATGGGCCGCGGGCACTGCCGCGCCCAAAAATATGCGCCCGAAGGTCCCATCCCCAAGTTCGTCCGCCGCAAAAATGCCCAAAAAACGGGTGGCTATAACCTTTGGGGGAGGAGCTGCCCAAATCCGTCCTCCGGACTCGGAATGGGGCCAGACTTTGCGAGGGGCCTTTGTGTGCCACAAATAGGCCGTGGGCACTGCCGCGCCCAAAAATATGCGGCCAAAGGTCCCGTCCCCAAGTTCATCCGCCGCTACAATGCCCAAAAAACGGGTGGGCTATAGCCTTGGGGGGAGGGGCTGGCCATGTTCGTCCGCTGGACTCGGAATGGGGCCAGACTTTGCGAGTGGCCTCCGTGTGCCAAACATAGGCCGCGGGCACTACCGCGCCCAAAAATACGTGCCCGAAGGTCCCGTCCCCAAGTTCGTCCGCCGCAAAAATGCCCAAAAAATGGGTGGGCTATAGCCTTGGGGGGAGGGGCTGGCCATGTTCGTCCGCCGGACTCGGAATGGGGCCAGACTTTGCGTGGGGCCTTCTTGTGCCGCGCCCAAAAATAAGCAGCCGAAGGTCCCGTCCCCAAGTTCGTCCGCCGCAAAAATGCCCAAAAATTGGGTGGGCTATAGCCTTGGGGGGATGGGCTGGCCAAGTTCGTCCGCCGGACTCGGAATGGGGCCAGACTTTGCGAGGGGCCTCCGTGTGCCAAAAATAGGCTGCGGGCACTGCCACGCCCAAAAATAAGTTGCCGAAGGTCGCGTCCCCAAGTTCGTCCGCCGCAAAAATGCCCAAAAAATGGGTGGGCTATAGCCTTGGGGGGAGGGGCTGGCCATGTTCGTCCGCCGGACTCGGAATGGGGCCAGACTTTGCGAGGGGCCTCCGTATACCAAAAATAGGCTGCGGGCAATGCCGCGCGCAAAGGTCCCGTCCCCAAGTTCGTCCGCCGCAAAAATGCCCAAAAAACGGGTGGGCTATAGCCTTGGGGGGAGGGGCTGGCCAAGTTCGTCCGCCGGACTCGGAATGGGGCCAGACTTTGCGAGGGGCCTCCGCGTGCCAAAAATAGGCCGCGGGCACTGCCGCGCCCAAAGGTCCCGTCCCCAAGTTCGTCCGCCGCAAAACTGCCCAAAAAACAGGTGGGCTATAGCCTTGGGGGGAGGGGCTGGCCAAGTTCGTCCGCCGGACTCGGAATGGGGCCAGACTTTGCGAGGGGCCTCCGTGTGCAAAAAATAGACCACGGACACAGCCGCGCCCAAAAAGAAGCGCACGAAGGTCCCGTCCCCAAGTTCGTCCGCCGCAAAAATCTCCAAAAAACGGGTGGGCTATAGCCTTGGGGGGAGGGGCTGGCCAAGTTCGTCCGCCGGACTCGGAATGGGGCCAGACTTTGCGAGGGGCCTCCCCGTGCCAAAAATAGGCCGCGGGCAATGCCGCGCCCAAAGGTCCTGTCCCCAAGTTCGTCCGCCGCAAAAATGCCCAAAAAACGGGTGGCTATAACCTTGGGGGGAGGAGCTGCCCAAATCCGTCCTCCGGACTCGGAATGGGGCCAGACTTTGCGAGGGGCCTTTGTGTGCCACAAATAGGCCGTGGGCACTGCCGCGCCCAAAAATATGCGGCCAAAGGTCCCGTCCTCAAGTTCGTCCGCCGCTACAATGCCCAAAAAACGGGTGGGCTATAGCCTTGGGGGGAGGGGCTGGCCATGTTCGTCTGCTGGACTCGGAATGGGGCCAGACTTTGCGAGTGGCCTCCATGTGCCAAACATAGGCCGCGGGCACTACCGCGCCCAAAAATACGTGCCCGAAGGTCCCGTCCCCAAGTTCGTCCGCCGCAAAAATGCCCAAAAAACGGGTGGGCTATAGCCTTGGGGGGAGGGGCTGGCCAAGTTCGTCCGCCGGACTTGGAATGGGGCCAGACTTTGCGTGGGGCCTTCTTGTGCCGCGCCCAAAAATAAGCGGCCGAAGGTCCCGTCCCCAAGTTCGTCCGCCGCAAAAATGCCCAAAAATTGGGTGGGCTATAGCCTTGGGGGGATGGGCTGGCCAAGTTCGTCCGCCGGACTCGGAATGGGGCCAGACTTTTCGAGGGGCCTCCGTGTGCCAAAAATAGGCTGCAGGCACTGCCACGCCCAAAAATAAGTTCCCGAAGGTCGCGTCCCCAAGTTCGTCCGCCGCAAAAATGCCCAAAAAATGGGTGGGCTATAGCCTTGGGGGGAGGGGCTGGCCATGTTCGTCCGCCGGACTCGGAATGGGGCCAGACTTTGCGAGTGGCCTCCGTGTGCCAAACATAGGCCACGGGCACTACCGTGCCCAAAAATATGTGCCCGAAGGTCCCGTCCCCAAGTTCGTCCGCCGTAAAAATGCCCAAAAAACGGGTGGGCTATAGCCTTGGGGGGAGGGGCTGGCCAAGTTTGTCCGCCGGACTCGGAATGGGGCCAGACTGTGCGAGGGGCCTCCGTGTGCCAAAAATAGGCCGCCGGCACTGCCGCGCCCACAAATAAGCACCCGAAGGTCCCGTCCCCAAGTTCATCCGCCGCAAAAATGCCCAAAAAATGGGTGGGCTATAGTCTTGGGGGGAGGGGCTGGCCAAGTTTGTCCGCCGGACTCGGAATGGGGCCAGACATTGCGAGGGGTCTCCGTATACCAAAAATAGGCTGCAGGCAATGCCGCGCCCAAAGGTCCCGTCCCCAAGTTCGTCCGCCGCAAAAATGCCCAAAAAACGGGTGGGCTATAGCCTTGGGGGGAGGGGCTGGCCAAGTTCGTCCGCCGGACTCGGAATGGGGCCAGACTTTGCGAGGGGCCTCCGCGTGCCAAAAATAGGCCGCGGGCACTGCCGCGCCCAAAGGTCCCATCCCCAAGTTCGTCCGCCGCAAAACTGCCCAAAAAACAGGTGGGCTATAGCCTTGGGGGGAGGGGCTGGCCAAGTTCGTCCGCCGGACTCGGAATGGGGCCAGACTTTGCGTGGGGCCTCCGTGTGCAAAAAATAGACCGCGGACACAGCCGCACCCAAAAAGAAGCACACGAAGGTCCCGTCCCCAAGTTCGTCCGCCGCAAAAATCTCCAAAAAACGGGTGGGCTATACCCTTGGGGGGAGGGGCTAGCCAAGTTCGTCCGCCGGACTCGGAATGGGGCCAGACTTTGCGAGGGGCCTCCCCGTGCCAAAAATAGGCCGCGGGCAATGCCGCGCCCAAAGGTCCCGTCCCCAAGTTCGTCCGCCGCAAAAATGCCCAAAAAACGGGTGGGCTATAGCCTTGGGGGTAGGAGCTGGCCAAGTTCGTCCGCCGGACTCGGAATGGGGCCAGACTTTGCGAGGCGCCTCCGCGTGCCAAAAATAGACCACGGGCACTGCCGTGCCCAAAAATATACGCCCGAAGGTCCCGTCCCCAAGTTCATCCACCGCAAAAATGCCCAAAAAATGGGTGGGCTATAGCCTTGGGGGGAGGGGCTGGCCAAGTTCGTCCGCCGGACTCGGAATGGGGCCAGACTTTGCGAGGGGCCTCCGTGTGCAAAAAAAAGACCGTGGACACAGCCGTGCCCAAAAATAAGCGCGCGAAGGTCCCGTCCCCGAGTTCGTCCGCCGCAAAAATGCCCAAAAAATGGGTGGGCTATAGCCTTGGGGGGAGGGGCTGGCCGACTTCGTCCGCCGGACTTGGAATGGGGCCAGCCTTTCCGAGGGGCCTTCGTGTCCCAAAACTATGCCGCGGGCACAGCCGCGCACAAAAATTAGCGCCCGAAGGTCCTGTCCCCAAGTTCGTCCGCCGCAAAAATGCCCAAAAAACGGGTGGGCTATAGCCTTGGGGGGAGGAGCTGGCCAAGTTCGTCCGCCGGACTCGGAATGGGGCCAGACCTTGCGAGGGGCCTCCGTGTGCAAAAAATAGACCGCGGACACAGCCGCGCCCAAAAATAAGCACCCGAAGGTCCCGTCCCCGAGTTCGTCCGCCGCAAAAATGCCCAAAAAACGGGTGGGCTATAGCCTTGGGGGGAGGGGCTGGCCGACTTCGTCCGCCGGACTCGGAATGGGCCCAGCCTTTGCGAGGGGCCTCCGTGTCCCAAAAATATGCCGCGGGCACTGCCGCGCCCAAAAATAAGCGGCCGAAGGTCCCGTCCCCAAGTTCGTCCGCCGCAAAAATGCCCAAAAAATGGGTGGGCTATAGCCTTGGGGGGAGGGGCTGGCCAAGTTCGTCTGCCGGACTCGAAATGGGGCCAGACTTTGCGAGGGGCCTCCGTGTACCAAAAATAGGCCACGGACACTGCCGCGCCCAAAAATATGCGCCTGAAGATCCCGTCCCCAAGTTCGTCCGTCGCAAAAATGCCCAAAAAACGGGTGGGCTATAGCCTTGGGGGGAGGAGGTGCCCAAATCCGTCCTCCGGACTCGGAATGGGGCCAGACTTTGCGAGGGGCCTTTTTGCGCCACAACTAGGCCGTGGGAACTGCCGCGCCCAAAAATAAGTGGCCAAAGGTCCCGTCCCCAAGTTCGTCCGCCGCAAAAATGCCCAAAAAATGGGTGGGCTATAGCCTTGTGGGGAGGGGCTGGCCAAGTTCGTCCGCTGGACTCGGAATGGGGCCAGACCTTGCGAGGGGCCTCCGTGTGCAAAAAATAGACCGCGGACACAGCCGCGCCCAAAAATAAGCCCCCGAAGGTCCCGTCCCCGTGTTCGTCCGCCGTAAAAATGCCCAAAAAACGGGTGGGCTATAGCCTTGGGAGGAGGGGCTGGCCAAGTTCGTCCGCCGGACTCAGAATGGGGCCAGACTTTGCGAGTGGCCTCCGTGTGCCAAACATAGGCCGCGGGCACTACCGCACCCAAAAATACGCGTCCGAAGGTCCCCTCCCCAAGTTCATCCGCCGCAAATATGCCCAAAAAACGGGTGGGCTATAGCCTTGGGGGGAGGGGCTGGCCAAGTTCGTCCGCCGGACTCGGAATGGGGCCAGACTTTGCGAGTGGCCTCCATGTGCCAAACATAGGCCGGGGGCACTACCGCGCCCAAAAATACGCGCCCATAGGTCCCATCCCCAAGTTCATCCGCTGCAAATATGCCCAAAAATCGGGTGGGCTAAGCCTTGGGGGGAGGGGCTGGCCAAGTTTGTCCGCCGGACTCGGAATGGGGCCAAACTTCGCGAGGGGCCTCCGTGTACCAAAAATAGGCCGCGGGCACTGCCGCGCCCAAAAATATGCGCCCGAAGGTCCCGTCCCCACGTTCGTCCGCCGCAAAAATGCCCAAAAAACGGGTGGGCTATAGCCTTGGTGGGAGGGGCTGGCCATGTTCGTCCGCCGGACTCGGAATGGGGCCAGACATTGCGAGGGGCCTCCGCATGCCAAAAAGAGGCCGCGGGCACAGTCGCGCCCAAAAATAAGCGCCCGAAGGTCCCGTCCCCAAGTTCATCCGCCGCAAAAATGCCCAAAAAACGGGTGGGCTAGCCTTGGGGGGAGGGGCTGGCCAAGTTCGTTCGCCGGACTCGGAATGGGGCCAGACATTGCGAGGGGCCTCCGCATGCCAAAAATAGACCGCGGGCACAGTCGCGCCCAATAATAAGCGCCCGAAGGTCCCGTCCCCAAGTTCGTCCGCCGCAAAAATGCCCAAAAAACGGGTGGGCTATAGCCTTGGGGGGAGGGGCTGGCCAAGTTCGTCCGCCGGACTCGGAATGGGGCCAGACTTTGCGAGGGGCCTCCGTGTGCCAAAACTAGGCCACGGGCACTGCCGCTCCCAGAAATAACCGCCCGAAGGTGCCGTCCCCAAGTTCGTCCGGTGCAAATATGCCCAAAAAACGGCTTGGCTATAGCCCTGGGGGGAGGGGTGGCCAAGTTCGTCCGCCGGACTCAGAATGGGGCCAGACTTTGCGAGGGGCCTTCGTGTGCCAAAAATACACCGCGGGCACTGCCGCGCCCAAAAATGAGCGCCCGAAGCTCCTGTCCCCAAGTTCGTCCGCCGCAAAAATGCCCAAAAAACGGGTGGGCTATAGCCTTGGGGGGAGGGGCTGGCCAAGTTCGTCCGCCGGACTCGGAATGGGGCCAGACTTTACGAGGGGCCTCCGTGTGCCAAACGTAGGCCGCGGGCACTACCGCGCCCAAAAATACATGCCCGAAGGTCCCGTCCCCAAGTTCGTCCGCCGCAAAAATGCCGAAAAAACGGGTGGGCTATAGCCTTGGTGGGAGCGGCTGGCCAAGTTCGTCCGCCGGACTCGGAATGGGGCCAGACTTTGCGAGGGGCCCTCGTGTGCCAAAAATAGGCAGCGGACAATGCCGCGCTAAAAAAAAACACCCGAAGGTCCCGTCCCCAAGTTCGTCCTTCGCAAAAATGCCCAAAAAACGGGTGGGCTATAGGCTTGGGGAGAGGGGCTGCCCAAGTTCGTCCGCCGGACTCGGAATGGGGCCAGACTTTGCGAGGGTTCTCCGCGTGCCAATAATAGGCTGCAGACACTGCCGCGCCCAAAAATAAGCACCCAAAGGTCCCGTCCCCAAGTTCGTCCGGTGCAAATATGCGCAAAAAACGGCTGGGCTATAGCCTTGGGGGGAGGGGTGGCCAAGTTCGTCCGCCGGACTCGGAATGGGGCCAGACTTTGCGAGGGGCCTCCGTGTGCCAAAAATACGCCGCGGGCACTACCGCGCCCAAAAATGAGCGCCCGAAGGTCCCGTCCCCAAGTTCGTCCGCCGCAAAAATGCGCAAAAAACGGGTGGGCTATAGCCTTGGGGGGAGGGGCTGGCCAAGTTGGTTCGCCAACTCGGAATGGGGCCAGACATTCCGAGGGGCCTCCGCATGCCAAAAATAGGCCGCGGGCACAGTCGCGCCCAATAGTAAGCGCACGAAGGTCCCGTCCCCAAGGTCGTCCGCCGCAAAAATGCCCAAAAAACGGGTGGGCTATAGCCTTGGGGGGAGGGGCTGGCCATGTTCGTCCGCCGGACTCGGAATGGGGCCAGACTTTGCGAGGGTTCTCCGCGTGCCAATAATAGGCTGCAGACACTGCCGCGCCCAAAAATAAGCACCCAAAGGTCCCGTCCCCAAGTTCGTCCGGTGCAAATATGCCCAAAAAACGGCTGGGCTATAGCCTTGGGGGGAGGGGTGGCCAAGTTCGTCCGCCGGACTCGGAATGGGGCCAGACTTTGCGAGGGGCCTTCGTGTGCCAAAAATACGCCGCGGGCACTACCGCGCCCAAAAATGAGCGCCCGAAGGTCCCGTCCCCAAGTTCGTCCGCCGCAAAAATGCGCAAAAAACGGGTGGGCTATAGCCTTGGGGGGAGGGGCTGGCCAAGTTGGTTCGCCAACTCGGAATGGGGCCAGACATTCTGAGGGGCCTCCGCATGCCAAAAATAGGCCGCGGGCACAGTCGCGCCCAATAGTAAGCGCACGAAGGTCCCGTCCCCAAGTTCGTCCGCCGCAAAAATGCCCAAAAAACGGGTGGGCTATAGCCTTGGGGGGAGGGGCTGGCCATGTTCGTCCGCCGGACTCGGAATGGGGCCAGACTTTGCGAGGGTTCTCCGCGTGCCAATAATAGGCTGCAGACACTGCCGCGCCCAAAAATAAGCACCCAAAGGTCCCGTCCCCAAGTTCGTCCGGTGCAAATATGCCCAAAAAACGGCTGGGCTATAGCCTTGGGGGGAGGGGTGGCCAAGTTCGTCCGCCGGACTCGGAATGGGGCCAGACTTTGCGAGGGGCCCTCGTGTGCCAAAAATAGGCAGTGGACAATGCCGCGCTAAAAAAAAAGCACCCGAAGGTCCCGTCCCCATGTTCGTCCTTCGCAAAAATGCCCAAAAAACGGGTGGGCTATAGCCTTGGGGGGAGGGGCTGGCCATGTTCGTCCGCCGGACTCGGAATGGGGCCAGACTTTGCGAGGGGCCCTCGTGTGCCAAAAATAGGCCGCGGGCAATGCCGCGCTAAAAAAAAAGCACCCGAAGCTCCCGTCCCCAAGTTCGTGCTTCGCAAAAATGCCCAAAAAACGGGTGGGCTATAGGCTTGGGGGGAGGGGCTGCCCAAGTTCGTCCTCCGGACTCGGAATGGGGCCAGACTTTGCGAGGGGCCTCTGTGTGCCACAAATAGGCCGCGGGCACTGCCGCGCCCAAAAATAAGCAGCCGAAGGTCCCGTCCCCAAGTGCGTCTGCCGCAAAAATGCCCAAAAAATGGGTGGGCTATAGCCTTGGGGGGAGGGGCTGGCCAACTTCGTCCGCCGGACTCGGAATGGGGCCAGACTTTTCCAGGGGCCTCCGTGTGCCAAACATAGGCTGCGGGCACTATTGCACCCAAAAATACGCGCCCGAAGGTCCCGTGCCCAAGTTCGTCCTCCGCAAAAATGCCGAAAAAACGGGTGGGCTATAGCCTTGGGGGGAGGGGCTGGCCAAGTTCGTCCGCCGGATTCGGAATAGGGCCAGACTTTGCGAGGGGCCTCCGTGTGCAAAAAATAGGCTGCAGACACTGCCGCGCCCAAAAATAAGCGCCCAAAGGTCCCGTCCCCAAGTTCGTCCGGTGCAAATATGCCCAAAAAACGGCTGGGCTATAGCCTTGGGGGGAGGGGTGGCCAAGTTCGTCCGCCGGACTCGGAATGGGGCCAGACTTTGCGAGGGGCCTTCGTGTGCCAAAAATACGCCGCGGGCACTGCCGCGCCCAAAAATGAGCGCCCGAAGGTCCCGTCCCCAAGTTCGTCCGCCGCAAAAATGCGCAAAAAACGGGTGGGCTATAGCCTTGGGGGGAGGGGCTGGCCAAGTTCGTTCGCCGGACTCGGAATGGGGCCAGACATTCCGAGGGGCTTCCGCATGCCAAAAATAGGCCGCGGGCACAGTCGCGCCCAATAATAAGCGCACGAAGGTCCCGTCCCCAAGTTCGTCCGCCGCAAAAATGCCCAAAAAACGGGTGGGCTATAGCCTTGGGGCGAGGGGCTGGCCATGTTCGTCCGCCGGACTCGGAATGGGGCCAGACTTTGTGAGGGGCCACCGCGTGCCAAAAATAGGCTGCAGACACTGCCGCGCCCAAAAATAAGCGCCCAAAGGTCCCGTCCCCAAGTTCGTCCGGTGCAAATATGCCCAAAAAACGGCTGGGCTATAGCCTTGGGGGGAGGGGTGGCCAAGTTCGTCCGCCGGACTCGGAATGGGGCCAGACTTTGCGAGGGGCCCTCGTGTGCCAAAAATAGGCAGTGGACAATGCCGCGCTAAAAAAAAAGCACCCGAAGGTCCCGTCCCCATGTTCGTCCTTCGCAAAAATGCCCAAAAAACGGGTGGGCTATAGCCTTGGGGGGAGGGGCTGGCCATGTTCGTCCGCCGGACTCGGAATGGGGCCAGACTTTGCGAGGGGCCCTCGTGTGCCAAAAATAGGCCGCGGGCAATGCCGCGCTAAAAAAAAAGCACCCGAAGCTCCCGTCCCCAAGTTCGTGCTTCGCAAAAATGCCCAAAAAACGGGTGGGCTATAGGCTTGGGGGGAGGGGCTGCCCAAGTTCGTCCTCCGGACTCGGAATGGGGCCAGACTTTGCGAGGGGCCTCTGTGTGCCACAAATAGGCCGCGGGCACTGCCGCGCCCAAAAATAAGCAGCCGAAGGTCCCGTCCCCAAGTGCGTCTGCCGCAAAAATGCCCAAAAAATGGGTGGGCTATAGCCTTGGGGGGAGGGGCTGGCCAACTTCGTCCGCCGGACTCGGAATGGGGCCAGACTTTTCCAGGGGCCTCCGTGTGCCAAACATAGGCTGCGGGCACTATTGCACCCAAAAATACGCGCCCGAAGGTCCCGTGCCCAAGTTCGTCCTCCGCAAAAATGCCGAAAAAACGGGTGGGCTATAGCCTTGGGGGGAGGGGCTGGCCAAGTTCGTCCGCCGGATTCGGAATAGGGCCAGACTTTGCGAGGGGCCTCCGTGTGCAAAAAATAGGCTGCAGACACTGCCGCGCCCAAAAATAAGCGCCCAAAGGTCCCGTCCCCAAGTTCGTCCGGTGCAAATATGCCCAAAAAACGGCTGGGCTATAGCCTTGGGGGGAGGGGTGGCCAAGTTCGTCCGCCGGACTCGGAATGGGGCCAGACTTTGCGAGGGGCCTTCGTGTGCCAAAAATACGCCGCGGGCACTGCCGCGCCCAAAAATGAGCGCCCGAAGGTCCCGTCCCCAAGTTCGTCCGCCGCAAAAATGCGCAAAAAACGGGTGGGCTATAGCCTTGGGGGGAGGGGCTGGCCAAGTTCGTTCGCCGGACTCGGAATGGGGCCAGACATTCCGAGGGGCTTCCGCATGCCAAAAATAGGCCGCGGGCACAGTCGCGCCCAATAATAAGCGCACGAAGGTCCCGTCCCCAAGTTCGTCCGCCGCAAAAATGCCCAAAAAACGGGTGGGCTATAGCCTTGGGGCGAGGGGCTGGCCATGTTCGTCCGCCGGACTCGGAATGGGGCCAGACTTTGTGAGGGGCCACCGCGTGCCAAAAATAGGCTGCAGACACTGCCGCGCCCAAAAATAAGCGCCCAAAGGTCCCGTCCCCAAGTTCGTCCGGTGCAAATATGCCCAAAAAACGGCTGGGCTATAGCCTTGGGGGGAGGGGTGGCCAAGTTCGTCCGCCGGACTCGGAATGGGGCCAGACTTTGCGAGGGGCCCTCGTGTGCCAAAAATAGGCAGTGGACAATGCCGCGCTAAAAAAAAAGCACCCGAAGGTCCCGTCCCCATGTTCGTCCTTCGCAAAAATGCCCAAAAAACGGGTGGGCTATAGCCTTGGGGGGAGGGGCTGGCCATGTTCGTCCGCCGGACTCGGAATGGGGCCAGACTTTGCGAGGGGCCCTCGTGTGCCAAAAATAGGCCGCGGGCAATGCCGCGCTAAAAAAAAAGCACCCGAAGCTCCCGTCCCCAAGTTCGTGCTTCGCAAAAATGCCCAAAAAACGGGTGGGCTATAGGCTTGGGGGGAGGGGCTGCCCAAGTTCGTCCTCCGGACTCGGAATGGGGCCAGACTTTGCGAGGGGCCTCTGTGTGCCACAAATAGGCCGCGGGCACTGCCGCGCCCAAAAATAAGCAGCCGAAGGTCCCGTCCCCAAGTGCGTCTGCCGCAAAAATGCCCAAAAAATGGGTGGGCTATAGCCTTGGGGGGAGGGGCTGGCCAACTTCGTCCGCCGGACTCGGAATGGGGCCAGACTTTTCCAGGGGCCTCCGTGTGCCAAACATAGGCTGCGGGCACTATTGCACCCAAAAATACGCGCCCGAAGGTCCCGTGCCCAAGTTCGTCCTCCGCAAAAATGCCGAAAAAACGGGTGGGCTATAGCCTTGGGGGGAGGGGCTGGCCAAGTTCGTCCGCCGGATTCGGAATAGGGCCAGACTTTGCGAGGGGCCTCCGTGTGCAAAAAATAGGCTGCAGACACTGCCGCGCCCAAAAATAAGCGCCCAAAGGTCCCGTCCCCAAGTTCGTCCGGTGCAAATATGCCCAAAAAACGGCTGGGCTATAGCCTTGGGGGGAGGGGTGGCCAAGTTCGTCCGCCGGACTCGGAATGGGGCCAGACTTTGCGAGGGGCCTTCGTGTGCCAAAAATACGCCGCGGGCACTGCCGCGCCCAAAAATGAGCGCCCGAAGGTCCCGTCCCCAAGTTCGTCCGCCGCAAAAATGCGCAAAAAACGGGTGGGCTATAGCCTTGGGGGGAGGGGCTGGCCAAGTTCGTTCGCCGGACTCGGAATGGGGCCAGACATTCCGAGGGGCTTCCGCATGCCAAAAATAGGCCGCGGGCACAGTCGCGCCCAATAATAAGCGCACGAAGGTCCCGTCCCCAAGTTCGTCCGCCGCAAAAATGCCCAAAAAACGGGTGGGCTATAGCCTTGGGGCGAGGGGCTGGCCATGTTCGTCCGCCGGACTCGGAATGGGGCCAGACTTTGTGAGGGGCCACCGCGTGCCAAAAATAGGCTGCAGACACTGCCGCGCCCAAAAATAAGCGCCCAAAGGTCCCGTCCCCAAGTTCGTCCGGTGCAAATATGCCCAAAAAACGGCTGGGCTATAGCCTTGGGGGGAGGGGTGGCCAAGTTCGTCCGCCGGACTCGGAATGGGGCCAGACATTGCGAGGGGCCTCCGCATGCCAAAACTACGCCGCGGACACAGTCGCGCCCAAAAATAAGCGCCCGAAGGTCCCGTCCCCAAGTTCATCCGCCGCAAAAATGCCCAAAAAACGGGTGGGCTAGCCTTGGGGGGAGGGGCTGGCCAAGTTCGTTCGCCGGACTCGGAATGGGGCCAGACATTCCGAGGGGCCTCCGCATGCCAAAAATAGGCCGCGGGCACAGTCGCGCCCAATAGTAAGTGCACGAAGGTCCCGTCCCCAAGTTCGTCCGCCGCAAAAATGCCCAAAAAACGGGTGGGCTATAGCCTTGGGGGGAGGGGCTGGCCATGTTCGTCCGCCGGACTCGGAATGGGGCCAGACTTTGCGAGGGTTCTCCGCGTGCCAATAATAGGCTGCAGACACTGCCGCGCCCAAAAATAAGCGCCCAAAGGTCCCGTCCCCAAGTTCGTCCGGTGCAAATATGCCCAAAAAACGGCTGGGCTATAGCCTTGGGGGGAGGGGTGGCCAAGTTCGTCCGCCGGACTCGGAATGGGGCCAGACTTTGCGAGGGGCCCTCGTGTGCGAAAAATAGGCAGTGGACAATGCCGCGCTAAAAAAAAAGCACCCGAAGGTCCCGTCCCCAAGTTCGTGCTTCGCAAAAATGCCCAAAAAACGGGTGGGCTATAGCCTTGGGGGGAGGGGCTGGCCATGTTCGTCCGCCGGACTCGGAATGGGGCCAGACTTTACGAGGGGCCCTCGTGTGCCAAAAATAGGCCGCGGGCAATGCCGCGCTAAAAAAAAAGCACCCGAAGCTCCCGTCCCCAAGTTCGTCCTTCGCAAAAATGCCCAAAAAACGGGTGGGCTATAGCCTTGGGGGGAGGGGGTGGCCATGTTCGTCCGCCGGACTCGGAATGGGGCCAGACTTTGCGAGGGGCCCTCGTGTGCCAAAAATACGCCGCGGGCACTACCGCGCCCAAAAATGAGCGCCCGAAGGTCCCGTCCCCAAGTTCGTCCGCCGCAAAAATGCGCAAAAAACGGGTGGGCTATAGCCTTGGGGGGAGGGGCTGGCCAAGTTGGTTCGCCAACTCGGAATGGGGCCAGACATTCCGAGGGGCCTCCGCATGCCAAAAATAGGCCGCGGGCACAGTCGCGCCCAATAGTAAGCGCACGAAGGTCCCGTCCCCAAGTTCGTCCGCCGCAAAAATGCCCAAAAAACGGGTGGGCTATAGCCTTGGGGGGAGGGGCTGGCCATGTTCGTCCGCCGGACTCGGAATGGGGCCAGACTTTGCGAGGGTTCTCCGCGTGCCAATAATAGGCTGCAGACACTGCCGCGCCCAAAAATAAGCACCCAAAGGTCCCGTCCCCAAGTTCGTCCGGTGCAAATATGCCCAAAAAACGGCTGGGCTATAGCCTTGGGGGGAGGGGTGGCCAAGTTCGTCCGCCGGACTCGGAATGGGGCCAGACTTTGCGAGGGGCCCTCGTGTGCCAAAAATAGGCAGTGGACAATGTCGCGCTAAAAAAAAAGCACCCGAAGGTCCCGTCCCCATGTTCGTCCTTCGCAAAAATGCCCAAAAAACGGGTGGGCTATAGCCTTGGGGGGAGGGGCTGGCCATGTTCGTCCGCCGGACTCGGAATGGGGCCAGACTTTGCGAGGGGCCCTCGTGTGCCAAAAATAGGCCGCGGGCAATGCCGCGCTAAAAAAAAAGCACCCGAAGCTCCCGTCCCCAAGTTCGTCCTTCGCAAAAATGCCCAAAAAACGGGTGGGCTATAGGCTTGGGGGGAGGGGCTGCCCAAGTTCGTCCTCCGGACTCGGAATGGGGCCAGACTTTGCGAGGGGCCTCTGTGTGCCACAAATAGGCCGCGGGCACTGCCGCGCCCAAAAATAAGCAGCCGAAGGTCCCGTCCCCAAGTTTGTCTGCCGCAAAAATGCCCAAAAAATGGGTGGGCTATAGCCTTGGGGGGAGGGGCTGGCCAAGTTCGTCCGCCGGACTCGGAATGGGGCCAGACTTTTCCAGGGGCCTCCGTGTGCCAAACATAGGCTGCGGGCACTATTGCACCCAAAAATACGCGCCCGAAGGTCCCGTGCCCAAGTTCGTCCTCCGCAAAAATGCCGAAAAAACGGGTGGGCTATAGCCTTGGGGGGAGGGGCTGGCCAAGTTCGTCCGCCGGATTCGGAATAGGGCCAGACTTTGCGAGGGGCCTCCGTGTGCCAAAAATAGTCTGCAGACACTGCCGCGCCCAAAAATAAGCGCCCAAATGTCCCGTCCCCAAGTTCGTCCGGTGCAAATATGCCCAAAAAACGGCTGGGCTATAGCCTTGGGGGGAGGGGTGGCCAAGTTCGTCCGCCGGACTCGGAATGGGGCCAGACTTTGCGAGGGGCCTTCGTGTGCCAAAAATACGCCGCGGGCACTGCCGCGCCCAAAAATGAGCGCCCGACGGTCCCGTCCCCAAGTTCGTCCGCCGCAAAAATGCGCAAAAAACGGGTGGGCTATAGCCTTGGGGGGAGGGGCTGGCCAAGTTCGTTCGCCGGACTCGGAATGGGGCCAGACATTCCGAGGGGCCTCCGCATGCCAAAAATAGGCCGTGGGCACAGTCGCGCCCAATAATAAGCGCACGAAGGTCCCGTCCCCAAGTTCGTCCGCCGCAAAAATGCCCAAAAAACGGGTGGGCTATAGCCTTGGGGGGAGGGGCTGGCCAAGTTCGTCCGCCGGACTCGGAATGGGGCCACACTTTGCGAGGGGCCTCCGTGTGCCACAAATAGGCCACGGGCACTGCCGCGGCCAAAAATAAGCGGCCCAAGGTCCCGTCCCCATGTTAGTCCACCGCAAAAATGCCCAAAAAACGGGTGGGCTATAGCCTTGGGGGGAGGGGCTGGCCAAGCTCGTCCGCCGGACTCGGAATAGGGCCAGACTTTGCGAGGGGCCTCCGTGTGCCAAAAATAGGCCGCGGGCGCTGCCAGGCCCAAAAATAAGCGCCCAAAGGTCCCGTCCCCAAGTTCGTCCGCCGCAAAAATGCCCAAAAAACGGGTGGGCTATAGCCTTGGGGGGAGGGGCTGGCCAAGTTCGTCCGCCGGACTCGGAATGGGACCAGACTTTGTGAGGGGCCTCCGTGTGCCAAAAATAGGCCGTGGGCACTGCCGCACCCAAAACTAAGCCCCTGAAGGACCCGTCCCCAAGTTCGTCCGCCGCAAAAATGCCCTAAAAACGGGTGGGCTATAGCCTTGGGGGGAGGGGCTGGCCAAGTTCGTTCGCCGGACTCGGAATGGGGCCAGACTTTGCGAGCGGCCTCCGTGTGCCAAAAATAGGCCGTGGGCACTGCCGCGCCCAAAAATAAACCCCCGAAGGTCCCGTCCCATAGTTCATCCGCCGCAAAAATGCCCAAAAAACGGGTGGGCTATAGCCTTGGGGGGTGGGGCTGGCCAAGTTCGTCCACCGGACTCGGAATCGGGCCAGACTTTGCGAGGTGCCTCCGTGTGCCAAAAATAGGCCACTGGCACTCCCGCACCCAAAAATAAGCGCCTGATGGTCCCGTCCCGAAGTTCGTCCGCCGCAAAAATGCCCAAAAAACGGGTGGGCTATAGCCTTGGGGGGAGGGGCTGGCCAAGTTCGTCCGCCGGACTCGGAATGGGGCCAGACTTTGCGAGCGGCCTCCGTGTACCAAAAATTTACCGCGGGCACTGCCGCGCCCAAAAATAAGCACCCGAAGGTCCCGTCCCCAAGTTCGTCCGCCGCAAAAATGGCCAAAAAACGGGTGGGCTATAGCCTTGGGGGGAGGGGTTGGCCAAGTTCGTCCGCCGGACTCGGAATGGGGCCAGACTTTGCGAGGTGCCTCCGTGTACCAAAAATAGGCCGCGGGCGCTGCCTGGCCCAAAAATAAGCGCCCGAAGGTCCCGTCCCCAAGTTCGTCCGCCGCAAAAATGCCAAAAAAACGGGTGGGCTATAGCCTTGGGGGGAGGGGCTGGCCAAGTTCGTCCGCCGGACTCGGAATGGGGCCACACTTTGCGAGGGGCCTCCGTGTGCCACAAATAGGCCACGGGCACTGCCGCGGCCAAAAATAAGCGGCCCAAGGTCCCGTCCCCATGTTAGTCCACCGCAAAAATGCCCAAAAAACGGGTGGGCTATAGCCTTGGGGGGAGGGGCTGGCCAAGCTCGTCCGCCGGACTCGGAATAGGGCCAGACTTTGCGAGGGGCCTCCGTGTGCCAAAAATAGGCCGCGGGCGCTGCCAGGCCCAAAAATAAGCGCCCAAAGGTCCCGTCCCCAAGTTCGTCCGCCGCAAAAATGCCCAAAAAACGGGTGGGCTATAGCCTTGGGGGGAGGGGCTGGCCAAGTTCGTCCGCCGGACTCGGAATGGGACCAGACTTTGTGAGGGGCCTCCGTGTGCCAAAAATAGGCCGTGGGCACTGCCGCACCCAAAACTAAGCCCCTGAAGGACCCGTCCCCAAGTTCGTCCGCCGCAAAAATGCCCAAAAAACGGGTGGGCTATAGCCTTGGGGGGAGGGGCTGGCCAAGTTCGTCCGCCGGACTCGGAATGGGGCCAGACTTTGCGAGGTGCCTTCGTTTACCAAAAATAGGCCACGGGCGCTGCCTGGCCCAAAAATAAGCGCCCGAAGGTCCCGTCCCCAAGTTCGTCCGCCGCAAAAATGCCCAAAAAACGAGTGGGCTATAGCCTTGGGGGGAGGGGCTGGCCAAGCTCGTCCGCCGGACTCGCAATAGGGCCAGACTTTGCGAGGGGCCTCCGTGTGCCAAAAATAGGCCGCGGGCGCTGCAGGGCCCAAAAATAAGGGCCCAAAGGTCCCGTCCCCAAGTTCTTCCGCCGCAAAAATGCCCAAAAAACGGGTGGGCTATAGCCTTGGGGGGAGGGGCTGGCCAAGTTCGTCCGCCGGACTCGGAATGGGACCAGACTTTGTGAGGGGCCTCCGTGTGCCAAAAATAGGCCGTGGGCACTGCCGCGCCCAAAAATAAGCGCCTGAATGTCCCGTCCCCAAGTTCGTCCGCCGCAAAAATGCCCAAAAAACGGGTGGGCTATAGCCTTGGGTTGGGGGGAGGGGCTGGCCAAGTTCGTCCGCCGGACTCGGAATGGGACCAGACTTTGTGAGGGGCCTCCGTGTGCCAAAAATAGGCCGCGGGCGCTGCCGCGCCCAAAAATAAGCGCCCGAAGGTCCCGTCCCCAAGTTCGTCCGCCGCAAAAATGCCCAAAAAACGGGTGGGCTATAGCCTTGGGGGGAGGGGCTGGCCAAGTTCGTCCGCCGGACTCGGAATGGGGCCAGACTTTGTGAGGGGCCTCCGTGTGCCAAAATAAACCGCGGGCACTGCCTCGCCCAAAACTAAGAGCCTGAAGGTCCCGTCCCCAAGTTCGTCCGCCGCAAAAATGCCCAAAAGACAGGTGGGCTATAGCCTTGGGGGGAGGAGCTGGCCAAGTTCGTCCGCCGGACTCGGAATGGGGCCAGACTTTGCGAGGGGCCTACGTGTGCAAAAAATAGACCGCGGGGACTGCCTCGGCCAGAAATGAGCGTCCCAAGGTCCCGTCCCCAAGTTCGTCCGCCGCAAAATTGCCCACAAAACGGGTGGGCTATAACCTTGGGGGTAGGGGCTGGCCAAGTTCGTCCGCCGGACTTGGAATAGGGCCAGACTTTACGAGGGGCCTCCGTATGCCAAAAATACGCCGCGGGCGCTACCGCGCCCAAAAATATGTGCCCGCAGATCCCGTCCCCAAGTTCGTCCGCCGCAAAAATGCCCAAAAAACGGGTGGGCTATAGCCTTGGGGGGAGGGGCTGGCCAAGTTCGTCCGCCGGACTCGGAATGGGGCCAGACTTTGTGAGGGGCCTCCGTGTGCCAAAAATAGGCCGCGGGCTCTGCTGCGCCCAAAAATAAGCGCCCGAAGGTCCCATCCCCAAGTTTGTCCGCCGCAAAAATGCCCAAAAAACGGGTGGGCTATAGCCCTGGGGGGAGGGGCTGCCCAAGTTCGTCCGCCGGACTGGGAATGGGGCCAGACTTTGCGAGGGGCCTCCGTGTGCCAAAAATAGGCCGCGGGCACTGCCGCAGCCAAAAATAAGCGGCCCAAGGTCCCGTCCCCATGTTCGTCCGCCGAAAAAAATGCCCAAAAAACGGGTGGGCTATAGCCTTGGGGGTAGGGGCTGGCCAAGTTCGTCCGCCGGACTCGGAATAGGGCCAGACTTTACGAGGGGCCTCCGTGTGCCAAAAATACGCCGCGGGCGCTGCCGTGCCCAAATATAAGCGCCTGAAAGTCCCATCCCCAAGTTCGTCCGCCGATAAATGCCCAAAAAACGGGTGGGCTATAGCCCTGGGGGGAGGGGCTGCCCAAGTTCGTCCGCCGGACTGGGAATGGGGACAGACTTTGCGAGGGGCCTCCGTGTGCCAAAAATAGGCCGCGGGCACTGCCGTGCCCAAAAATAAGCGCCCAAAGGTCCCGTCCCCAAGTTCGTCCGCCGCAAAAATGCCCAAAAAACGTGTGGGCTATACCCTTGGGGGGAGGGGCTGGCCAAGTTCGTCCGGCGGACTCGGAATGGGGCCAGACTTTGCGAGGTGCCTCCGTTTGCGAAAAATAGGCCGCGGCCACTGCCGCGCCCAAAAATAAGCGCCCGAAGGTCCCGTCCCCAAGTTCGTCCGCCGCAAAAATGCCCAAAAAACGGGTGGGCAATAGCCTTGGGTTGGGGGGAGGGGCTGGCCATGTTCGTCCGCCGGACTCGGAATGGGGCCAGACTTTGTGAGGGGCCTCCGTGTGCCAAAAATAGGCCACGGGCACGGCCGCGCCCAAAACTAAGCGTCCGACGGTCCCGTCCCCTAGTTCGCCCGCCGCAAAAATGCCCAAAAAACGGGTGGGCTATAGCCCTGGGGGGAGGGGCTGGCCAAGTTCGTCCGCCGGACTCGGAATGGGGCCAGACTTTGGGAGGGGACTCCGTGTGCCAAAAATAGGCTGCAGGCACTGCCGCGCCCAAAAATAAGCGCCCGAAGGTCCCGTCCCCAAGTTCATCCGCCGCAAAAATGCCCAAAAAACGGTGGGCTATAGCCTTGGGGGGACGGGCTGGCCAAGTTCGTCCGCCGGACTCGGAATAGGGCCAGACTTTGCGAGGGGCCTCCGTGTGCCAAAAATAGGCCACAGGCGCTGCCGGGCCCAAAAATAAGCGCCCAAAGGAGCCGTCCCCAAGTTCGTCCGCCGCAAAAATGCCCAAAAAACGGGTGGGCTATAGCCTTGGGGGGAGGGGCTGGCCAACTTCATCCGCCAGACTCGGAATGGGGCCAGACTTTGCGAGGGGACTCTGTGTGCCAAAAATAGGCTGCAGGCACTGCCGCGCCCAAAAATAAGCGCCCGAAGGTCCCGTCCCCAAGTTCGTCCGCCGCAAAAATGGCCAAAAAACGTGTGGGCTATACCCTTGGGGGGAGGGGCTGGCCAAGTTCGTCCGGCGGACTCGGAATGGGGCCAGACTTTGCGAGGTGCCTCCGTTTGCGAAAAATAGGCCGCGGCCACTGCCGCACCCAAAAATAAGGACCGGAAGGTCCCGTCTCCAAGTTCGTCCGCCGCAAAAAAGCCCAAAAAACGGTGGGCTATAGCCTTGGGGGGAGGGGCTGCCCAAGTTCGTCCGCCGGACTCGGAATGGGGCCAAACTTTGCGAGGGGCCTCCGTGTACCAAAAATAGGCCACGGGCACCGCCGCGCCTAAAAACAAGCGCCCGAAGTTCCCGTCCCCAACTTCCTCCGCAGCAAAAATGCCCAAAAAACGGGTGGGCTATAGCCTTGGGGGGAGGGGCTGTCCAAGTTCGTCCGCCGGACTCGGAATGGGGCCAGACTTTGCGAGGGGCCTCCGTGTACCAAAAATTGGCCGCGTGCACACAAGCCCAAAAATAGGAGCCCGAAGGTCCCGTCCCCATGTTCGTCCGCCACAAAAATGCCCAAAAAACGGGTGGGCTATAGCCTTGGGGGGAGGGGCTGGCCAAGTTCGTCCGCCGGACTCGGAATGGGGCCAGACTTTGCAAGGGGCCTCCGTGTGGCAAAAATGGGCTGCGGGTACTGCCGCGCCCAAAAATAAGCACCCGACGGTCCCGTCCCCAAGTTCGTCCGCCGCAAAAATGCCCAAAAAACGGGTGGGCTATAGCCTTGGGGGGAGGGGCTGGCCAAGTTCGTCCGCCAGACTCGGAATGGGGCCAGACTTTGCGAGGGCCCTCCGTGTGCCAAAAATAGGCCGCGTGCACACACGCCCAAAAATAGGCGCCCGAAGGTCCCGTCCCCATGTTCGTCCGCCACAAAAATGCCCAAAAAACGGGTGGGCTATAGCCTTGGGGGGAGGGGCTGGCCAAGTTCGTCCGCCGGACTCGGAATGGGGCCAGACTTTGCAAGGGGCCTCCGTGTGCCAAAAATGGGCTGCGGGTACTGCCGCGCCCAAAAATAAGCACCCGACGGTCCCGTCCCCAAGTTCGTCCGCCGCAAAAATGCCCAAAAAACGGGTGGGCTATAGCCTTGGGGGGAGGGGCTGGCCAAGTTCGTCCGCCAGACTCGGAATGGGGCCAGACTTTGCGAGGGCCCTCCGTGTGCCAAAAATAGGCCGCAGACACTGCCGCACCCAATAATAAGCGTCCGACGGTCCCGTCCCCAAGTTCATCCGCCGCAAAAATGCCCAAAAAACGGTGGGCCATAGCCTTGGGGGGAGGGGCTGCCCAAGTTCGTCCGCCGGACTCGGAATGGGGCCAGACTTTGTGAGGGGCCTCCGTGTGCCAAAAATAAGCCGCGGGCACTGCCGCACCCAAAACTAAGCGCCTGAAGGTCCCGTCCCCAAGTTCGTCCGCCGCAAAAATGCCCAAAAAACGGGTGGGCTATAGATTTGGGGGGAGGGGCTGGCCAAGTTCGTCCGCCGGACTCGGAATGGGGCCAGACTTTGTGAGGGGCCTCCGTGTGCCAAAAATAGGCCGCGGGCACTGCCGCGCCCAAAACTAAGCGTCCGACGGTCCCGTCCCCAAGTTCGTCCGCCGCAAAAATGCCCAAAAAACGGGTGGGCTATAGCCTTGGGGGGAGGGACTGCCCAAGTTCGTCCGCCGGACTCGGAATGGGGCCAGACTTTGCGAGGGCCCTCCGTGTGCCAAAAATAGGTCGAGGACACTGCCGCACCCAAAAATAAGCGTCCGACGGTCCCGTCCCCAAGTTCATCCGCCGCAAAAATGCCCAAAAAACGGTGGGCTATAGCCTTGGGGGGAGGGGCTGCCCAAGTTCGTCCGCCGGACTCGGAATAGAGCCAGACTTTGCGAGGGGCCTCCGTGTGCCAAACATAGGCCGCGGTCGCTGCCGCGCCCAAAAATAAGCGCCCGAAGGTCCCGTCCCCATGTTCGTCCGCCACAAAAATGCCCAAAAAACGGGTGGGCTATAGCCTTGGGGGGAGGGGCTGGCCAAGTTCGTCCGCCGGACTCGGAATGGGGCCAGACTTTGCAAGGGGCCTCCGTGTGCCAAAAATGGGCTGCGGGTACTGCCGCGCCCAAAAATAAGCACCCGACGGTCCCGTCCCCAAGTTCGTCCGCCGCAAAAATGCCCAAAAAACGGGTGGGCTATAGATTTGGGGGGAGGGGCTGCCCAAGTTCGTCCGCCGGACTCGGAATGGGGCCAGACTTTGTGAGGGGCCTCCGTGTGCCAAAAATAGGCCGCGGGCACTGCCGCGCCCAAAACTAAGCGTCCGACGGTCCCGTCCCCAAGTTCGTCCGCCGCAAAAATGCCCAAAAAACGGGTGGGCTATAGCCTTGGGGGGAGGGACTGCCCAAGTTCGTCCGCCGGACTCGGAATGGGGCCAGACTTTGCGAGGGGACTCCGTGTGTCAAAAATAGGCTGCAGGCACTGCCGCGCGCAAAAATAAGCTCCCGAAGGTCCCTTCCCCAAGTTCGTCCGCCGCAAAAATGCCCAAAAAACGGGTGGGCTATAGCCTTGGGGGGAGGGGCTGGCCAAGTTCGTCCGCCGGACTCGGAATGGGTCCAGACTTTGCGAGGGGTATCCGTGTGCCAAAAATAGGCCGAGGACACTGCCTCGCCCAAAAATAATCGCCCGAAGGTCATTGTCGCCAAGTTCCACCGCCGCAAAAATGCCCAAGAAACGGGTGGGCGACAGAAAAGGGGGAGGGGCTGGCCACGTTCGTCCGCCGGACTCGGAATGGGGCCAGACTTTGCGAGGGGCCTCCGTGTGCCAAAAATAGGCCGCGGGCACTGCCACACCGAAAAATAAGGGCCCGAAGGTCCCGTCCCCAAGTTCGTCCGCCGCAAAAATGCCCAAAAAACGGGTGGGCTATAGCCTTGGGGGGAGGGGCTGGCCAAGTTCGTCCGCCGGACTCGGAATGGTGCCAGACTTTGCGAGGAGCCTCCGTGTGCCAAAAATACGCCGCGGGCACTGCCGCACCCAAAAATAAGCACCCGAAGGTCCCGTCCCCAAGTTCGTCCGCCGCAAAAATGCCCAACAAACAGGTGGGCTATAGCCTTGCGGGGAGGGGCTGGCCAAGTTCATCCGCCGGACTCGGAATGGGGCCAGAATTTGCGAGGGTCCTCCGTGTGCCAAAAATAGGCCGCGGGCACTGCCGCGCCCAAAAATAAGCCCCCGAAGGTCCCGTCCCCAAGTTCGTCCGCCGCAAAAATGCCCAAAAAACGGGTGGGCTATAGCCTTGGGGGGAGGGGCTGGCCAAGTTCGTCCGCCGGACTCGGAATGGGGCCAGACTTTGTGAGGGGCCTCCGTGTGCCAAAATAAACCGCGGGCACTGCCTCGCCCAAAAATAAGCCCCCGAAGGTCCCGTCCCCAAGTTCGTCCGCCGCAAAAATGCCCAAAAAACGGGTGGGCTATAGCCTTGGGGGGAGGGGCTGCCCAAGTTCGTCCGCCGGACTCGGAATGGGGCCAGACTTTGCGAGGGGACTCCGTGTGTCAAAAATAGGCTGCAGGCACTGCCGCGCGCAAAAATAAGCGCCCGAAGGTCCCTTCCCCAAGTTCGTCCGCCGGAAAAATGCCCAAAAAACGGGTGGGCTATAGCCTTGGGGGGAGGGGCTGGCGAAGTTCGTCTGCCGGACTCGGAATGGGTCCAGACTTTGCGAGGGGCATCTGTGTGCCAAAAATAGGCCGAGGACACTGCCTCGTCCAAAAATAATCGACCGAAGGTCATTGTCGCCAAGTTCCTCCGCCGCAAAAATGCCCAAAAAACGGGTGGGCGACAGAAAAGGGGGAGGGGCTGGCCAAGTTCGTCCGCCGGACTCGGAATGGGGCCAGACTTTGCGAGGGGCCTCCGTGTGCCAAAAATAGGCCGCGGGCACTGCCACACCAAAAAATAAGGGCCCGAAGGTCCCGTCCCCAAGTTCGTCCGCCGCAAAAATGCCCAAAAAACGGGTGGGCTATAGCCTTGGGGGGAGGGGCTGGCCAAGTTCGTCCGCCGGACTCGGAATGGTGCCAGACTTTGCGAGGAGCCTCCGTGTGCCAAAAATACGCCGCGGGCACTGCCGCGCCCAAAAATAAGCGCCTGAAGGTCCCGTCCCCAAGTTCGTCCGCCGCAAAAATGCCCAAAAAATAGGTGGGCTATAGCCTTGCGGGGAGGGGCTGGCCAAGTTCATCTGCCGGACTCGGAATGGGGCCAGACATTGCGAGGGGCCTCCGTGTGCCAAAAATAGGCCGCGGGCACTGCCGCGCCCAAAAATAAGCGTCCGACGGTCCCGTCCCCAAGTTTGTCCTCCGCAAAAATGCCCAAAAAAAGGGTGGGCTATAGCCTTGGGGGGAGGGCTGGCCAAGTTCGTCCGCCGGACTCGGAATGGGGCCAGACTTTGCGAGGGGCCTCCGTGTGCCAAAAATAGGCCGCGGGCACTTCCGCGCCCAAAAATAAGCGCCCGAAGGTCCCATCCCCAAGTTCGTCCGCCGCAATAATAACCAAAAAACGGGGGGGCAATAGCCTTGGGGGGAGGGCTGGCCAAGTTCGTCCGCCGGACTCGGAATGGGGCCAGACTTTGTGAGGGGCCTCCGTGTGCCAAAAATAGGCCGCGGGCGCTGCCGCGCCCAAAACTAAGCGTCCGACGGTCCCGTCCCCAAGTTCGTCCGCCGCAAAAATGCCCAAAAAACGGGTGGGCTATAGCCTTGGGGGGAGGGGCTGCCCAAGTTCGTCCGCCGGACTCGGAATGGGGCCAGACTTTGCGAGGGGACTCCGTGTGTCAAAAATAGGCTGCAGGCACTGCCGCGCGCAAAAATAAGCGCCCGAAGGTCCCTTCCCGAAGTTCGTCCGCCGCAAAAATGCCCAAAAAACGGGTGGGCTATAGCCTTGGGGGGAGGGCTGGCCAAGTTCGTCCGCCGGACTCGGAATGGGGCCAGAGTTTGCGAGGAGCCTCCGTGTCCCAAAAATAGGCCGCGGGCACATCCGCGCCCAAAATTAAGCGCCCGAAGGTCCCATCCCCAAGTTCGTCCGCCGCAATAATAACCAAAAAACGGGTGGGCAATAGCCTTGGGGGGAGGGCTGGCCAAGTTCGTCCGCCGGACTCGGAATGGGGCCAGACTTTGCGAGGGGCCTCCGTGTGCCAAAAATAGGCCGTGGCCACTACCGCGCCCAAAATAAGCGCCCGAAGGTCCCTTCCCCATGTTCGTCCTCCGCAAAAATGCCCAAAAAACGGGTGGGCTATAGCCTTGGGGGGAGGGGCTGGCCAGGTTCATCCGCCGAACTCGGAATGGGGCTAGACATTGCTAGGTGCCTCCGTGTGCCAAACATAGGCCGCGGGCACTGCCGCGCCCAAAAATAAGCGCCCGAAGGTCCCGTAGCCAAGTTCTTCCGCCGCAAAAATGCCCGAAAAACGGGTGGGGTATAGCCTTGGGGGGAGGGGCTGGCCAAGTTCGTCTGCCGGACTCGGAATGGGGCCAGACTTTGCGAGGAGCCTCCGTGTGCCAAAAATAGGCTGCGGGCACTGCTGTTCCAAAAAATAAGGGCCCGAAGGTCCCGTCCCCAAGTTCGTCCGCCGCAAAAATGCACAAAAAACGGGTGGGCTATAGCCTTGGGGGGAGGGCTGGCCAAGTTCGTCCGCCGGACTCGGAATGGGGCCAGACTTTGCGAGGAGCCTCCGTGTGCCAAAAATAGGCCACGGGCACTGCTGTGCCAAAAAATAAGCGACCGAAGGTCCCGTCCCCAAGTTCGTCCGCCGCAATAATAACCAAAAAACGGGTGGGCTATAGCCTTGGGGGGAGGGCTGGCCAAGTTCGTCCGCCGGACTCGGAATGGGGCCAGACTTTGCGAGTGGCCTCCGTGTGCCAAAAATAGGCCGTGGCCACTGCCGCGCCCAAAAATAAGCGCCCGAAGGTCCGTTCCCCAAGTTCGTCCTCCGCAAAAATGCCCAAAAAACGGGTGGGCTATAGCCTTGGGGCGAGGGGCTGGCCAGGTTCATCCGCCGGACTCGAAATGGGGCCAGACATTGCGAGGTGCCTCCGTGTGCCAAACATAGGCCACGGGCACTGCCGCGCCCAAAAATAAGCGCCCGAAGGTCCCGTAGCCAAGTTCTTCCGTCGCAAAAATGCCCGAAAAACGGGTGGGCTATAGCCTTGGGGGGAGGGGCTGGCCAAGTTCGTCTGCCGGACTCGGAATGGGGCCAAACTTTGTGAGGAGCCTCCGTGTGCCAAAAATTGGCCGCGGGCACTGCTGTTCCAAAAAATAAGGGCCCGAAGGTCCCGTCCCCAAGTTCGTCCACCGCAAAAATGCCCAAAAAACGGGTGGGCTATAGCCTTGGGGGGAGGGCTGGCCAAGTTCGTCCGCCGGACTCGGAATGGGGCCAGACTTTGCGAGGAGCCTCCGTGTGCCAAAAATAGGCCACGGGCACTGCTGTGCCAAAAAATAAGCGACCGAAGGTCCCGTCCCCAAGTTCGTCCGCCGCGAAAATGCCCAAAAAACGGGTGGGCTATAGCCTTGGGGAGAGGGCTGGCCAAGTTCGTCCGCCGGACTCGGAATGGAGTCAGGCTTTGCGAGGGGCCTCCGTGTGCCAAAAATAGGCCGCGGGCACTGCCGCGCCAAAAAATAAGCGCCCCAAGGTCCCGTCCCCAAGTTCGTCCTCCGCAAAAATGCCCAAAAAACGGGTGGGCTATAGCCTTGGGGGGAGGGGCTGGCGAAGTTCGTCCGCCGGACTCGGAATGGGGCCAGACTTTGCGAGGGGCCTCCGTGTGCCAAAAATAAGCCGCGGGCACTTCCGCGCCCAAAAATAAGCGCCCGAAGGTCCCATCCCCAAGTTCGTCCGCCGCAATAATCACCAAAAAACGGGTGGGCTATAGCCATGGGGGGAGGGCTGGCCAAGTTCGTCCGCCGGACTCGGAATGGGGCCAGACTTTGCGAGGGGCCTCCGTGTGCCAAAAATAGGACGTGGCCACTGCCGCGCCCAAAAATAAGCGCCCGAAGGTCCCTTCCCCAAGTTCGTCCTCCGCAAAAATGCCCAAAAAATGGGTGGGCTATAGCCTTGGGGGGAGGGGCTGGCCAGGGTTATCCGCCGGACTCGGAATGGGGCCAGACATTGCGAGGTGCCTCCGTGTGCCAAACATAGGCCGCGGGCACTGCCGCGCCCAAAAATAAGCGCCCGAAGGTCCCGTAGCCAAGTTCTTCCGCCGTAAAAATGCCCGAAAAACGGGTGGGCTATAGCCTTGGGGGGAGGGGCTGGCCAAGTTCGTCTGCCGGACTCGGAATGGGGCCAGACTTTGCGAGGAGCCTCCGTGTGCCAAAAATAGGCCGCGGGCACTGCTGTTCCAAAAAATAAGGGCCCGAAGGTCCCGTCCCCAAGTTCGTCCGCCGCAAAAATGCCCAAAAAACGGGTGGGCTATAGCCTTGGGGGGAGGGGCTGGCGAAGTTCGTCCGCCGGACTCGGAATGGGTCCAGACTTTGCGAGGGGCCTCCGTGTGCCAAAAATAGGCCGCGGGCACTTCCGCGCCCAAAAATAAGCGCCCGAAGGTCCCATCCCCAAGTTCGTCCGCCGCAATAATAACCAAAAAACGGGTGGGCTATAGCCTTGGGGGGAGGGCTGGCCAAGTTCGTCCGCCGGACTCGGAATGGGGCCAGACTTTGCTAGGGGCCTCTGTGTGCCAAAAATAGGCCGTGGGAACTGCCGCGCCCAAAAATAAATCCCCGAAGGTCCCGTCCCCAAGTTCGTCCGCCGCAAAAATGCCCAAAAAACGGGTGGGCTATAGCCTTGGGGGGAGGGGCTGGCCAAGTTCGTCCGCCGGACTCGGAATGGGGCGTGACTTTGCGAGGGGCCTCCGTGTGCCAAAAATAAGCGCCCAAAAATAAGCCCCCGAAGGTCCCGTCCCCAAGTTCGTCCGCCGCAAAAATGCCCAAAAAACGGGTGGGCTATAGCCTTGGGGGGAGGGCTGGCCAAGTTCGTCCGCCGGACTAGGAATGGGGCCAGACTTTGCGAGGGGCCTCCGCGTGCCAAAAATAGGCTGCGGCCACTGCCGCGCCCGAAGATCCCGTCACCAAGTTCGTGCGCCGCAAAAATGCCCAAAAAACGGGTGGGCTATAGTCTTGGGGGGAGGGGCTGGCCAAGTTCGTCCGCCGGACTCGGAATGGGGCCAGACTTTGCGAGGGGCCTCCATGTGCCAAAAATAGGCTGCGGGCACTGCCGTGCCAAAAAATAAGCGCCCGAAGGTCCCGTCCCCAAGTTCGTCCGCCGCAAAAATGCCCAAAAAACGGGTGGGCTATAGCCTTGGGGGGAGGGGTTGGCCAAGTTCGTTCGCCGGACTCGGAATGGGGCCAGACTTTGCGAGGGGCCTCCGTGTGCCAAAAATAGGCCACGGGAACTGTCACTCCAAAAAATAAGTCCCCGAAAGTCCCGTCCCCAAGTTCTTCCGCCGCAAAAATGCCCAAAAAACGGGTGGGCTATAGCCTTGGGGGGAGGGGCTGGCCAAGTTCGTCCACCGGACTCGGAATGGGGCCAGACTTTGCGAGGGTCCTCCGTGCGCCAAAAATAGGCCGCGGGCACTGCCGCGCCCAAAAATAAGCCCCCGAAGGTCCCGTCCCATAGTTCGTCCGCCGCAAAAATGCCCAAAAAACGGGTGGGCTATAGGCTTGGGGGGAGGGGCTGGCCATGTTCGTCCGCCGGACTCGGAATGGGGCCAGACTTTGCGAGGGGCCTCCGTGTTCCAAAAATAGGCCACGGGCACTCCCGCGCCCAAAAATAAGCACCTGATGGTCCCGTCCCCAAGTTCGTCCGCCGCAAAAATGCCCAAAAAACGGGTGGGCTATAGCCTTGGGGGGAGGGGCTGGCCAAGTTCGTCTGCCGGACTCGGAATGGGGCCAGACTTTGCGAGGAGCCTCCGTGTGCCAAAAATAGGCCGCGGGCACTGCTGTTCCAAAAAATAAGGGCCCGAAGGTCCCGTCCCCAAGTTCGTCCGCCGCAAAAATGCCCAAAAAACGGGTGGGCTATAGCCTTGGGGGGAGGGGTTGGCCAAGTTCGTTCGCCGGACCCGGAATGGGGCCAGACTTTGCGAGGGGCCTCCGTGTGCCAAAAATAGGCCACGGGAACTGTCACGCCAAAAAATAAGTCCCCGAAGGTCCCATCCCCAAGTTCTTCCGCCGCAAAAATGCCCAAAAAACGGGTGGGCTATAGCCTTGGGGGGAGGGGCTGGCCAAGTTCGTCCGCCGGACTCGGAATGGGGCCAGACTTTGCGAGGGTCCTCCGTGCGCCAAAAATAGGCCGCGGGCACTGCCGCGCCCAAAAATAAGCCCCCGAAGGTCCCGTCCCATAGTTCGTCCGCCGCAAAAATGCCCAAAAAACGGGTGGGCTATAGCCTTGGGGGGAGGGGCTGGCCATGTTCGTCCGCCGGACTCGGAATGGGGCCAGACTTTGCGAGGGGCCTCCGTGTTCCAAAAATAGGCCACGGGCACTCCCGCACCCAAAAATAAGCACCTGATGGTCCCGTCCCCAAGTTCGTCCGCCGCAAAAATGCCCAAAAAACGGGTGGGCTAGAGCCTTGGGGGGAGCGGTCGGCCAAGTTCGACCGCCGGACTCGGAATGGGGCTAGACTTTATGAGGGGCCTCCGTGTGCCAAAAATAGGCCGCGGGAACTGCCGCGCCCAAAAATAAGTCCCCGAAGGTCCCGTCCCCAAGTTCGTCCGCCGCAAAAATGCCCAAAAAACGGGTGGGCTATAGCCTTGGGGGGAGGGGCTGGCCAAGTTCATCTGCCGGACTCGGAATGGGGCCAGACTTTGCGAGGGGCCTTCGTGTGCCAAAAATAGGCCGCGGTCACTGCCGCGGCCAAAAATAAGCTCCCGAAGCTCCCGTCTCCAAGTTCGTCCGCTGCAAAAATACCCAAAAAACTGGTGGGCTATAGCCTTGGGGGGAGGGGCTGGCCAAGTACGTCCGCCGGACTCGCAATGGGGCCACACTTTGCGAGGGGCCTCCGTGTGCCAAAAATAGGCCGCGGGCACTTCCGCGCCCAAAAATAAGCGCCCGAAGGTCCCATCCCCAAGTTCGTCCGCCGCAATAATAACCAAAAAACGGGGGGGCAATAGCCTTGGGGGGAGGGCTGGCCAAGTTCGTCCGCCGGACTCGGAATGGGGCCAGACTTTGTGAGGGGCCTCTGTGTGCCAAAAATAGGCCGCGGGCGCTGCCGCGCCCAAAACTAAGCGTCCGACGGTCCCGTCCCCAAGTTCGTCCGCCGCAAAAATGCCCAAAAAACGGGTGGGCTATAGCCTTGGGGGGAGGGGCTGCCCAAGTTCGTCCGCCGGACTCGGAATGGGGCCAGACTTTGCGAGGGGACTCCGTGTGTCAAAAATAGGCTGCAGGCACTGCCGCGCGCAAAAATAAGCGCCCGAAGGTCCCTTCCCGAAGTTCGTCCGCCGCAAAAATGCCCAAAAAACGGGTGGGCTATAGCCTCGGGGGGAGGGGCTGGCCAAGTTCGTCTGCCGGACTCGGAATGGGGCCAGACTTTGCGAGGAGCCTCCATGTGCCAAAAATAGGCCGCGGGCACTGCTGTTCCAAAAAATAAGGGCCCGAAGGTCCCGTCCCCAAGTTCGTCCGCCGCAAAAATGCCCAAAAAACGGGTGGGCTATAGCCTTGGGGGGAGGGGCTGGCCAAGTTCATCTGCCGGACTCGGAATGGGGCCAGACTTTGCGAGGGGCCTCCGTGTTCCAAAAATAGGCCGCGGGCATTGCCGTGCCCAAAAATAAGCGCCCAAAGGTCCCGTCCCCAAGTTCATCCGCCGCAAAAATGCCCAAAAAACGGGTGGGCAATAGCCTTGGGGGGAGTGGCCGGCCAAGTTCGTCCGCCGGACTCGGAATGGGGCTTGACTTTGCGAGCGGCCTCTGTGTGCTAAAAATAGGCCGCGGGCACTGCCGCGCCCAAAAATAAGCCCCCGAAGGTCCCGTCCCCAAGTTCGTCTGCAGCAAAAATGCACACAAAATGGGTGGGCTATAGCCTTGGGGGGAGGGGCTGGTCAAGTTCGTCCGCCGGACTCGGAATGGGGTCAGACATTCCGAGGGGCCTCCGTGTGCCAAAAATAGGCCGCGGGCACTGCCGCGCCCGAAGGTCCCGTCCCCAAGTTCGTTCGCCGTAAAAATGCCACAAAAACAGGTGGGCTATAGCCTTGGGGGGAGGGGCAGGCCAAATTCGTCCGCCGGACTCGGAATGGGGCCAGACTTTGCGAGGGGCCTCCGTGTGCCAAAAATAGGCCTCTGGCACAGCCGTGGCCAAAAATAAGCGCCCGAAGGTCCCGTCCCTTAGTTCGTCCGCCGCAAAAATGCCCAAAAAGCGGGTTGGCTATAGCCTTGGGGGGAGGGGTTGGGCAAGTTCGTCCGCCGGACTCGGAATGGGGCCAGACTTTGCGAGGGGCCTCCGTGTGCCAAAAATTGGCCTCTGGCACTGCCGCGCCCAAAAATAAGTGCCCGAAGGTCCCGTCCCCAAGTTCGTCCGCCGCAAAAATACCCAAAAAACTGGTGGGCTATAGCCTTGGGGGGAGGGGCTGGCCAAGTTCGTCCGCCGGACTCGTAATGGGGCCAGACTTTGCGAGGGGCCTCCGTGTGCCAAAAATAGGCCGTGGGAACTGCCGCGCCCAAAAATAAGCCCCCGAAGGTCCCGTCCCATAATTCGTCCGCCGCAAAAATGCCCAAAAAATGGGTGGGCTATAGCCTTGGGGGGAGGGGCTGGCCAAGTTCATCTGCCGGACTCGGAATGGGGCCAGACTTTGCGAGGGGCCTCCGTGTTCCAAAAATAGGCCGCGGGCATTGCCGTGCCCAAAAATAAGCGCCCAAAGGTCCCGTCCCCAAGTTCGTCCGCCGCAAAAATGCCCAAAAAACGGGTGGGCAATAGCCTTGGGGGGAGTGGCCGGCCAAGTTCGTCCGCCGGACTCGGAATGGGGCTTGACTTTGCGAGCGGCCTCTGTGTGCTAAAAATAGGCCGCGGGCACTGCCGCGCCCAAAAATAAGCCCCCGAAGGTCCCGTCCCCAAGTTCGTCTGCAGCAAAAATGCACACAAAATGGGTGGGCTATAGCCTTGGGGGGAGGGGCTGGTCAAGTTCGTCCGCCGGACTCGGAATGGGGTCAGACATTCCGAGGGGCCTCCGTGTGCCAAAAATAGGCCGCGGGCACTGCCGCGCCCGAAGTTCCCGTCCCCAAGTTCGTTCGCCGTAAAAATGCCACAAAAACAGGTGGGCTATAGCCTTGGGGGGAGGGGCAGGCCAAATTCGTCCGCCGGACTCGGAATGGGGCCAGACTTTGCGAGGGGCCTCCGTGTGCCAAATATAGGCCTCTGGCACAGCCGTGGCCAAAAATAAGCGCCCGAAGGTCCCGTCCCTTAGTTCGTCCGCCGCAAAAATGCCCAAAAAGCGGGTTGGCTATAGCCTTGGGGGGAGGGGTTGGGCAAGTTCGTCCGCCGGACTCGGAATGGGGCCAGACTTTGCGAGGGGCCTCCGTGTGCCAAAAATTGGCCTCTGGCACTGCCGCGCCCAAAAATAAGTGCCCGAAGGTCCCGTCCCCAAGTTCGTCCGCCGCAAAAATACCCAAAAAACTGGTGGGCTATAGCCTTGGGGGGAGGGGCTGGCCAAGTTCGTCCGCCGGACTCGTAATGGGGCCAGACTTTGCGAGGGGCCTCCGTGTGCCAAAAATAGGCCGTGGGAACTGCCGCGCCCAAAAATAAGCCCCCGAAGGTCCCGTCCCATAATTCGTCCGCCGCAAAAATGCCCAAAAAATGGGTGGGCTATAGCCTTGGGGGGAGGGGCTGGCCAAGTTCGTCCGCCGGACTCGGAATGGGGCTTGACTTTGCGAGCGGCCTCTGTGTGCTAAAAATAGGCCGCGGGCACTGCCGCGCCCAAAAATAAGCGCCCGAAGGTCCAGCTCCCAAGTTTGTCCGCCGCAAAAATGCCCAAAAAACGGTGGGCTATAGCCTTGGGAAGAGGGGCTGGCGAAGTTCGTCCGCCGGACTCGGAATGGTGCCAGACTTTGCGAGGGGCCTCCGTGTGCCAAAAATAGGTCGCGGGCACTGCCGCGCCCAAAAATAAGCGCCCGAAGGTCCAGCTCCCAAGTTTGTCCGCCGCAAAAATGCCCAAAAAACGGGTGGGCTATAGCCTAGGGGGGAGGGGCTGGCAAAGTTCGTCCGCCGGACTCGCAATGTGGCCAGACTTTGCGAGGGGCCTCTGTGTGCCACAAATAGGCTGTGGGAACTGCCGCACCCAAAAATAAGCGCCCGAAGGTCCCGTCCCCAAGTTCGTCCGCCGCAAAAAAGCCCAAAAAACGGGTGGGCTATAGCCTTGGGGGGAGGGGCTGGCGAAGTTTGTCCGCCGGACTCGGAATGGGGCCAGACTTTGTGAGGGGGCCTCCGTGTGCCAAAAATAGGCCGCGGGCACTGCCGCGGCCAAAAATAAGCGCCCGAAGGTCCCGTCCCCAAGTATTTCCTCCAAAAAAATGCCCAAAAAACGGGTTGGCTATAGCCTTGGGGGGAGGGGCTGGCCAAGTTCGTCCGCCGGACTTGGAATGGGGCCAGACTTTGCGAGGGGGCTCCGTGTGCCAAAAATAGGGCGCGGGCACTGCCGTGCCCAAAAAAAAGTGCCCGTAGTTCCTGTCCCCAAGTTCGTCCGCCGCACAAATGCCAAAAAAATGGGTGGGCTATAGCCTTGGGGGGAGGGGCTGGCCAAGTTCGTCCGCCTGACTCGGAATGGGGCCAGATTTTGCGAGGGGCCTCTGTGTGCCACAAATAGGCTGTGGGAACTGCCGCGCCCAAAAATAAGCGCCCGAAGGTCCCGTCCCCAAGTTCGTCCGCCGCAAAAAAGCCCAAAAAACGGGTGGGCTATAGCCTTTGGGGGAGGGGCTGGCCAAGTTCGTCCGCCGGACACGGAATGGGGCCAGACTTCGCGAGGGGCCGCCGTGTGCCAAAAATAGGCCATGGGCACTGCCGCTCCCAAAAATAAGCGCCCGAAGGTCCCGTCCCCATGTTCTTCCGCCGCAAAAATGCCCAAAAATCGCGTGGGCTATAGCCTTTGGGGGAGGGGCTGGCCAAGTTCGTCCGCCGGACTCGGAATGGGGCCAGACTTTGCGAGGGGCCTCCGTGTGCCAAAAATAGGCCATGGGCACTGCCACCACCAAAAATAAGCGCCCGAAGGTCCCGTCCCCAAGGTCGTCCGCCGCAAAAATGCCCAAAAAACGGGTGGGCTATAGCCTTGGGAAGAGGGGCTGGCCAAGTTCGTCCGCCGGACTCGGAATGGTGCCAGACTTTGCGAGGGGCCTCCGTGTGCCAAAAATAGGTCGCGGGCACTGCCGCGCCCAAAAATAAGCGACCGAAGGTCCCGTCCCCAAGTTCGTCCGCCGCAAAAATGCCCAAAAACAGGGTGGGCTATAGCCTAGGGGGGAGGGGCTGGCCAAGTTCGTCCGCCGGACTCGGAATGTGGCCAGACTTTGCGAGGGGCCTCTCTGTGCCACAAATAGGCTTTGGGAACTGCCACACTCAAAAATAAGCGCCCGAAGGTCCCGTGCCCAAGTTCGTCCGCCGCAAAAAAGCCCAAAAAACGGGTGGGCTATAGCCTTGGGGGGAGGGGCTGGCGAAGTTTGTCCGCCGGACTCGGAATGGGGCCAGACTTTGTGAGGGGGCCTCCGTGTGCCAAAAATATGCCGCGGGCACTGCCGCGGCCAAAAATAAGCGCCCGAAGGTCCCGTCCCCAAGTTTGTCGGCCAAAAAAATGCCCAAAAAACGGGTTGGCTATAGCCTTGGGGGGAGGGGCTGGCGAAGTTTGTCCGCCGGACTCGGAATGGGGCCAGACTTTGTGAGGGGGCCTCTGTGTGCCAAAAATATGCCGCGGGCACTGCCGCGGCCAAAAATAAGCGCCCGAAGGTCCCGTCCCCAAGTTCGTCCGCCAAAAAAATGCCCAAAAAACGGGTTGGCTATAGCCTTGGGGGGAGGGGCTGGCCAAGTTTGTCCGCCGGACTCGGAATGGGGCCAGACTTTGTGAGGGGCCTCCGAGTACCAAAAAAAGGCCGTGGGAACTGCCGCGCCTAAAACTAAGCGCCCGAAGGTCCCGTTCCCAAGTTCGTCCGCCTCAAAAATGCCCAAAAAACGGGTGGGCTATAGCCTTGGGGGGAGGGGCTGGCCAGGTTCGTCCGCCGGACTCGGAATGGGGCCACACTTTGCGAGGGGCCTCTGAGTACCAAAAAAAGGCCGCGGGCACTTCCGCGCCCAATAATAAGCGACCGAAGGTCCCTTCCCCAAGTTCGTCCGCCGCAAAAATGCCCAAAAAACAGGTGGGCTATAGCCTTGGGGGGAGGGGCTGGCCAAGTTCGTCCGCCTGACTCGGAATGGGGCCAGACTTTGCGAGGGGCCTCTGTGTGCCACAAATAGGCTGTGGGAACTACCGCGCCCAAAAATAAGCGCCCGAAGGTCCCGTCCCCAAGTTCGTCCGCCGCAAAAAATCCCAAAAAACGGGTGGGTTATAGCCTTTGGGGGAGGGGCTGGCCAAGTTCGTCCGCCGGACTCGGAATGGGGCCAGACTTTGCGAGGGGCCGCCGTGTGCCAAAAATAGGCCATGGGCACTGCCGCTCCCAAAAATAAGCGCCCGAAGGTCAAGTCCCCATGTTCTTCCGCCGCAAAAATGCCCAAAAATCGCGTGGGCTATAGCCTTTGGGGGAGGGGCTGGCCAAGTTCGTCCGCCGGACTCGGAATGGGGCCAGACATTGCGAGGGGCCTCCGTGTGCCAAAAATAGGCCATGGGCACTGCCACACCCAAAAATAAGCGCCCGAAGGTCCCGTCCCCAAGGTCGTCCGCCGCAAAAATGCCCAAAAAACGGGTGGGCTATAGCCTTGGGAAGAGGGGCTGGCCAAGTTCGTCCGCCGGACTCGTAATGGTGCCAGACTTTGCGAGGGGCCTCCGTGTGCCAAAAATAGGTCGCGGGCACTGCCGCGCCCAAAAATAAGCGACCGAAGGTCCCGTCCCCAAGTTCGTCCGCCGCAAAAATGCCCAAAAACCGGGTGGGCTGTAGCCTAGGGGGGAGGGGCTGGCCAAGTTCGTCCGCCGGACTCGGAATGTGGCCAGACTTTGCGAGGGGCCTCTGTGTGCCACAAATAGGCTTTGGGAACTGCCACACCCAAAATTAAGCGCCCGAAGGTCCCGTGCCCAAGTTCGTCCGCCGCAAAAAAGCCCAAAAAACGGGTGGGCTATAGCCTTGGGGGGAGGGGCTGGCGAAGTTTGTCCGCCGGACTCGGAATGGGGCCAGACTTTGTGAGGGGGCCTCCGTGTGCCAAAAATTTGCCGCGGGCACTGCCGCGGCAAAAAATAAGCGCCCGAAGGTCCCGTCCCCAAGTTTGTCCGCCAAAAAAATGCCCAAAAAACGGGTTGGCTATAGCCTTGGGGGGAGGGGCTGGCGAAGTTTGTCCGCCGGACTCGGAATGGGGCCAGACTTTGTGAGGGGGCCTCCGTGAGCCAAAAATATGCCGCGGGCACTGCCGCGGCTAAAAATAAGCGCCCGAAGGTCCCGTCCCCAAGTTCGTCCGCCAAAAAAATGCCCAAAAAACGGGTTGGCTATAGCCTTGGGGGGAGGGGCTGGCCAAGTTTGTCCGCCGGACTCGGAATGGGGCCAGACTTTGTGAGGGGCCTCCGAGTACCAAAAAAAGGCCGCGGGAACTGCCGCGCCCAAAACTAAGCGCCCGAAGGTCCCGTTCCCAAGTTCGTCCGCCTCAAAAATGCCAAAAAAACGGGTGGGCTATAGCCTTGGGGGGAGGGGCTGGCCAGGTTCGTCCGCCGGACTCGGAATGGGGCCACACTTTGCGAGGGGCCTCTGAGTACCAAAAAAAGGCCGCGGGCTCTGCCGCGCCCAATAATAAGCGACCGAAGGTCCCTTCCCCAAGTTCGTCCGCCGCAAAAATGCCCAAAAAACAGGTGGGCTATAGCCTTGGGGGGGGGCTGGCCAAGTTCGTCCTTCGGACTCGGAATGGGGCCAGACTTTGCGAGGGGCCTTTGTGTGCCACAAATAGGCCGCGGGCACTGCCGCATCCAAAAATAAGCGCCCGAAGGTCCCGTCCCCAAGTTCGTCCGCCGCAAAAATGCCCAAAAAACGGGTGGGCTATAGCCTAGGGGGGAGGGGCTGGCCAAGTTCATCCGCCGGACTCGGAATGGGGCCAGACTTTGCGAGGGGCCTCCGTGTGCCAAAAATAGGCCGCGGGCACTGCCGCACCCAAAAATTAGCACCCGAAGGTCCCGTCCCCTAGGTTGTCCGCCAAAAAAATGCCCAAAAAACGGGTGGGGCTATACCCTTGGGGGGAGGGGCTGGCCAAGTTCATCCGCCGGACTCGGAATGGGGCCAGACTTTGCGAGGGGCCTCCGTGTGCCAAAAATAGGCCGCGGGGATTGCCGTGCCCAAAAATAAGCGCCCGAAGGTCCAGTCCCCAAGTTCGTCCGCCGCAAAAATGCCCAAAAAACGGGTGGGCTATAGCCTTGCGGGGAGGGGCTGGCCAAGTTTGTCCACCGGACTCGGAATGGGGCCAGACTTTGCGAGGGGCCTCCGAGTACCAAAAAAAGGCCGTGGGCACTGCCTCGCCCAAAAATAAGCACCCAAAGGTCCCTTCCCCAAGTTCGTCCGCCGCAAAAATGCCCAAAAAACGGGTGGGCTATAGCCTTGGGGGGAGGGGCTGGCCAAGTTCGTCCTCCGGACTCGGAATGGGGCCAGACATTTCGAGGGGCCTCTGTGTGCCACGAATAGGCCGCGGGCACTGCCGCGTCCAAAAATCAGCGCCCGAAGGTCCCGTCCCCAAGTTCGTCCGCCGTAAAAATGCCCAAAAACCGGGTGGGCTATAGCCTTGGGGGGAGGGTGTGGCCACGTTCGTCCGCCGGACTCGGAATGGGGCCAGACTTTGTGAGGGCCTCCGAGTACCAATAAAAGGCCGTGGGCACTGCCACGCCCAAAACTAAGCGCCCGAAGGTCCCGTCCCCAAGTTCGTCCGCCTCAAAAATGCCCAAAAAACGGGTGGGCTATAGCCTTGGGGGGAGGGGCTGGCCAAGTTCGTCCGCCGGACTCGGAATGGGGCCACACTTTGCGAGGGGCCTCTGAGTACCAAAAAAAGGCCGCGGGCACTGCCGCGCCCAATAATAAGCGCCCGAAGGTCCCTTCCCCAAGTTCGTCCGCCGCAAAAATGCCCAAAACACGGGTGGGCTATAGCCTTGGGGGGAGGGCCTGGCCAAGTTCGTCCGCCGGACTCGAAATGGGGCCAGACTTTGCGAGGGTCCTCCGTGTGCCAAAATTAGGGCGCGGGGACAGCTGCGCCCAAAAATAAGGGCCCGAAGGTCCCGTACCCAAGTTCGTCCGCCGCAAAAATACCCAAAAAACGGGTGGGCTATAGCCTTGGGGGGAGGGGCTGGCCAAATTTGTCCGCCGGACTCGGAATGGGGCCAGACTTTGCGAGGGACCTCCGAGTACCAAAAAAAGGCCGCGGACACTGCCGCGCCCAAAAATAAGCGCCTGAAGGCCCCTTCCCCAAGTTCGTCCGCCCCAAAAATGCCCAAAAAACTGGTGGGCTATGGCCTTGGGGGGAGGGGCTGGCCAAGTTCGTCCTCCGGACTCGGAATGGGGCCAGACTTTTTGAGGGGCATCCGTGTGCCAAAAATAGGCTGCGGGCACTGTTGCGCACAAAAATAAGGGCCCGAAGGTCCCGTATCCAAGTTCGTCTGCCGCAAAAATGCCCAAAAAACGGGTGGGCTATAGCCTTGGGGGGAGGTGCTGGCCAAGTTCGTCCGCCGGACTCGGAATAGGGCCAGACTTTGCGAGGGGCCTCCGAGTACCAATAAAAGGCCGCGGACACTGCCGCGCCCAAAAATAAGTGCCCGACGGTCCCTTCCCCAAGTTCGTCCGCCGCAAAAATGCCCAAAAAACGGGTGGGCTATAGCCTTGGGGGGAGGGCTAGCCAAGTTCGTCCTCCGGACTCGGAATGGGGCCAGACTTTGTGAGGGGCCTCTGTGTGCCACAAATAGGCCGCGGGCACTACCGTGTCCAAAAATAAGCGCCCGAAGGTCCTGTCCCCAAGTTCGTCCGCTGCAAAAATGCCCAAAAAACGGGTGGGCTATAGCCTTGGGGGGAGGTGCTGGCCGAGTTCGTCCGCCGACTCGGAATAGGGCCAGACTTTGCGAGGGGCCTCCGAGTACCAATAAAAGGCCGCGGACACTGCCGCGCCCAAAAATAAGCGCCTGAAGGTCCCTTCCCCAAGTTCGTCCGCCCCAAAAATACCCAAAAAACGGGTGGGCTATAGCCTTGGGGGGAGGGGTAGGCCAAGTTCGTCCACCGGACTCGGAATGGGGCCAGACTATGCGAGGGGCCTCCGTGTGCCAAAAATAGGCCACGGGCACTGTTGCACCAAAAAATAAGGGCCCGAAGGTCCCGTCCCCAAGTTCGTCCGCCGCAAAAATGCCCAAAGAACGGGTGGGCTATGGCCTTGGGGGGAGGGGCTGGCCACGTTCGTCCGCCGGACTCGGAATGGGGCCAGACTTTGCGAGGGGCCTCCGAGTACCAAAAAAAGTCCGCGGGCACTGCCGCGCCCAAAACTAAGCGCCCGAAGGTCCCGTCCCCAAGTTCGTCCGCCTCAAAAATGCCCAAAAAACGGGTGGGCTATAGCCTTAGGGGGAGGGGCGGGCCAAGTTCGTCCGCCGGACTCGGAATGGGGCCAGACTTTGCGAGGGGCCTCCGTGTGCCAATAATAGGCCGCGGGCACTGCCGCACCCGAAGGTCCCGTCCCCAAGTTCGTGCGCCGCAAAAAAGCCCAAATACGGGTGGGCTATAGCCTTGGGGGGAGGGCCTGGCCAAGTTCGTCCGCCGGACTCGGAATGGGGCCAGACTTTGCGAGGGCCTCCGGGTGCCAAATATAGGCCGCGGGCACTGCCGCGCCCAAAAATAAGCCCCCGAAGGTCCCGTCCCCAAGTTCGTCCGCCGCAAAAATGCCCAAAAAACGGGTGGGCTATATAAGTGCCCGAAGGTCCCGTCCCCAAGTTCGAACGCCGCAAAAATGCCCATAAAAGGGGTAGGCTATAGCCTTTGGGGGAGGGGCTGGCCAAGTTCATCCGCCGGACTCGGAATGGGGCCAGACTTTGCGAGGGGCATCCATGTGCCAAAAATAGGCCGCGGGCACTGTTGCGCCCAAAAGTAAGGGCCCGAAGGTCCCGTATCTAAGTTCGTCCGCCGCAAAAATGCCCAAAAAACGGGTGGGCTATGGCCTTGGGGGGAGGGGCTGGCCAAGTTCGTCCGCCGGACTCGGAATGGGGCCAGACTTTGCGAGGGGCCTCCGTGTACCAAAAAAAGTCCGCGGGCACTGCCGCGCCCAAAACTAAGCGCCCGAAAGTCCCGTCCCCAAGTTCGTCCGCCTCAAAAATGCCCAAAAAACGGGTGGGCTATAGCCTTAGGGGGAGGGGCGGGCCAAGTTCGTCCGCCGGACTCGGAATGGGGCCAGACTTTGCGAGGGGCCTCCGTGTCCCAAAAATTTACCATGGGCACTGCCGCGCCCGAAGTTCCCGTCCCCAAGTTTGTGCGCCGCAAAAATGCCCAAATACGGGTGGGCTATAGCCTTGGGGGGAGGGGCTGGCCAAGTTCGTCCGCCGGACTCGGAATGGGGCCAGACTTTGCGAGGGGCCTCCGTGTGCCAATAATAGGCCGCGGGCACTGCCGCACCCGAAGGTCCCATCCCCAAGTTCATGCGCCGCAAAAAAGCCCAAATACGGGTGGGCTATAGCCTTGGGGGGAGGGGCTGGCCAAGTTCGTCCGCCGGACTCGGAATGGGGCCAGACTTTGCGAGGGGCCTCCGGGTGCCAAATATAGGCCGCGGGCACTGCGCGCCCAAAAATAAGCCCCCGAAGGTCCCGTCCCCAAGTTCGTCCGCCGCAAAAATGCCTAAAAAACGGGTGGGCTATATAAGTGCCCGAAGGTCCCGTCCCCAAGTTCGAACGCCGCAAAAATGCCCATAAAAGGGGTGGGCTATAGCCTTTGGGGGAGGGGCTGGCCAAGTTCGTCCGCCGGACTCGGAATGGGCCAGACTTTGCGAGGGGCCTCCGTGTGCCAAAAATAGGCTGCGGCCGCTGCCCAGCGCCCGAAGGTCCCGTTCCCAAGTTCGTGCGCCGCAAAAATGGCCAAATACGGGTGGGCTATACCCTTGGGGGGAGGGGCTGGCCAAGTTCGTCCGCCGGACTCGGAATGGGGCCAGACTTTGCGAGGGGCCTCCGGGTGCCAAATATAGGCCGCGGGCACTGCCGCGCCCAAAAATAAGCCCCCGAAGGTCCCGTCCCCAGTTCGTCCGCCGCAAAAATGCCCAAAAAACGGGTGGGCTATAGCCTTGGGGGGAGGGCTGGCCAAGTTCGTCCGCCGGACTAGGAATGGGGCCAGACTTTGCGAGGGGCCTCCGCGTGCCAAAAATAGGCTGCGGCCACTGCCGCGCCCGAAGATCCCGTCACCAAGTTCGTGCGCCGCAAAAATGCCCAAATACGGGTGGGCTATAGCCTTGGGGGAGGGGCTGGCCAAGTTCGTCCGCCGGACTCGGAATGGGGCCAGACTTTGCGAGGGGCCTCCGGGTGCCAAATATAGGCCGCGGGCACTGCCGGCGCCCAAAAATAAGCCCCCGAAGGTCCCGTCCCCAAGTTCGTCCGCCGCAAAAATGCCAAAAAACGGGTGGGCTATATAAGTGCCCGAAGGTCCCGTCCCCAAGTTCGAACGCCGCAAAAATGCCCATAAAAGGTGTGGGCTATAGCCTTTGGGGGAGGGGCAGGCCAAGTTCGTCCGCCGGACTCGGAATGGGGCCAGACTTTGCGAGGGGCATCCGTGTGCCAAAAATAGGCCGCGGGCACTGTTGCACCCAAAAATAGGGCCCGAAGGTCCCGTATCAAGTTCGTCCGCCGCAAAAATGCCCAAAAAACGGGTGGGCTATAGCCTTGCGGGGAGGTGCTGGCCAAGTTCGTCCGCCGGACTCGGAATGGGGCCAGACTTTGCGAGGGGCCTCCGTGTGCCAAAAATAGGCTGCGGCCACTGCCGCGCTCGAAGGTCCCGTCCCCAAGTTAGTGCGCCGCAAAAATGCCCCAAATACGGGTGGGCTATAACCTTGGGGGGAGGGGCTGGCCAAGCTCGTCCGCCGGACTCGGAACAGGGCAGACTTTGCGAGGGGCCTCCGTGGGCCAATAATAGGCCGCGGGCACTGCCGCGCCCAAAAAGAAGCACCCGAAGGCCCCGTCCCCAAGTTCGTCCGCCGCAAAAAATGCCCAAAAAAACGGGTGGGCTATAGCCTTGGTGGGAGGGGCTGGCCAAGTTCGTCCGCCGGACTCGGAATGGGTAGACTATGCGAGGGGCCTCCGTGTGCCAAAATTAGGCCACGGGCACTGCCGCGCTTAAAATATGTGCCCGAAGGTCCCGTCCCCAAGTTCGACCGCCGCAAAAATGCCCAAAAAACGGGTGGGCTATAGCCTTGGGGGGAGGGGCTGGCCAAGTTTGTCCGACGGACTCGGAATGGGCCCAGACATTTCGAGGGGCCTCCGTGTGCCGAAAATAGGCCACAGCCACTGCCGTGCCCCAAAATACGCGCCCGAAGGTCAAGTCCCCAAGTTCCTCCGCCGCAAAAATGCCCAAAAAACGGGTGGGCTATAGCCTTGGGGAGAGGGGCTGGCCAAGTTTGTCCGCCGGACTCGGAATGGGGCCAGACTTTACGAGGGGCCTCCGTGTGCCGAAAATAGGCCACGGGCACTGCCGTGCCCAAAAATACGCGCCCGAAGGTCCCGTCCCCAAGTTCGTCCGCCGCAAAAATGCCCAAAAAACGGGTGGGCTATAGCTTGGGGGGAGGGGCTGGCAACGTTCATCCGCCGGACTCGGAATGGGGCCAGACTTTGCGAGGGGCCTCCGTGTGCCGAAAATAGGCCACGGGCACTGCCGTGCCCAAAAATACTGCCCCAAAGGTCCCGTCCCCAAGTTCGTCCGCCGCAAAAATGCCCAAAAAACGGGTGGGCTATAGCCTTGGGGGGAGGGGCTGGCCAAGTTCGTCCGCCGGACTCGGAATGGGGCCAGACTTTGCGAGGGGCCTCCGCATGCCAAAAATAGGCCGCGGGCACTGCCGCGCCCAAAAATAAGTGCCCGAAGGTCGGGGCGCCAAAGCCCCCCAGCGGAAAAAGGCCAAAAAAACGGGTGGGCTATAACCTTGGGGAGAGGGGCTGGCCAAGTTCGTCCCCCGGACTCGGAATGGGGCCAGACTTTGTGAGGGGCCTTCGTGTGCCAAAAATAGGCCGCGGCACTGCCGTGTCCAAAAAATAAGGCGCCCGAAGGTCCCGTCCCCAAGTTCGTCCGCCGCAAAAATGCCCAAAAAACGGGTGGACTATAGCCTTGGGGGGAGGGGCTGGCCAAGTTCGTCCGCCGGACTCGGAATGAGGCCAGACTTTGCGAGGGGCCTCCGCGTGCCAAAAATAGGCCATGCGCACTGCCACACCCAAAAATAAGCTCCCCAATATTCCCGTCCCCAAGTTCGTCCGCCGCAAAAATGCCAAAAAAATGGGTGGGCTATAGCCTTGGGGGGAGGGGCGGGCCAAGTTCGTCCGCCGGACTCGGAATGAGGCCAGACTTTGCGAGGGGCCTCCGTGTGCCAAAAATAGTCCATGCGCACTGCCGCACCCAAAAATAAGCGCCCGAAATTCCCGTCCCCAAGTTCGTCCGCTGCAAAAATGCCCAAAAAATGGGTGGGCTATAGCCTTGGCGGGAGGGGCGGGCCAAGTTCGTCCCCCGGACTCGGAATGGGGCAAGACTTTGCGAGGGGCCTCCGTGTGCCAAAAATTGGCCATGGGCACTGCCACGCCCGAGGGTCCCGTCCCCAAGTTCGTCCGCCGAAAAAATGCCCAAAAAATGGGTGGGCTATTGCCTTGGGGGGAGGGGCCGGCCAAGTTCGTCCGCCGGACTCGGAATGGGGCCAGAGTTTGCTGGGGCCAGAGTTTGCGAGGGGCCTAGTTGTGCCAAAAATAGGCCGCGGGCACTGCCGCGCCCGAAGGTCCCGTCCCAAAGTTCGTCCGCCGCAAAAATGCCCAAAAAACGGGTGGGCTATAGCCTTGGGGGGAGGGGCTGGCCAAGTTCGTCCGCCGGACTCGGAATGGTGCCAGACTTTGCGAGGGGCCTACGTGTGCCAAAAATAGGACGCGGCCACTGCCGCACCCAAAAATAAGCGCCCGAAGGTCCCGTCCCGAAGTTCATCCGCCGCAAAAATGCCCAAAAAATGGGTGGGCTATAGCCTTGGGGGGAGGGGCTGGCCAAGTTCGTCCGCCGGACTCGGAACAGGGCCAGACTTTGCGAGGGGCCTCCGTTAGCCAAAAATAGGCCACGGGCACTGCCGCGTCCAAAAATAAGCGCCCGATGGTCCCGTCCCCAAGTTCGTCCGCCGCAAAAATGCCCAAAAAACGGGTGGGCTGTAGCCTTGGGGGGAGGGCCTGCCCAAGTTCGTCCGCCGGACTCGGAATGGGGCCAGACTTTGCGAGGGTCCTCCGTGTGCCAAAAACAGGCCGCGGGCACTGCCGCGTCCAAAAATAAGTGCCCAAAGGTCCCGTCCCCAAGTTCGTCCGCCGCAAAAATGCCCAAAAAACGGGTGGGCTATTGCCTTGGGGGGAGGGGCTGGCCAAGTTCGTCCGCCGGACTCGGAATGGTGCCAGACTTTGCGAGGGCCCTACGTGTGCCAAAAATAGGCCGTGGCCACTGCCGCGCCCAAAAATAAGCGCCTGAAGGTCCCGTCCCCAAGTTCCTCCACCGCAAAAATGCCCAAAAAACGGGTGGGCTATAGCCTTGGGGGGAGGGGCCGGCAAAGTTCGTCCGCCGGACTCGGAATGGGGCCAGACTTTACGAGGGGCCTCCGTGTGCCGAAAATAGGCCACGGGCACTGCCGTGCCCAAAAATATACGCCCGAAGGTCCCGTCCCCAAGTTCGTCCGCCGCAAAAATGCCCAAAAAACGGGTGGGCTATAGCTTGGGGGGAGGGGCTGGCAACGTTCGTCCGCCGGACTCGGAATGGGGCCAGACTTTGCGAGGGGCCTCCGGTGTGCCGAAAATAGGCCACGGACACTGCCGTGCCCAAAAATACTGGCCCAAAGGTCCCGTCCCCAAGTTCGTCCGCCGCAAAAATGCCCAAAAAACGGGTGGGCTATAGCCTTGGGGGGAGGGGCTGGCCAAGTTCGTCCGCCGGACTCGGAATGGGGCCAGACTTTGCGAGGGGCCTCCGCGTGCCAAAAATAGGCCACGGACACTACCGCGCCCAAAAATAAGTGCCCGAAGGTCGGGGCGCCAAAACCCCCCAGCGGAAAAAGGCCAAAACAACGGGTGGGCTATAGCCTTGGGGGGAGGGGCTGGCCAAGTTCGTCCGCCGGACTCAGAATGCTACCAGACTTTGCGAGGTGCCTCCATGTGCCAAAAATAGGCCGCGGGCACTGCTGCTCCCAAAAATAAGCGCCCGAAGGTCCCGTCCCCAAGTTCATCCGCCGCAAAAATGCCAAAAAAACGGGTGGGCTATAGCCTTGGGGGGAGGGGCCGGCAAAGTTCGTCCGCCGGACTCGGAATGGGGCCAGACTTTACGAGGGGCCTCCGTGTGCCGAAAATAGGCCACGGGCACTGCCGTGCCCAAAAATATACGCCCGAAGGTCCCGTCCCCAAGTTCGTCCGCCGCAAAAATGCCCAAAAAACGGGTGGGCTATAGCTTGGGGGGAGGGGCTGGCAACGTTCGTCCGCCGGACTCGGAATGGGGCCAGACTTTGCGAGGGGCCTCCGTGTGCCGAAAATAGGCCACGGACACTGCCGTGCCCAAAAATACTGGCCCAAAGGTCCCGTCCCCAAGTTCGTCCGCCGCAAAAATGCCAAAAAACGGGTGGGCTATAGCCTTGGGGGGAGGGGCTGGCCAAGTTCGTCCGCCGGACTCGGAATGGGGCCAGACTTTGAGAGGGGCCTCCGCGTGCCAAAAATAGGCCGCGGGCACTGCCGCGCCCAAAAATAAGTGCACGAAGGTCGGGGCGCCAAAACCCCCCAGCGGAAAAAGGCCAAAAAAACGGGTGGGCTATAGCTTGGGGGGAGGGGCTGGCCAAGTTCGTCCGCCGGACTCAGAACAGCGCCAGACTTTGCGAGGGGCCTCCGTTTGCCAAAAATAGGCCACGGGCACTGCCGCGTCCAAAAATAAGCTCCCGATGGTCCGTCCCAAGTTCGTCCGCCGCAAAATTGCCCAAAAAACGGGTGGGCTATAGCCTTGGGGGGAGGGCCTGGACAAGTTCGTCCGCCGGATTCGGAATGGTGCCAGACTTTGCGAGGGGCCTCCGTGTGCCAAAAATAGGCCACGCCCACTGCTGCGCCAAAAATAAGTGCCCGAAGGTCCCGTCCCGAAGTTCATCCGCCGCAAAAATGCCCAAAAAATGGGTGGGCTATAGCCTTGGGGGGAGGGGCTGGCCAAGTTCGTCCGCCGGACTCGGAACAGCGCCAGACTTTGCGAGGGGCCTCCGTTTGCCAAAAATAGGCCACGGGCACTGCCGCGTCCAAAAATAAGCGCCCGATGGTCCCGTCCCCAAGTTCGTCCGCCGCAAAAATGCCCAAAAAACGGGTGGGCTATAGCCTTGGGGGGAGGGGCTGGCCAAGTTCGTCCGCCGGACTCGGAATGGTGCCAGACTTTGCGAGGGGCCTCCATGTGCCAAAAATAGGCCGCGGTCACTGCCACACCCAACAATAAGCGCCCGAAGATCGCGTCCCCAAGTTCATCCGCCGCAAAAATACCCAAAAAACGGGTGGGCTATAGCCTTGGGGGGAGTGGCTGGCCAAGTTCGTCCGCCGGACTCGGAATGGGGCCAGACTTTGCGAGGGGCCTCCATGTACGAAAAATAGGCTGCGGGCACTGCCGGGCCCAAAAATAAGCGACCGAAGGTCCCTTCCCCAAGTTCGTCCGCCGCAAAAATGCCCAAAAATGGGTGGGCTATAGCCTTGGGGGGAGGGGCTGGCCATGTTCGTCCGCCGGACTCGGAATGGGTCCAGACTTTGCGAGGGGCCTCCGTGTGCCAAAAATAGGCCGCGGGTACTGCCACGTCCAAAAATAAGCGCCCGAAGGCCCCGTCCTCAAGTTCGTCCGCCGCAAAAATGCCCAAAAAACGGGTGGGCTATAGCGTTGGGGGGAGGGGCTGGCCAAGTTCTTCCGCCGAACTCGGAATGGGGGCAGACTTTGCGAGGGGCCTCCGTGTGCCAAAAATAGGCCGCGGCCACTGCCGCACCCAAAAATAAGCGCCCGAAGGTCCCGTCCCAAAGTTCGTCCGTTGCAAAAATGCCCAAAAAATGGGTGGGCTATAGCCTTGGGGGGAGGGGCTGGCCATGTTCGTCCGCCGGACTCGGAATGGGGCTAGATTTTCGATGGGACTCAGTGTGGCAAAACTAGGCCACGGGCACTGCCGCGCCCAAAAATAAGCGCCCGAAGGTCCCGTCCCCAAGTTCGTCCGCCGCAAAAATGCCAAAAAAACGGGTGGGCTATAGCCTTGGGGGGAGGGGCTGGCCAGGTTTGTCCGCCGGACTCGGAATTGGGCCAGACTTTGCGAGGGGCCTCCGTGTGCCAAAAATAGGCCGCGGGCACTGCCGCGGCCAAAAATAAGTGCCCGAAGGTCCCGTCCCAAAGTTCCAAAAATGCCCAAACAATGGGTGGGCTATAGCCTTGGGGGGAGGGGCTGGCCAACTTCGTCTGCCGGACTCGGAATGGGGCCAGACTTTGCGAGGGGCCTCCATGTGCCAAAAATAGGCCGCGGTCGCTGCCGTGCTTAAAAATAAGTTGCCCGAAGGTCCCGTCCCAAAGTTCGTCCGCCGCAAAAATGCCCAAAAAACGGGTGGGCTATAGCCTTGGGGGGAGGGGCTGGCCAAGTTCGTCCGCCGGACTCGGAATGGGGCTGGACTTTTCGATGGGCCTCAGTGTGGCAAAAATAGGCCGCGGGCACTGCCACAGCCAAAAATAAGCGCCCGAAGGTCCCGTCCCCAAGTTCATCCGCCGCAAAAATGCCAAAAAAACGGGTGGGCTATAGCCTTGGGGGGAGGGGCTGGCCAAGTTCGTCCGCCGGACTCGGAATGGGGCCAGGCTTTGCGAGGGGCCTCCGTGTGCAAAAATAGGCCGTGGGCACTGCATCGCCCAAAAATAAGTGCCCGAAGGTCCCGTCCCTAAGTTCCTCCTTCGCAAAAATGCCGAAAAAACGGGGTGGGCTATAGCCTTGGGGGGAGGGGCTGGCCAAGTTCGTCCGCCGGACTCGGAATGGGGCCAGACTTTGCGAGGGGGCCTCCGCGTGCCAAAAATAGGCCGCGGGCACTGCCGCGCCCAAAAATAAGTGCCCGAAGGTCGGGGCGCCAAAACCCCCAGCGAAAAAGGCCAAAAAAACGGGTGGGCTATAGCCTTGGGGGGAGGGCTGGCCAAGTTCGTCCGCCGGACTCAGAATGCTGCCGGACTTTGCGAGGTGCCTCCATGTGCCAAAAATAGGCCGCGGGCACTGCTGCTCCAAAAATAAGCGCCCGAAGGTCCCGTCCCCAAGTTCATCCGCCGCAAAAATGCCCAAAAAACGGGTGGGCTATAGCCTTGGGGGGAGGGGCTGGCCAAGTTCGTCCGCCGGACTCGGAATGGGGCCAGACTTTGCGAGGGGCCGCCGTGCGCCAAAAATAGGCCGCGGGCACTGCCGGCCTAAAAATAAGTACCCGAAGGTCCCTTCCCCAAGTTCGTCCGACGTAAAAATGCCCAAAAAACGGGTGGGCTATAGCCTTGGGGGGAGGGGCTGGCCAAGTTCGTCCGCCAGACTCGGAATGGGGCCAGACTTGCGAGGGGACTCCGGTCGTGCCAACAATAAGCCGCGGGCACTCCACGGCCCAAAAATAAGAGCCCGAAGGTCGCAAAAGTTCATCCGCCGCAAACATGCCCAAAAAATGGGTGGGCTATAGCCTTGGGGGGAGGGGCTGGCCAAGTTCGTCCGCCGGACTCGGAATGGGGCTAGACTTTTCGATGGGCCTCCGTGTGGCAAAAATAGGCCGCGGGCACTGCCGCGCCCAAAACTAAGAGCCCGAAGGTCCCGTCCCCAAGTTCGTCCGCCGCAAAATGCCCAAAAAACGGGGTGGGGCCTATAGCCTTGGGGGGAGGGGCTGGCCAAGTTCGTCCGCCGGACTCGGAATGGGGCCAGACTTTGCGAGGGGCCTCGGCGTGTGCCAAAAATAGGGCGCGGGCCCTGCCGCGCCAAAAATAAGAGCCCGAAGGTCCCGTTCCCAAGTTCGTCCGCTGCAGAAATTCCCAAAAAATGGGTGGGCTATAGCCTTGGGGGAGGGACTGGCCATGTTCGTCCGCCGGACTCGGAATGGGGCTAGATTTTCGATGGGACTCCATGTGCCAAAATTAGGCCTCGGGCACTGCCTCGCCCAAAAATAAGCGCCCGAAGATCCCGTCCCAAAGTTCGTCCGCCGCAAAATGCCCAAAAAACGGGTGGGCTATAGCCTTGGGGGGAGGGCTGGCCAAGTTCGTCCGCCGGACTCGGAATGGGCTGGACTTTTCGATGGCCTCAGTGTGGCAAAAATAGCCGCGGGCACTGCCACAGCCAAAAATAAGCGCCCGAAGGTCCCGTCCCCAAGTTCATCCGCCGCAAAAATGGCAAAAAAACGGGTGGGCTATAGCCTTGGGGGGAGGGGCTGGCCAAGTTCGTCCGCCGGACTCGGAATGGGGCCAGGCTTTGCGAGGGGCCTCCGTGTGCCAAACCATAGGCCGTGGGCACTGCATCGCCCAAAAATAAGTGCCCGAAGGTCCCGTCCCCAAGTTCCTCCTTCGCAAAAATGCCGAAAAAACGGGTGGGCTATAGCCTTGGGGGGAGGGGCTGGCCAAGTTCGTCCGCCGGACTCGGAATGGGCCAGACTTTGCGAGGGGCCTCCGCGTGCCAAAATAGGCCGCGGCACTGCGCGCCCAAAAATAAGTGCTCGAAGGTCGGGCGCCAAAACCCCCCAGCGGAAAAAGGCCAAAAAAACGGGTGGGCTATAGCTTGGGGGGAGGGGCTGGCCAAGTTCGTCCGCCGGACTCAGAATGCTGCCGGACTTTGCGAGGTGCCTCCATGTGCCAAAAATAGGCCGCGGGCACTGCTCTCCCAAAAATAAGCGCCCGAAGGTCCCGTCCCCAAGTTCATCCGCCGCAAAAATGCCCAAAAAACGGGTGGGCTATAGCCTTGGGGGGAGGGGCTGGCCAAGTTCGTCCGCCGGACTCGGAATGGGGCCAGACTTTGCGAGGGGCCGCCGTGCGCCAAAAATAGGCCGCGGGCACTGCCGCGCCTAAAAATAAGTACCCGAAGGTCCCTTCCCCAAGTTCGTCCGACGTAAAAATGCCCAAAAAACGGGTGGGCTATAGCCTTGGGGGGAGGGGCTGGCCAAGTTCGTCCGCCAGACTCGGAATGGGCCAGACTTTGCGAGGGGACTCCGTGTGCCAACAATAAGCCGCGGGCACTCCAGCGCCCAAAAATAGGAGCCCGAAGGTCCCGTCCAAAAGATCATCCGCGCAAACATGCCAAAAAACGGGTGGCCTATAGCCTTGGGGGAGGGGCTGGCCAGTTCGTCCGCCGGACTCGGAATGGGGCTAGACTTTTCGATGGCCTCCGTGTGGCAAAAATAGGCCGCGGGCACTGCCGCGCCCAAAACTAAGAGCCCGAAGTCCCGTCCCCAAGTTCGTCCGCCGCAAAAATGCCCAAAAAACGGGTGGCCTATAGCCTTGGGGGGAGGGGCTGGCCAAGTTCGTCCGCCGGACTCGGAATGGGGCCAGACTTTGCGAGGGGCCTCCGTGTGCAAAAATAGGGGCCGGGCACTGCCGCGCCCAAAAATAAGAGCCCGAAGGTCCGTTCCCAAGTTCGTCCGCTGCAGAAATTCCCAAAAAACGGGGTGGGCTTATAGCCTTGGGGGGAGGGGCTGGCCAAGTTCGTCCGCCGGACTCGGAACAGCGCCAGACTTTGCGAGGGGCCTCCGTTTGCCAAAAATAGGCCACGGGCACTGCCGCGTCCAAAAATAAGCACCCGATGGTCCCGTCCCAAGTTCGTCCGCCGCAAAAATGCCCAAAAAAACGGGTGGGCTATAGCCTTGGGGGAGGGGCTGGCCAAGTTCGTCCGCCGGACTCGGAATGGTGCCAGACTTTGCGAGGCGCCTCCATGTGCCAAAAATAGGCCGCGGTCACTGCCACACCAACAATAAGCACCCGAAGATCGCGTCCCCAAGTTCATCCGCCCAAAAATACCAAAAAACGGGTGGGCTATAGCCTTGGGGGGGAGTGGCTGGCCAAGTTCGTCCGCCGGACTCGGAATGGGGCCAGACTTTGCGAGGGGCCTCCATGTGCCAAAAATAGGCTGCGGACACTGCCGGGCCAAAAATAAGCGACCGAAGGTCCCGTCCCCAAGTTCGTCCGCCGCAAAATTGCCAAAAAATGGGTGGGCTATAGCCTTGGGGCGAGGGTCTGGCCAAGTTCAACCGCCGGACTCGGAATGGGGCCAGACTTTGCGAGGGGCGTCCGTGTGCCAAAAATAGGTCGCGGTCACTGCGCGACCAAAAATAAGAGCCCGAAGGTCCCGTCCCCAAGTTTGTCCGCCGCAAAAATGCCCAAAAAACGGGTGGCCTATAGCCTTGGGGGGAGGGGCTGGCCAAGTTCGTCCGCCGGACTCGGAATGGGGCCAGACTTTACGAGGGGCCTCCGGTGTGCCAGAAATAGGGCGCGGACACTGCCGCGCCCAAAAACAAGAGCCCGAAGGTCCCGTCGCCAAGTTCGTCCGCCGCAAAAATGCCCAAAAAATGGGGTGGGCTATAGCCTTGGGGGGAGGGCCTGGCAAGCTCGTCCGCCGGACTCGGAATGGGGCCAGACTTTGCGAGGGGCCTCCGTGTGCCAAAAATAGGCCGCGGCCACTGCCGCACCCAAAAATAAGCGCCCGAAGGTCCCGTCCCAAAGTTGCTCCGTTGTAAAAATGCCCAAAAAATGGGTGGGCTATAGCCTTGGGGGGAGGGGCTGGCCATGTTCGTCCGCCGGACTCGGAATGGGGCTAGATTTTCGATGGGACTCCATGTGCCAAAATTAGGCCTCGGGCACTGCCTCGCCCAAAATAAGCGCCCGAAGATCCCTTCCCCAAGTTCGTCCGACGCAAAAATGCCCAAAAAACGGGTGGGCTATAGCCTTGGGGGGAGGGGCTGGCCAAGTTCGTCCACCGGACTCGGAATGGGGCTAGACTTTGCGAGGGGCCTCCGTGTGCCAAAAATAGGCCACGGGCACTCCCGCGCCCAAAAATAAGAGCCCGAAGGTCCCGTCCCAAAGTTCGTCTGCCGCAAAAATGCCCAAAAAACGGGTGGGCTATAGCTTTGGGGGGAGGGGCTGGCCAAGTTCGTACGCCGGACTCGGAATGGGGCTAGACTTTGCGAGGGACCTCCGTGTGCCAAAAATAGGCCGTGGGCACAGCCGCCCCAAAAAATAAGTGCCCCAAGGTCCGGTCCCCAAATTCGTCTGCCGCAAAAATGCTCAAAAAATGGGTGGGCTATAGCCTTGCAGTGTGGGGCTGGCCAAGTTCGTCCGTCGAACTCGGAATGGGGCCAGACTTTGCGAGGAGCCTTCGTGTGCCAAAAATAGGCCGTGGGCACAGCCGACCCCAAAAATATGTGCCCAAAGGTCCGGTCCCAAGGTTCGTCCGCCCCAAAAATGCCCAAAAAATGGGTGGGCTATAGCCTTGGGGGGAAGGGCTAGCGAAGTTAGTCCGCCGGACTCGGAATGGGGCCAGACTTTGCGAGGGGCATCTGTGTGACACAAATAGGTCGCGGGAACAGCCGTACATAAAAATAAGCACCCGAAGGTCCGGTCCCCAAGTTCGTCCGCCGCAAAAATGCTCAAAAAACGGGTGGGCTATAGCCTTGGGTGGTGGGGTCGGCCAAGTTCGTCTGCAGGACTCGGAATGGGGCCAGACTTTACGATGGGCGTCCGTGTGCCAAAAATAGTCTGTGGGCACAGCCGTACCAAAAAATAAGTGCCCGAAGGTCCGGTCCCAAGGTTCGTCCGCCGCAAAAATGCCCAAAAAACGGGTGGGCTATAGCCTTGGGAGGAAGGGCTGGCGAAGTTCGTCCGCCGGACTCGGAATGGGGCCAGACTTTGCGAGGGGTCTCCATGTGCCAAAAAAAGGCCGCGGACACAGCTGTGCCCAAAAATAAGTGCCAGAAAGTCCGGTCCCCAAAAATGCCCAAAAAACGGGTGGGCTATAGCCTTGGGGGGTGGGGTTGGCCAAGTTCGTCAGCCGGACTCGGAATGGGGCCGGACTTTGCGATGGGCCTCCGTGTTCCAAAAATAGGCAGTGAGCACAGCCGTACCCAAAAATAAGTGCCCGAAGGTCCGGTCCCCAAGTTCGTCCGCCGCTAAAATGCTCAAATAATGGGTGCGCTATAGCCTTGGGGGGTGGGGCTGGCCAAGTTCGTCCGCCGAACTCGGAATGGAGCCAAACTTTGTACGGGGTCTCCATGTGCCAAAAATAGGCCATGGGCACAGCTGCACCCAAAAATAAGGGCCCGAAGGTCCTGTCCCCAAGTTCGTCCGCCGCAAAAATGCCCTAAAAACGGGTGCGCTATAGCCTTGGGGGGTGGGGCTGGCCAAGTTCGTCCGCCGGACTCGGAATGGGGCCAGACTTTACGAGGGGCCTTCGTGTGCTAAAAATAGGCCACGGGCACAGTCGCGCCCAAAAATAAGCGCCCGAAGGTCCGGGCCCCAAGTTCGTCCGCCGCAAAAATGCCCAAAAAATGGATGGGCTATAGCCTTGGAGGGTGGGGCTGGCCAAGTTCGTCCGTCGGACTCGGAATGGGGCGAGACTTTGCGAGGGGCCTCCATGTGCCAAAAAAAGGCCGCGGGCACAGTCGTGCCCAAAAATAAGTGCCAGAAAGTCCGGTCCCCAAAAATGCCCAAAAAACGGGTTGGCTATAGCCTTGGGGGGTGGGGTTGGCCAAGTTCGTCAGCCGGACTCGGAATGGGGCCAGACTTTGCGATGGGCCTCCGTGTGCCAAAAATAGGCAGTGGGCGCAGCTGCACCCAAAAATAAGTGCCCGAAGGTCCGGTCCCCAAGTTCGTCCGCTGCAAAAATGCTCAAATAATGGGTGCGCTATAGCCTTGGGGGGTGGGGCTGGCCAAGTTCGTCCGCCGAACTCGGAATGGAGCCAGACTTTGCGAGGGTCTCCATGTGCCAAAAATAGGCCGTGGGCACAGCTGCACCCAAAAATAAGGGCCCGAAGGTCCGGTCTCCAAGTTCGTCCGCCGCAAAAATGCCTAAAAAACGGGTGGGCTATAGCCTTGGGGGGTGGGGCTGGCCAAGTTCGTCCGCCGGACTCGGAATGGGGCCAGACTTTGGAAGTGGCCTCCGCGTGCCAAAATTAGGCCGCGGGCACAGCCGCGCCCAAAAATAAGTGCCCGAAGGTCCAGTCCCCTAGTTCATCTGCTGCAAAAATGCCCAAAAAACGAGTGGGCTACAGCCTTGAGGGGTGGGGCTGGCCAACTTCGTCCGCCGGACTCGGAATACGGCCAGACTTTGTGAGGAGCCTCCGTGTGCCAAAAATAGGTCACGGGCACAGCCGCACCCAAAAATGAGTGCCCGAAGGTCCGGTCCCCAAGTTCGTCCGCAGCAAAAATGGCCAAAAAATAGATGGGCTATAGCCTTGGGGGGTGGGGCTGGCCAAGTTCGCCTGCCAGACTCGGAATGGGGCCAGACTTTGCGAGGGGCCTTCGTGTGCCAAAAAAGGGCCGCGGGGACAGCCGCGCCCAAAAATATGCGCCCGAACGTCCGGTCCCCTAGTTCATCCGCCGCAAAAATGCCCAAAAAACGGGTGGGCTATAGCCTTGGGGGGAGGGGCCGGCCAAGTTCATCCGCCGGACTCGGAATGGGGAGAGACTTTGCGAGGGGCCTCCGTGTGCCAAAAATATGACGCGGGCACAGCCGCGCCCAAAAACAATCGCACGACGGTCCGGTCCCCAAGTTCGTCCGCCTCAAAAATGCCCAAAAGACGGGTGGGCTATAGCCTTGGGGGGAGGGGCTGGCCAAGTTCGTCCGCCGGACTCAGAATGGGGCCAGACTTTGCGAGGGGCCTTCGTGTGCCAAAACTAGGCTGCGGGCACAGCCGCGCCCGACAAAAAGTGCCCGAACAGCCGCGCCCCAAAAAAAGTGCCCGAAGGTCCGGACCCCAAGTTCGTCCGCCGCAAAAATGCCTAAAAAACGGGTGGGCTATAGCCTTGGGGGGTGGGGCTGGCCAAGTTCGTCCGCCGGACTCGGAATGGGGCCAGACTTTGGAAGTGGCCTCCGCGTGCCAAAATTAGGCCGCGGGCACAGCCGCGCCCAAAAATAAGTGCCCGAAGGTCCAGTCCCCTAGTTCATCTGCTGTAAAAATGCCCAAAAAACGAGTGGGCTACAGCCTTGGGGGGTGGGGCTGGCCAACTTCATCCGCCGGACTCGGAATACGGCCAGACTTTGTGAGGAGCCTCCGTGTGCCAAAAATAGGTCACGGGCACAGCCGCACCCAAAAATGAGTGCCCGAAGGTCCGGTCCCCAAGTTCGTCCGCAGCAAAAATGGCCAAAAAATAGATGGGCTATAGCCTTGGGGGGTGGGGCTGGCCAAGTTCGCCTGCCGGACTCGGAATGGGGCCAGACTTTGCGAGGGGCCTTCGTGTGCCAAAAAAGGGCCGCGGGGACAGCCGCGCCCAAAAATATCCGCCCGAACGTCCGGTCCCCTAGTTCATCCGCCGCAAAAATGCCCAAAAAACGGGTGGGCTATAGCCTTGGGGGGAGGGGCCGGCCAAGTTCATCCGCCGGACTCGGAATGGGGAGAGACTTTGCGAGGCGCCTCCGTGTGCCAAAAATATGATGCGGGCACAGCCGCGCCCAAAAACAATCGCACGAAGGTCCGGTCCCCAAGTTCGTCCGCCTCAAAAATGCCCAAAAGACGGGTGGGCTATAGCCTTGGGGGGAGGGGCTGGCCAAGTTCGTCCGCCGGACTCAGAATGGGGCCAGACTTTGCGAGGGGCCTTCGTGTGCCAAAACTAGGCTGTGGGCACAGCCGCGCCCCAAAAAAAGTGCCCGAATGTCCGGACCCCAAGTTCGTCCGCCGCAAAAATGCCCAAAAAACGGGTGGGCTATAACCTTGGGGGGTGGGGCAGGCCAAGTTCGTCCGCCGGACTCGGAATGGGGCCAGACTTTGCGAGGGTCCTCCGTGTACCAAAAATAGGCCACGGGCACAGCCGCGCCCCAAAAAAAGTGCCCGAAGGTCCGGACCCCAAGTTCGTCCGCCGCAAAAATGCCCAAAAAATGGGTGGGCAATAGCCTTGGGGGGTGGGGCTGGCCAAGTTCATCTGCCGGACTCGAAATGGGGCCAGACTTTACGAGGGGCATTCGTGTGCCAAAAATGGGCCGTGCGGACAGCCGCACCATAAAATAATCGCCCGAAGGTCCGGTCCCCAAGTTCGTCCACCGCAAAAAAGCCCAAAAAACGGGTGGGATATAGCCTTGGGGGATGGGGCTGGCCAAGTTCGTCCGCCGGACTCGGAATGGGGCCAGACTTTGCGAGGGGCATTTGTGTGCCAAAAATAGGCCACGAGCACTGCCGTGCCTAAAAATAAGCGCCCGAAGGTCCCGTCCCCAAGTTCGTCCGCCGCAAAAATGTCCAAAAAACGTGTGGGCTATAGCCTTGGGGGGAAGGGCTGGCCAAGTTCGTCCGCCGGACTCGGAAGGGGGCCAGACATCACGAGGGGCCTCCATGTGCCAAAAATAGGCTGCGGACACTGCCGCGCCCAAAAATAATCGCACGAAGGTCCGGTCCCCAAGTTCGTCCGCCTCTAAAATGCCGAAAAAATGGGTCGGCTATAGCCTTGGGGGGTGGGGTTGGCCAAGTTTGTCCGCCGGACTCGAAATGGGGCCAGACATTGCGAGGGACCTCCGTGTGCTAAAAATAGGTCACGGGCATAGCCGCACCCAAAAATGAGCGCCCAAAGGTCCGGTTCCCAAGTTCGTCCGCCGCAAAAATGGCCAAAAAACGGGAGCGCTATAGCCTTGGGGGGAAGGGCTGGCCAAGTTCGTCCGCCGGACTCGGAATGGGGCCAGACTATGCGAGGGGCCTCCGTGTTCCAAAAATAGGCCGCTGGCACTGCCGCGCCCAAAAATAAGCGCCCCAAAGGTCCCGTCCCCAAGTTCGTCCGCCGCAAAAATGCCCAAAAAACAGGTGGGCTATAACCTTGGGGGGAGGGGCTGGCCAAGTTCGTCCGCCGGACTCGGAAGGGGGCAGACTTTGCGAGGGGGCCTTCATGTGCCAAAACTAGGCCGCGGGCAATGCCGCACACAAAAATAAGCGCCCGAAGCTCCCGTCCCCAAGTTCGTCCGCCGCAAAAATGCCCAAAAAACGGGTGGGCTTTAGCCTTGGGGGCAGGGGCTGGCCAAGTTCGTCTGCCGGACTCGGAATGGGGCCAGACTTTGCGAGGGACCTCCATGTGCTAAAAATAGGTCACGGGCATAGACCCACCCAGAAATGAGTGCCCGAAGGTCCGGTCCCCAAGTTCGTCCGCCGCAAAAATGGCCAAAAAACGGGTGGTCTATACTTGGGGGGAGGGGCCGGCCAAGTTTCTCCGCCGGACTCGGAATGGGGCCAGACTTTGCGATGGGCCTCTGTGTGCCAAAAATATGCCGCGGGCACTGCCACGCCCAAAAATAACGCCCAAAGGTCCCGTCCCCAAGTTCGTCCGCCGCAAAAATGCCCAAAAAACGGGTGGGCTATAGCCTTGAGGGGAGGGGCTGGCCAAGTTCGTCCGCCAGACTCGGAATGGGGCCAGACTTTGCGAGGGGCCTCCGTATGCTAAAAATAGGCCGTGGGCACTGCCACGCCCAAAAATAAATGCCCGAAGCTCCCGTCCCCATGTTCGTCCGCCGCAAAAATGCCCAAAAAACGGGTGGGCTTTAGCCTTGGGGGCAGGGGCTGGCCAAGTTCGTCCGCCAGACTCGGAATGGGGCCAGACTTTGCGAGGGACCTCCGTGTGCTAAAAATAGGTCACGGGCATAGACGCACCTAGAAATGAGTGCCCGAAGGTCCGGTCCCCAAGTTCGTCCGCCGCAAAAATGGCCAAAAAAAGTGTGAGCTATAGCCTTGTGGGGAGGGGCTGGCCAAGTTCGTCCGCCGGACTCGGAATGGGGCCAGACTTTGCGAGGGGCCTCCGTGTGCCAAAAATAGGCCGCGGACACTGCCGCGCCCGAAGGACCCATCCCCATGTTCATCCGCCGCAAAAATGCCCAAAAAACGGGTGGGCTATAGCCTTGGGGGGAAGGGCTGGCCAAGTTCGTCCGCCGGACACAGAATGGGGCCAGACTATGCGAGGGGCCTCCGTGTTCCAAAAATAGGCCACGGGCACTGCCGCGCCCAAAAATAAGCGCCCCAAAGGTCCCGTCCCCAAGTTCGTCCGCCGCAAAAATGCCCAAAAAACGGGTGGGCTATAGCTTTGGGGGGAGGGGCTGGCCAAGTTCGTCCGCCGGACTCGGAAGGGGGCCAGACATTACGAGGGGCCTCCATGTGCCAAAAATAGGCCGCGGGCATGGCCGTACCCAAAAATAAGCGCCCAAAAGTCCCGACCCAAGTTCGTTCGCCGCAAAAATGCCGAAAAAACGGGTCGGCTATAGTCTTGGGGGGTGGGGCTGGCCAAGTTCGTCCGCCGGACTCGAAATGGGGCCAGACTTTGCGAGGGACCTCCGTGTGCTAAAAATAGGTCACGGGCATAGCCGCACCCAAAAATCAGTGCCCGAAGGTCCGGTCCCCATGTTCGTCCGCCGCAAAAATGGCCAAAAAACGGGTGCGCTATAGCCCTGGGGGGAAGGGCTGGCCAAGTTCGTCCGCCGGACTCGAAATGGGGCCAGACTTTGCGAGGGACCTCCGTGTGCTAAAAATAGGTCACGGGCATAGCCGCACCCAAAAATAAGCGCCCCGAAGGTCCGGTCCCCAAGTTCGTCCGCCGCAAAAATGGCCAAAAAACGGGTGGTCTATACTTGGGGGGAGGGGCCGGCCAAGTTTGTCCGCCGGACTAGGAATGGGGCCAGACTTTGCGATGGGCCTCTGTGTGCCAAAAATATGCCGCGGGCACTGCCCGCGCCCAAAAATAACGCCCGAAGGTCCCGTCCCCAAGTTCGTCCGCTGCAAAAATGCCCAAAAAAACGGGTGGGCTATAGCCTTGGGGGGAGGGGCTGGACAAGTTCGTCCGCGGACTCGGAATGGGGCCAGACTTTGCGAGGGGCCTCCGTGTGCCAAAACTAGGCATGGACACTGCCCCCGCCCAAAAATAAGAGCCCGAAGGTCCCGTCCCCAAGTTCGTCCGCCCGCAAAAAGGCTCAAAAACGGGTGGGCTTTAGCCTTGGGTGGAGGGGCTGGCCAAGTTCGTCCGCCGGACTCGGAATGGGGCCAGACTTTGCGAGGGTCCTCCGTGTGCCAAAAATAGGCCGCGGGTGCTGCCGCGCCCAAAAAAAGCACCCGAAGGTCCAGTTCCCAAGTTCGTCCGCCGCAAAAATGCCCAAAAAACGGGTGGGCTATAGCCTTGGGGGGAGGGGCTGGCCAAGTTCGTCCGCCGGACTCGGAATGGGGCCAGACATTGCGAGGGGCCTCCGTGTGCCAAAAATAGGCCGCGGGCACTGCCGCGCCCAAAAATAAGCGCCCGAAGGTCCCGTCCCCAAGTTCGTCCGCCACAAAAATGCCCAAAAAACGGGTGGGCTATAGCCTTGGGGGGAAGGGCTGGCCAAGTTCGTCCGCCGGACTCGGAATGGGGCCAGACTTTGCGAGGGGCCTCCGTGTGCCAAAAATAGGCCGTGGGCACTGCCGTACCCAAAAATAAGCACCCGAAGGTCCCGTCCCCAAGTTCGTCCGCCGCAAAAATGCCCAAAAAACGGGTGGGCTATAGCCTTGGGGGGAGGGGGCTGGCCAAATTCGTCCGCCGGCCTCGGAAGGGGGCCAGACTTTGCGATGGGCCTCCGTGTGCCAAAAATAGGCCGCGGCGACTGCAGCGCCCAAAAATAAGCACCCGAAGGTCCCGTCCCCAAGTTCGTCCGCCGCAAAAATGCCCAAAAAACGGGTGGGCTATAGCCTTGGGGGGAGGGGCTGGCCAAATTCGTCCGCCGGCCTCGGAAGGGGGCCAGACTTTGTGAGGGGCCTCCATGTGCCAAAAATAGGCTGCGGGCTCTACCACGGCCAAAAATAAGCGCCCGAAGGTCCCGTCCCCAAGTTCGTCCGCCGCAAAAATGCCCAAAAAACGGGTGGGCTATAGCCTTGGGGGGAGGGGCTGGCCAAGTTCGTCCGCCGGACTTGGAATGGGGCCATACATTGCGAGGGGCCTTCGTGTGCCAAAACTAGGCCGCGGGCAATGCCGCACACAAAAATAAGCGCCCGAAGGTCCCGTCCCCAAGTTCGTCCGCCGCAAAAATGCCCAAAAAACGGGTGGGCTATAGCCTTTGGCGGAGGGGCTGGCCAAGTTCGTCCGCCGGACTCGGAATGGGGCCAGACTTTGCGAGGGACCTCCATGTGCTAAAAATAGGTCACGGGCATAGACGAACCCAGAAATGAGTGCCCGAAGGTCCGGTCCCCTAGTTTGTCCGCCGCAAAAATGGCCAAAAAAAGGGTGCGCTATAGCCTTGTGGGGAGGGGCTGGCCAAGTTCGTCCGCCGGACTCGGAATGGGGCCAGACTTTGCGAGGGGCCTCCGTGTGCCAAAAATAGGCCGCGGACACTGCCGTGCCCAAAAATAAGCGCCCGAAGGTCCCGTCCCCAAGTTCGTCCGCCGCAAAAATGCCCAAAAAACGGGTGGGCTATACTTGGGGGGAGGGGCCGGCCAAGTTTGTCCGCCGGACTAGGAATGGGGCCAGACTTTGCGATGGGCCTCCGTGTGCCAAAAATATGCCGCGGGCACTGCCGCGCCCAAAAATAACGCCCGAAGGTCCCGTCCCCAAGTTCGTCCGCCGCAAAAATGCCCAAAAAAACGGGTGGGCTATAGCCTTGGGGGGAGGGGCTGGCCAAGTTCGTCCGCCGGACTCGGAATGGGGCCAGACTTTGCGAGGGACCTCCATGTGCTAAAAATAGGTCACGGGTATAGACGCACCCAGAAATGAGTGCCCGAAGGTCCGGTCCCCTAGTTTGTCCGCCGCAAAAATGGCCAAAAAAAGGGTGCGCTATAGCCCTGTGGGGAGGGGCTGGCCAAGTTCGTCCGCCGGACTCGGAATGGGGCCGGACTTTGCGAGGGGCCTCCGTGTGCCAAAAATAGGCCATGGGCAATGCCGTGCCCAAAAATAAGCACCCGAAGGTCCCGTCCCCAAGTTCGTCCGCCGCAAAAAGGCCCAAAAAACGGGTGGGCTTTAGCCTTGGGGGCAGGGGCTGGCCAAGTTCGTCCGCCGGACTCGGAATGGGGCCAGACTTTGCGAGGTGCCTCCGTGTGCCAAAAATAGGCCGCGGACACTGCCATGCCCAAAAATAAGCGCCCGAAGGTCCCGTCCCCAAGTTCGTCCGCCGCAAAAATGCCCAAAAAACGGGTGGGCTATACTTGGGGGGAGGGGCCGGCCAAGTTTGTCCGTCGGACTAGGAATGGGGCCAGACTTTGCGATGGGCCTCCGTGTGCCAAAAATTTGCCGCGGGCACTGCCGCGCCCAAAAATAACGCCCGAAGGTCCCGTCCCCAAGTTCGTCCGCCGCAAAAATGCCCAAAAAACGGGTGGGCTATAGCCTTGGGGGGAGGGGCTGGCCAAGTTCGTCCGCGGACTCGGAATGGGGCCAGACTTTACGAGGGGCCTCCGTGTGCCAAAACTAGGCCATGGACACTGCCGCGCCCAAAAATAAGAGCCCGAAGGTCGCGTCCCCAAGTTCGTCCGCCGCTAAAAGGCCCAAAAAACGGGTGGGCTTTAGCCTTGGGTGGAGGGGCTGGCCAAGTTCGTCCGCCGGACTCGGAATGGGGCCAGACTTTGCGAGGGTCCTCCGTGTGCCAAAAATAGGCCGCGGGTACTGCCGCGCCCGAAAAAAGCACCCGAAGGTCCCGTTCCCAAGTTCGTCCGCCGCAAAAATGCCCAAAAAACGGGTGGGCTATAGCCTTGGGGGGAGGGGCTGGCCAAGTTCGCCCGCCGGACTCGGAATGGGGCCAGACATTGCGAGGGGCCTCCGTGTGCCAAAAATAGGCCGCGGGCACTGCCGCGCCCAAAAAGAAGCGCACGAAGTTCGCGTCCCCAAGTTCGTCCGCCGCAAAAATGCCCAAAAAACGGGTGGGCTGTACTTGGGGGGAGGGGCTGGCCAAGTTCGTCCGCCTTGCTCGGAATGGGGCCAGACTTTGCGAGGGGCCTCCGTGTTCCTAAAATAGGCCGCGGGCACTTCCGCACCCAAAAATAAGCACCCGAAGGTCCCGTCCCCAAGTTCGTCCGCCACAAAAATGCCCAAAATACGGGTCGGCTATAGCCTTGGGGGGAGGGGCTGGCCAAGTTCGTCCGCCGTGCTCGGAATGGGGCCAGACTTTGCAAGGGGCCTCCGTGTGCCAAAAATAGGCCGCGGGCACTGCCGCATCCAAAAATAAGCGCCCAAAAGTCCCGACCCAAGTTCGTTCGCCGCAAAAATGCCCAAAAACCGGGTGGGCTATAGCCTTGGGGGGAGGGGCTGGCCAAGTTCGTCCGCCGGACTCGGAATGGGGCCAAACTTTGTGAGGGGCCTCCGTGTGCCAAAAATAGGCTGTACCCCCAAAAATAAGCGCCCAAAGGTCCCGTCCCCAAGTTCGTCCACCGCAAAAATGCCCAAAAATCAGGTGGGCTATAGCCTTGGGGGAAGGGGCTGGCCAAGTTCGTCCGCCGGACTCGGAATGGGGCCAGACTTTGCGCGGGTCCTCCATGTGCCAAAAATAGGCCGCGGGCACTGCCGTGCCCAAAAATCAGCCCCCGAAGGTCCTGTCCCCAAGTTCGTCCGCCGCAAAAATGCCAAAAAAACGGGTGGGCTATAGCCTTGGGGGGAGGAGCTGGCCAAGTTCGTCCGCCGGACTCGGAATGGGGCCAGACTTTGCGAGGGTCGACCGTGTGCCAAAAATAGGCCGCGGGCACTGCCGTGCCCAAAAATAAGCACCCGAATGTCCCGTCCCCAAGTTCATCCGCCCCAAAATGCCTAAAAAACGGGTGGGCTTTAGCCTTGGGGGGAGGGGCTGTCCAAGTTCGTCCGCCGGACTCGGAATGGGGCAAGACTTTGCGAGGGGCCTCCGTGTTCCAAAAATAGGCTGTGGGCACTGCCATACCCAAAAATAAGCGCCCGAAGGTCCCTACCCAAGTTCGTTCACCGCAAAAATGCCCAAAAAACGGGTGGGCTATAGCCTTGGCGGGAGGGGCTGGCCAAGTTCGTCCGCCTGTCTCGAAATGGGGCCAGACTTCACGAGGGGCCTCCATGTGCTAAAAATAGGCTGCGCTCCCAAAAATAAGCGCCCGAAGGTCCTGTCCCCAAGTTCGTCCACCGCAAAAATGCCCAAAAATCGGGTGGGCTATAGCCTTGGGGGGAGGGTCTGACCAAGTTCGTCCGCCAGACTCGGAATGGGGCCAGACATTGCGAGGGGCCTCCGTGTGCCAAAAATAGGCCGCGGGCACTGCCGCGCCCAAAAAGAAGCGCACGAAGTTCGCGTCCCCAAGTTCGTCCGCCGCAAAAATGCCCAAAAAACGGGTGGGCTGTACTTGGGGGGAGGGGCTGGCCAAGTTCGTCCGCCTTGCTCGGAATGGGGCCAGACTTTGCGAGGGGCCTCCGTGTTCCTAAAATAGGCCGCGGGCACTTCCGCACCCAAAAATAAGCACCCGAAGGTCCCGTCCCCAAGTTCGTCCGCCACAAAAATGCCCAAAATACGGGTCGGCTATAGCCTTGGGGGGAGGGGCTGGCCAAGTTCGTCCGCCGTGCTCGGAATGGGGCCAGACTTTGCAAGGGGCCTCCATGTGCAAAAAATAGGCCACGGACACTGCCGCGCCTAGAAATAAGCGCCCGAAGGTCCCGTCCCCAAGTTCGTCCGCTGCAAAAATGCCCAAAAAACGAGTGCGCTATAGCCTTGGGGGGAGGGGCTGGCCAAGTTGGTCCGTCGGACTCGAAATGGGGCCAGACTATGCGAGGGGACTCCGTGCACCAAAAATAGGCCGCGGGCACTGCTGCTCCCAAAAATAAGCGCCTGAATGTCCCATCCCCAAGTTCGTCCGCTGCAAAAATGCCCAAAAAACGGGTGGGCTATAGCCTTGGGGGGAGGGGCTGGCCAAGTTCGTCCGCACAGACTCGGAATGGGGCCAGACTTTGCGAGGGGCCTCCGAGTGCCAAAAATAGGCCGCGGGCACTGCCGCGCCCAAAAATAAGTGCCCGAAGGTCCCGTCCCCAAGTTCGTCCGCCCCAAAAATGCCCAAAAAATGGGTGGGTTATAGCCTTGGGGGGAGGGGCTGGCCAAGTTCGTCCGCCCTGGACTCGGAATGGGGCCAGACTTTGCGAGGGGCCTCCGTGTGCCAAAAATAGGCCGCGGGCACTGCTGAGACCGAAAATAAGTGCCCGAAGGTCCCGTCCCCAAGTTCGTCCGCCGCAAAAATGCCCAAAAAACGGGTGGGCTATAGCCTTGGGGGGAGGGGCTGGCCAAGTATGTCCGCCAGACTTGGAATGGGGCCAGACTTTGCGAGGGGCCTCCGTGTGCTAAAAACAGGGCGCGGGCACTGCCACGCCCAAAAATAAGCACCCGAAGGTCCCGTCCCCAAGTTCGTCCGCCGCAAAAATGCCCAAAAAACGGGTGGGATATAGCCTTGGGGGGAGGGGCTGACAAAGTTCGTCCGCCGGACTCGGAATGGGGCCAGACTTTGCGCGGGTCCTCCATGTGCCAAAAATAGACCACGGGCACTGCCACGCCCAACAATAAGGGCCCGAAGGTCCCGTCCCCAAGTTCGTCCGCCGCAAAAATGCCCAAAAAACGGGTGGGCTATAGCCTTGGGGGGGAGGGGCTGGCCAAGTTCGTCCGCCGGACTTGGAATGGGGCCAGACTTTGCGAGGGGGCTCCGTGTGCCAAAAATAGGCCGCGGGCACTACCGTACCCAAAAATAGGCGCCTGAAGGTCCCGTTCCCCAAGTTCGTCCGCCGCAAAAATGCCGAAAAAACTGGTGGTCTATAGCCTTGGGGGGAGGGGCTGGCCAAGTTGGTCCGTCGGACTCGAAATGGGGCCAGACTATGCGAGGGGACTCCGTGCGCCAAAATAGGCCGCGGGCACTGCTGCTCCCAAAAATAAGCGCCTGAATGTCCCATCCCCAAGTTCGTCCGCTGCAAAAATGCCCAAAAAACGGGTGGGCTATTGCCTTGGGGGGAGGGGCTGGCCAAGTTCGACCGCCGGACTCGGAATGGGGCCAGACTTTACGAGGGGCCTCCGTGTGCCAAAAATAGGCCGGGCACTGCCGCGCCCAAAAATAAGCGCCCGTAGGTCCCATCCCCAAGTTCGTCCGCCGCAAAAATGCCCAAAAAACGGGGTGGGCTATAGCCTTGGGGGGAGGGGCTGGCCAAGTTCGTCCGCCGGACTCGAATGGGGCCAGACTTTATGAGGGGGCTCCGTGTGCCAAAAATAGGCCGTGGGCACTGCCGTACCCAAAAATAAGCGCCCGAAGGTCCCGTCCCCATGTTCGTCCGCCGCAAAAATGCCCAAAAAACGGGTGGGCTTTAGCCTTGGGTGGAGGGGCTGGCCAAGTTCGTCCGCCGGACTCGGAATGGGGCCAGACTTTGCGAGGGTCCTTCGTGTGCCAAAAATAGGCCGCGGGTACTGCCGCGCCCAAAAAAAGCACCCGAAGGTCCGGTTCCCAAGTTCGTCCGCCGCAAAAATGCCCAAAAAACGGGTGGGCTATAGACTTGGGGGGACGGGCTGGCCAAGTTCGTCCGCCGGACTCGGAATGGGGCCAGACATTGCGAGGGGCCTCCGTGTGCCCAAAATAGGCCCTGGGCACTGCCGTGCCCAAAAAGAAGCGAGCGAAGTTCGCGTCCCCAAGTTCGTCCGCCGCAAAAATGCCCAAAAAACGGGTGGGCTATACTTGGGGGGAGGGGCTGGCCAAGTTCGTCCGCCGGACTCGGAATGGGGCCAGACTTTGCGAGGGGCCTCCGTGTGCCAAAAATAGGCCGCGGGCACAGCCGTACCCAAAAATAAGCCCCCAAAAGTCCCGACCCAAGTTCGTTCGCCGCAAAAATGCCCAAAAACCGGGTGGGCTATAGCCTTGGGGGGAGGGGCTGGCCAAGTTCGTCCGCCGGACTCGGAATGGGGCCAGACTTTGTGTGCGGCCTCCGTGTGCCAAAAATTGGCCATGGCGACTGCAGCGCCCAAAAATAAGCACCCAAAGGTCCCGTCCCCAAGTTCTTCCGCCGCAAAAATGCCCAAAAAACGGGTGGGCAATAGCCTGGGGGGGAGGGGCTGGCCAAGTTCGTCCGCCGGACTCGGAATGGGGCCAGACTTTGCAAGGGGCATCCATGTGCCAAAAATAGGCTGCGCGCCCAAAAATAAGCGCCCGAAGGTCGCGTCCCCAAGTTCGTCCGCAGCAAAAATGCCCAAAAATCAGGTGGGCTATAGCCTTGGGGGGAGGGGCTGGCCAAGTTCGTCCGCCGGACTCGGAATGGGGCCAGACTTTGCGCGGGTCCTCCATGTGCCAAAAATAGGCCGCGGGCACTGCCGTACCCAAAAATATGTGCCCGAAGGTCCCTACCCAAGTTTGTTCACCGCAAAAATGCCCAAAAAACGGGTGGGCTATAGCCTTGGCGGGAGGGGCTGGCCAAGTTCGTCCGCCGGACTCGGAATGGGGCCAGACTTTGCGAGGGGCCTCCATGTGCTAAAAATAGGCTGCGTGCCCAAAAATAAGCACGCGAAGGTCCTGTCCCCAAGTTCGTCCACCGCAAAAATGCCCAAAAATCGGGTGGGCTATAGCCTTGGGGGGAGGGGCCTACCAAGTTCGTCCGCCGGACTCGGAATGGGGCCAGACTTTGCGCGGGTCCTCCATGTGCCAAAAATAGGTCACGAGCACTGCCACGCCCAACAATAAGGGCCCGAAGGTCCCGTCCCCAAGTTCGTCCGCCGCAAAAATCCCCAAAAAACGGGTGGGCTATAGCCTTGGGGGGAGGGGCTGGCCAAGTTCGTCCGCCGTTCTAGGAATGGGGCCAGACTTTGCGAGGGGCCTCCGTGGGCCAAAAATAGGCCGCGGGCACTGCCGCACCCAAAAATAAGCGCCCGAAGGTCCCGTCCCCAAGTTCGTCCGCCACAAAAATGCCCAAAATACGGGTCGGCTATAGCCTTGGAGGGAGGGGCTGCCAAGTTCGTCCGCCGGACTCGGAATGGGGCCAGACTTTGCGAGGGGCCTCCGTGTGCCAAAAATAGGCCGCGGGCACTGCCGTACCCAAAAATAAGCGCCCAAAAGTCCCGACCCAAGTTCGTTCGCCGCAAAAATGCCCAAAAACCGGGTGGGCTATAGCCTTGGGGGGAGGGGCTGGCCAAGTTCGTCCGCCGGACTCGGAATGGGGCCAGACTTTGTGTGGGGCCTCCGTGTGCCAAAAATTGGCCGCGGCGACTGCAGCGCCCTAAAATAAGCACCCAAAGGTCCCGTCCCCAAGTTCGTCCGCCGCAAAAATGCCCAAAAAATGGGTGGGCAATAGCCTTGGGGGGAGGGGCTGGCCAAGTTCATCCGCCGGACTCGGAATGGGGCCAGACTTTGCACGGGTCCTCCATGTGCCAAAAATAGGCCGCGGGCGCTGCCGCGCCCAAAAATCAGCCCCCGAAGGTCCCGTCCCCAAGTTCGTACGCCGCAAAAATGCCAAAAAAACGGGTGGGCTATAGCCTTGGGGGGAGGAGCTGGCCAAGATCGTCCGCCGGACTCGGAATGGCGCTAGACTTTGCGAGGGTCGACCGTGTGCCAAAAATAGGCCACGGGCACTGCCGTGCCCAAAAATAAGCACCCGAATGTCCCGTCCCCAAGTTCATCCGCCCCAAAATGCCTAAAAAACGGGTGGGCTTTAGCCTTGGGGGGAGGGGCTGTCCAAGTTCGTCCGCCGGACTCCGAATGGGGCCAGACTTTGTGAGGGGCCTCCGTGTTCCAAAAATAGGCTGCGGGCACTGCCGTACCCAAAAATAAGCGCCCGAAGGTCCCTACCCAAGTTCGTTCACCGCAAAAATGCCCAAAAAACGGGTGGGCTATAGCCTTGGCTGCGCGCCCAAAAATAAGTGCCCGAAGGTCCTGTCCCCAAGTTCGTCCACCGTAAAAATGCCCGAAAATCGGGTGGGCTATAGCCTTGGGGGGAGGGGCTGACCAAGTTCGTCCGCCGGACTCGGAATGGGGCCAGACTTTGCGCGGGTCCTCCATGTGCCAAAAATAGGCCACGGGCACTGCCGCGCCCAAAAATAAGCGCCCGAAGGTCCCTTCCCCAAGTTCGTCCGCCGCAAAAATGCCCAAAAAACGGGTGGGCTATAGCCTTGGGGGGAGGGGCTGGCCAAGTTCGTCCGCCGGACTCGGAATGGGGCCAGACATTGTGAGGGGCCTCCGCGTGCCAAAAATAGGCCGTGGCGACCGCCGCGCCCAAAAATAAGCACCCGAAGGTCCCGTCCCCAAGTTCGTCCACCGCAAAAATGCCAAAAAAACAGGTGGCCTATAACCTTGGGGGGAGGGGCTGGCCAAGTTCGTCCGCCGGACTCGGAAGGGGGCCAGACTTTGCGAGGGGCCTTCGTGTGCCAAAACTAGGCCGCGGGCAATGCCGCGCCAAAAAATAAGCGCCCGAAGGTGCCGTCCCCAAGTTCGTCCGCCGCAAAAATGCCCAAAAAACGGGTGGGCTATACTTGGGGGGAGGGGCCGGCCAAGTTTGTCCGCCGGACTAGGAATGGGGCCAGACTTTGCGATGGGCCTCCGTGTGCCAAAAATAGACCGCGGCGACTGCAGCGCCCAAAAATAAGCACCCGAAGGTCCCGTCCCCAAGTTCGTCCGCCGCAAAAATGCCCAAAAAACGGGTGGGCTATAGCCTTGGGGGGAGGGGCTGGCCAAATTCGTCCGCCGGCCTCGGAAGGGGGCCAGACTTTGTGAGGGGCCTCCATGTGCCAAAAATAGGCTGCGGGCTCTGCCACTGCCAAAAATAAGCGCCCGAAGGTCCCGTCCCCAAGTTCGTCCGCCGCAAAAATGCCCAAAAAACGGGTGGGCTATAGCCTTGGGGGGAGGGGCTGGCCAAGTTCGTCCGCCGGACTTGGAATGGGGCCATACTTTGCGAGGGGCCTTCGTGTGCCAAAACTAGGCCGCGGGCAATGCCGCACACAAAAATAAGCGCCCGAAGGTCCTGTCCCCAAGTTCGTCCGCCGCAAAAATGCCCAAAAAACGGGTGGGCTATAGCCTTTGGCGGAGGGGCTGGCCAAGTTCGTCCGCCGGACTCGGAATGGGGCCAGACTTTGCGAGGGACCTCCATGTGCTAAAAATAGGTCACGGGCATAGACGAACCCAGAAATGAGTGCCCGAAGGTCCGGTCCCCTAGTTTGTCCGCCGCAAAAATGGCCAAAAAAAGGGTGCGCTATAGCCTTGTGGGGAGGGGCTGGCCAAGTTCGTCCGCCGGACTCGGAATGGGGCCAGACTTTGCGAGGGGCCTCCGTGTGCCAAAAATAGGCCGCGGACACTGCCGTACCCAAAAATAAGCGCCCGAAGGTGCCGTCCCCAAGTTCGTCCGCCGCAAAAATGCCCAAAAAACGGGTGGGCTATACTTGGGGGGAGGGGCCGGCCAAGTTTGTCCGCCGGACTAGGAATGGGGCCAGACTTTGCGATGGGCCTCCGTGTGCCAAAAATATGCCGTGGGCACTGCCGCGCCCAAAAATAAGCACCCGAAGGTCCCGTCCCCAAGTTCGTCCGCCGCAAAAATGCCCAAAAAACGGATGGGCTATAGCCTTGGGGGGAGGGGCTGGCCAACTTCGTCCGCCAGACTCGGAATGGGGCCAGACTTTGCGAGGGGACTCCGGTGTGCCAAAAATAGGCCGCAGGCACTACCGTGCCCAAAAATAAATGCCCGAAGGTCCCATCCCCAAGTTCGTCCGCCGCAAAAATGCCCAAAAAACGTGTGGGCTATAGCCTTGGGGGTAGGGGATGGCCAAGTTCATCCGCCGGACTCGGAATGGGGCTAGACTTTGTGAGGGGCCTTCGTGTGCTAAAACTAGGCCGCGGGCAATGCCGCACACAAAAATAAGCGCCCGAAGCTCCAGTCCCCAAGTTCGTCCGCCGCAAAAAGGCCCAAAAAACGGGTGGGCTTTAGCCTTGGGGGCAGGGGCTGGCCAAGTTCGTCCGCCGGACTCGGAATGCGGCCAGACTTTGCGTGGTGCCTCCGTGTGCCAAAAATAGGCCGCGGACACTGCCGCTCCCAAAAATAAGCGCCCGAAGGTCCTGTCCCCAAGTTCGTCCGCCGCAAAAATGCCCAAAAAACGGGTGGGCTATACTTGGGGGGAGGGGCCGGCCAAGTTTGTCCGCCGGACTAGGAATGAGGCCAGACTTTGCGATGGGCCTCCGTGTGCCAAAATTATGCCGTGGGCACTGCCGCGCCCAAAAATAAGCGCCCGAAGGTCCCGTCCCCAAGTTCGTCCGCCGCAAAAATGCCCAAAAAACGGATGGGCTATAGCCTTGGGGGGAGGGGCTGGCCAAGTTCGTCCGCCAGACTCGGAATGGGGCCAGACTTTGCGAGGGGACTCCGTGTGCCAAAAATAGGCCGCAGGCACTACCGTGCCCAAAAATAAATGCCCGAAGGTCCCGTCCCCAACTTCGTCCGCCGCAAAAATGCCGAAAAAACGTGTGGGCTATAGCCTTGGGTGGAGGGGCTGGCCAAGTTCGTCTGCCGAACTCGGAATGGGGCCAGACTTTGCGAGGTGCCTACGTGTGCCAAAAATAGGCCGTGGGCACTGCCGCGCCCAAAAATGAGCGCCCGAAGGTCCCGTCCCCAAGTTCGTCCATCGCAACAATGGCCAAAAAACGGATGGGCTATAGCCTTGGGGGGAGGGGCTGGCCAAGTTCGTCCGCCAGACTCGGAATGGGGCCAGACTTTGCGAGGGGACTCCGTGTGCCAAAAAGAGGCCGCAGGCACTGCCATGCCCAAAAATAAATGCCCGAAGGTCCCGTCCCCAAGTTCGTCCGCCGCAAAAATGCCCAAAAAATGTGTGGGCTATAGCCTTGGGTGGAGGGGCTGCCCATGTTCGTCGGCCGAACTCGGAATGGGGCCAGACTTTGCGAGGTGCCTCCGTGTGCCAAAAATAGGCCGCGGGCACTGCCGCACCCTTAAATAAGCGCCCGAAGGTCCCGTCCCCAAGTTCGTCCGCCGCAAAAATGCCCAAAAAACGGGTGGGCTATAGCCTTGGGGGGAGGGGCTGGCCAAGTTCGTCCGCCGGACTCGGAATGGGGCCAAACTTTGCGATGGGCCTCCGTGTGCCAAAAATAGGCCGCGGGCACTACCGCGCCCAAAAATAAGCGCCCGTAGGTCCCGTCCCCAAGTTCGTCCGCCGCAAAAATGCCCAAAAAACGGGTGGGCTATAGCCTTGGAGGGAGGGGCTGGCCAAGTTCGTCCGCCGGACTCGGAATGGGGCCAGACTTTGCGAGCGGCCTCCGTGTGCCAAAAATAGGCAGCGGGCACTGCCGCACCCAAAAATAAGCGCCCAAAGATCCTGTCCCCAAGTTCGTCCGCCGTAAAAATGCCCAAAAAACGGGTGGGCTATAGCCTTGGGGGGAGGGGCTGGCCAAGTTCGTCCGCCGGACTCGGAATGGGGCCAGACTTTGCGAGGGGCCTCCATGTGCCAAAAATAGGCCGCGGGCACTACCGCGCCCAAAAAAAAAGCGCCCGAAGCTCCCGTCCCCAAGTTCGTCCGCTGCAAAAATGCCCCAAAAACGGGTGGGCTATAGCCTTGGCGGGAGGGGCTGGCCAAGTTCGTCCGCCGGACTCGGAATGGGGCCAGACTCTGCGAGGGGCCTCCGTGTGCCAAAAATAGGCCACGGGCACTGCCGCACCCGAGGGTCCCGTCCCCAAGTTCGTGCGCCGCAAAAATGCCCAAAAAATGGGTGGGCTATACCCTTGGGGGGAGGGGCTGGCCAAGTTCGTCTGCCGGACTCGGAATGGGGCCAGACTTTACGAGGGGGCTCCGTGTACCAAAAATAGGCCGCGGGCACTGCCGTACCCAAAAATAAGCACCCGAAGGTCCCGTCCCCAAGTTCGTCCGCCGCAAAAATGCCCAAAAAACGGGTGGGCTATAGCCTTGGGGGGAGGGGATGGCCAAGTTCGTCCGCCGGACTCGGAATGGGGCCAGACTTTGCGAGGGGTCTCCTTGTACCAAAAATAGGCCGCGGGCACTGCCGCGCCCGAAGGTCCCGTCCCCAAATTCGTGCGCCGCAAAAATGCCCTAAAAACGGGTGGGCTAAACCCTTGGGGGGAGGGGCTGGCCAAGTTCGTCTAGCGGACTCGGAATGGGGCCAGACTTTGCGAGAGGGCTCCGTGTGCCAAAAATAGGCCGCGGGCACTGCCGTGCCCAAAAATAGGCGCCTGAAGGTCCCGTCCCCAAGTTCGTCCGCCGCAAAAATGCCCAAAAAACTGGTGGGCTATAGCCTTGGGGGGAGGGGCTGGCTCAGTTGGTCCGTCGGACTCGGAATGGGGCCAGACTATGCGAGGGGCCTCAGTGTGCCAAAAATAGGCCGCGGGCACTGCGGCGCCCAAAAATAAGCGCCCAAAGGTCCCGTCCCCAAGTTCGTCGGCCGCAAAAATACCCAAAAAACGGGTGGGCTACAGCCTTGGGGAGGGGCTGGCCAAGTTCGTCCGCCGGACTCCGAATGGGGCCAGACTTTGCGAGGGGGCTCCGTGTGCCAAAAATAGGCCGTGGGCACTACCGCGCCCAAAAAAAAAGCGCCCGAAGGTCCCGTCCCCAAGTTCGTCCGCCGCAAAAATGCCCAAAAAACGGGTGGGCTATAGCCTTGGGGGGAGGGGCTGGCCAAGTTCGTCCGCTGGACTCGGAATGGGGCCAGACTTTGCGAGGGGCCTCCGTGTGCCAAAAATAGGTAGCGGTCACTACCGCGCCCAAAAATAAGTACCCGAAGGTCCCGTCCCCAAGTTCGTCCGCTGCAAAAATGCCCAAAAAACGGGTGGGCTATAGCCTTGGGGGGAGGAGCTGGCCAAGTTCGTCCGCCGGACTCGGAATGGGGCCAGACTCTACGAGAGGCCTCCGTGTGCCAAAAATAGGCCGCGGGCACTGCCGTACCCGAGGGTCCCGTCCCCAAGTTCGTGCGCCGCAAAAATGCCCAAAAAACGGGTGGGCTATACCCTTGGGGGGAGGGGCTGGCCAAGTTCGTCTGCCGGACTCGGAATGGGGCCAGACATTACGAGGGGCCTCCTGTCCCAAAAATAGGCCGCGGGCACTGCCGCGCCCAAAAATAAGCACCCGAAGGTCCCGTCCCCAAGTTCGTCCGCCGCAAAAATGCCCAAAAAACTGGTGGGCTATAGCCTTGGGTGGAGGGGCTGGCCAAGTTCGTCTGGCGGACTCGGAATGGGGCCAGACTTTGCGAGGGGGCTCCGTGTGCCAAAAATAGGCCGTGGGCACTGCCGCGCCCAAAAATAAGCACCCGAAGGTCCCATCCCCAAGTTCGTCCGCCGCAAAAATGCCCAAAAAACGGGTGGGCTATAGCCTTGGGGGGAGGGGATGGCCAAGTTCGTCCGCCGGACTCGGAATGGGGCCAGACTTTGCGAGGGGCCTCCGTGTGCCAAAAATAGGTAGCGGTCACTACCGCGCCCAAAAATAAGTACCCGAAGGTCCCGTCCCCAAGTTCGTCCGCTGCAAAAATGCCCAAAAAACGGGTGGGCTATAGCCTTGGGGGGAGGAGCTGGCCAAGTTCGTCCGCCGGACTCGGAATGGGGCCAGACTTTGCGAGGGGCCTCCGTGTGCCAAAAATAGACCACGGGCACTTCCGCGCCCAAAAATAAGCGCCCGAAGGTCCCATCCCCAAGTTCATCCGCCGCAAAAATGCCCAAAAAACGGGTGGGCTATAGCCTTGGGGGGAGGGGCTGGCCGAGTTCGTCCGCCGGACTCGGAATGGGGCCAGACTTTGCGAGGGGACTCCGTGTGCCAAAAATAGGCCGTGGGCACAGCTGCGGCCAAAGGTCCCATCCCCAAGTTCGTCCGCCGCAAAAATAGCCAAAAAACGGGTGGGCTATAGCCTTGGGGGGAGGGGCTGGCCGAGTTCGTCCGCCGGACTCGGAATGGGGCCACACTTTGCAAGGGGCCTGCGTGTGCCAAAAATAGACCGTGGGAACTGCCGCGCCCAAAAATAAGTGCCCGAAGGTCCAGTCCCCAAGTTCGTCCGCCGCAAAAATGCCCAAAAAACGCGTGGGCTATAGCCTTGGGGGGAGGGGCTGGCCAAGTTCGTCCGCCTGACTCGGAATGGGGCCACACTTTGCAAGGGGCCTGCGTGTGCCAAAAATAGACCGTGGGAACTGCCGCGCCCAAAAATAAGTGCCCGAAGGTCCAGTCCCCAAGTTCGTCCGCCGCAAAAATGCCCAAAAAATGGGTGGGCTATAGCCTTGGGGGGAGGGGCTGGCCGAGTTCGTCCGCCGGACTCGGAATGGGGCCACACTTTGCAAGGGGCCTGCGTGTGCCAAAAATAGACCGTGGGAACTGCCGCGCCCAAAAATAAGTGCCCGAAGGTCCAGTCCCCAAGTTCGTCCACCGCAAAAATGCCCAAAAAACGGGTGGGCTATAGCCTTGGGGGGAGGGGCTGGCCGAGTTCGTCCGCCGGACTCGGAATGGGGCCAGACTTTGCGAGGGTCCTGCGCGTGCCAAAAATAGGCCACGGGCACTGCCGCGCCCTAAAATAAGCGCCCGAAGGTCCCGTCCCCAAGTTCGTCCGCCGCCAAAATGCCCAAAAAACGGGTGCGCGATAGCCTTGGGGGGAGGGGCTGGCCAAGTTCGTCCGCCGGACTCGAAATGGGGCCAGACTTTGCAAGGGGCCTCCATGTGCCAAAAATAGGACGCGGGCACCGCCGTGCCCAAAAATAAGCGCCCGAAGGTCCTGTCCCCAAGTTCCTCCGCCGCAAAAATGCCCAAAAAACGGGTGGGCTATAGCCTTGGGGGGAGGGGCTGGCCGAGTTCGTCCGCCGGACTCGGAATGGGGCTAGACTTTGCAAGGGGCCTCCATGTGACAAAAATACGCCGCGGGCACCACCGCGCCCAATAATAAGCCCCCGAAGGTCCCGTCCCCAAGTTCATCCGCCACAAAAATGCCCAAAAACCGGGTGGGCTATAGCCTTGGGGGGAGGGGCTGGCCAAGTTCGTCCGCCGGACTCGGAATGGGGCCAGACATTGTGAGGGGCCTCCGTGTGCCAAAAATAGACCACGGTCGCTGCCGCACCCTAAAATAAGAGCCAGAAGGTCCCGTCCCCAAGTTCATCCGCCGCAAAAATGCCCAAAAAATGGGTGGGCTATAGCCTTGGGGGGAGGGGCTGGCCGAGTTCGCCCGCCGGACTCGGAATGGGGCTAGACATTGCGAGGGGACTCCATGTGCCAAAAATAGGCCGCGGGAACAGCTGCGGCCAAAGGTCCCATCCCCAAGTTCGTCCGCCGCAAAAATGGCCAAAAAACGGGTGGGCTATAGCCTTGGGGGGAGGGGCTGGCCAAGTTCGTCCGCCGGACTCGGAATGGGGCCAGACTTTGCGAGGGTCCTCCGCGTGCCAAATATAGGCCGCGGGCACTGCCGCACCCAAAAATAAGCGCCCGAAGGTCCCGTCCCCAAGTTTGTCCGCCGCAAAAATGCCCCAAAAATGGGTGGGCTATAGCCTTGGGGGGAGGGGCTGGCCAAGTTCGTCCGCTGGACTCGGAATGGGGCCAGACTTTGCAAGGGGCCTGCGTGTGCCAAAAATAGACTGCGGGCACGGCCGCGCCCAAAAATAAGTGCCCGAAGGTCCCGTCCCCAAGTTCGTCCGCTGCAAAAATGCCCAAAAAACGGGTGGGCTATAGCCTTGGGGGGAGGGGCTGGCCGAGTTCGTCCGCCGGACTCGGAATGGGGCCAGACTTTGCGAGGGTCCTCCGCGTGCCAAAAATAGGCCGCGGGCACTGCCGCACCCAAAAATAAGCGCCCGAAGGTCCCGTCCCCAAGTTCGACCGCCGCAAAAATGCCCAAAAAACGGGTGGGCTATAGCCTTGGGGGGAGGGGCTGGCCAAGTTCGTCCGCCGGACTCGAAATAGGGCCAGACTTTGTAAGGGGCCTCCATGTGCCAAAAATAGGCCGCGGGCACCGCCGCGCCCAAAAATAAGCGCCCGAAGGTCCCATCCCCAAGTTCGTCCGCCGCAAAAATGCCCAAAAAACGGGTGGGCTATAGCCTTGGGGGGAGGGGCTGCCCAAGTTCGTCCGCCGGACTCAGAATGGGGCCAGACTTTGTGAGGGGCCTCCGCATGCCAAAAATAGGCCGCGGGCACTGCTGCGCCGAAAGGTCCCGTCCCCAAGTTCGTCCGCTGCAAAAATGCCCAAAAAACGGGTGGGCTATAGCCTTGGGGGGAGGGGCTGGCCGAGTTCGTCCGCCGGACTCGGAATGGGGCCAGACTTTGCGAGGGTCCTCCGCGTGCCAAAAATAGGCCGCGGGCACTGCCGCACCCAAAAATAAGCGCCCGAAGGTCCCGTCCCCAAGTTCGACCGCCGCAAAAATGCCCAAAAAACGGGTGGGCTATAGCCTTGGGGGGAGGGGCTGGCCAAGTTCGTCCGCCGGACTCGAAATAGGGCCAGACTTTGTAAGGGGCCTCCATGTGCCAAAAATAGGCCGCGGGCACCGCCGCGCCCAAAAATAAGCGCCCGAAGGTCCCATCCCCAAGTTCGTCCGCCGCAAAAATGCCCAAAAAACGGGTGGGCTATAGCCTTGGGGGGAGGGGCTGCCCAAGTTCGTCCGCCGGACTCAGAATGGGGCCAGACTTTGTGAGGGGCCTCCGCATGCCAAAAATAGGCCGCGGGCACTGCTGCGCCGAAAGGTCCCGTCCCCAAGTTCATCTGCCGCAAAAATGACCAATAAACGGGTGGGCTATAGCCTTGGGGGGAGGGGCTGGCAGAGTTCGTCCGCCGGACTCGGAATGGGGCCAGACTTTGCGAGGGTCCTCCGCGTGCCAAAAATAGGCCACGGGCACAGCCGCGCCCTAAAATAAGCGCCCGAAGGTCCCGTCCCCAAGTTCGTCCGCCGCCAAAATGCCCAAAAAACGGGTGTGCGCGATAGCCTTGGGGGGAGGGGCTGGCCAAGTTCGTCCGCCGGACTCGAAATGGGGCCAGACTTTCCAAGGGGCCTCCATGTGCCAAAAATAGGACGCGGGCATCACCGCGCCCAAAAATAAGCGCCCGAAGGTCCCGTCCCCAAGTTCGTCCGCCGTAAAAATGCCCAAAAAACGGGTGGGCTATAGCATTCGGGGGAGGGGCTGGCCGAGTTCGTCCGCCGGACTCGGAATGGGGCCAGACTTTGCGAGGGTCCTCCGCGTGCCAAAAATAGGCCGCGGGCACTGCCGCGCCCAAAAATAAGCGCCCGAAGGTCCCGTCCCCAAGTTCGACCGCCGCAAAAATGCCCAAAAAACGGGTGGGCTATAGCCTTGGGTGGAGGGGCTGGCCGAGTTCGTCCGCCGGGTTCGGAATGGGGCCAGACTTTGCGAGGGGCCTCCGTGTGCCAAAAATAGGCCGCGGTCACTGCCGCGCACAAAAATAAGCGCCCGAAGGTCCCGTCCCCAAGTTCGTCCGCCGCAAAAATGCCCAAAAAACGGGGTGCGCGATAGCCTTGGGGGGAGGGGCTGGCCAAGTTCGTCCGCCGGACTCGAAATAGGGCCAGACTTTGTAAGGGGCCTCCATGTGCCAAAAATAGGCCGCGGGCACCGCCGCGCCCAAAAATAAACGCCCGAAGGTCCCATCCCCAAGTTCGTCCGCCGCAAAAATGCCCAAAAAACGGGTGGGCTATAGCCTTGGGGGGAGGGGCTGACCAAGTTCGTCCGCCGGACTCAGAATGGGGCCAGACATTGTGAGGGGCCTCCGCGTGCCAAAAATAGGCCGCGGGCACTGCGGCACCAAAAGGTCCCATCCCCAAGTTCATCCGCCGCAAAAATGACCAATAAACGGGTGGGCTATAGCCTTGGGGGGAGGGGCTGGCCGAGTTCGTCCGCCGGACTCGGAATGGGGCCAGACTTTGCGAGGGTCCTGCGCGTGCCAAAAATAGGCCACGGGCACAGCCGCGCCCTAAAATAAGTGCCCGAAGGTCCCGTCCCCAAGTTCGTCCGCCGCCAAAATGCCCAAAAAACGGGTGCGCGATAGCCTTGGGGGGAGGGGCTGGCCAAGTTCGTCCGCCGGACTCGAAATGGGGCCAGACTTTGCAACGGGCCTCCATGTGCCAAAAATAGGACGCGGGCACCGCCGCGCCCAAAAATAAGCGCCCGAAGGTCCTGTCCCCAAGTTCGTCCGCCGCAAAAATGCCCAAAAAACGGGTGGGCTATAGCCTTGGGGGGAGGGGCTGGCCGAGTTCGTCCGCCGGACTCGGAATGGGGCTAGACTTTGCAAGGGGCCTCCATGTGACAAAAATAGGCCGCGGGCACCACCGCGCCCAAAAATAAGCCCCCGAAGGTCCCGTCCCCAAGTTCATCCGCCACAAAAATGCCCAAAAACCGGGTGGGCTATAGCCTTGGGGGGAGGGGCGGGCCAAGTTCGTCCGCCGGACTCGGAATGGGGCCAGACAATGTGAGGGGCCTCCGTGTGCCAAAAATAGACCACGGTCGCTGCCGCACCCTAAAATAAGAGCCAGAAGGTCCCGTCCCCAAGTTCATCCGCCGCAAAAATGCCCAAAAAACGGGTGGGCTATAGCCTTGGGGGGAGGGGCTGGCCGAGTTCGCCCGCCGGACTCGGAATGGGGCTAGACATTGCGAGGGGACTCCATGTGCCAAAAATAGGCCGCGGGCACAGCTGCGGCCAAAGGTCCCATCCCCAAGTTCGTCCGCCGCAAAAATGGCCAAAAAACGGGTGGGCTATAGCCTTGGGGGGAGGGGCTGGCCAAGTTCGTCCGCCGGACTCGGAATGGGGCCAGACTTTGCGAGGGTCCTCCACGTGCCAAATATAGGCCGCGGGCCCTGCCGCACCCAAAAATAAGCGCCCGAAGGTCCCGTCCCCAAGTTCGTCCGCCGCAAAAATGCCCCAAAAATGGGTGGGCTATAGCCTTGGGGGGAGGGGCTGGCCAAGTTCGTCCGCTGGACTCGGAATGGGGCCAGACTTTGCAAGGGGCCTGCGTGTGCCAAAAATAGACCGCGGGCACGGCTGCGCCCAAAAATAAGTGCCCGAAGGTCCCGTCCCCAAGTTCGTCCGCCGCAAAAATGCCCAAAAAACGGGTGGGCTATAGCCTTGGGGGGAGGGGCTGGCCGAGTTCGTCCGCCGGACTCGGAATGGGGCCAGACTTTGCGAGGGTCCTCCGCGTGCCAAAAATAGGCCGCGGGCACTGCCGCGCCCAAAAATAAGCGCCCGAAGGTACCGTCCCCAAGTTCGACCGCCGCAAAAATGCCCAAAAAACGGGTGGGCTATAGCCTTGGGGGGAGGGGCTGGCCAAGTTCGTCCGCCGGACTCGAAATAGGGCCAGACTTTGTAAGGGGCCTCCATGTGCCAAAAATAGGCCGCGGGCACCGCCGCGCCCAAAAATAAGCGCCCGAAGGTCCCATCCCCAAGTTCGTCCGCCGCAAAAATGCCCAAAAAACGGGTGGGCTATAGCCTTGGGGGGAGGGGCTGCCCAAGTTCTTCCCCCGGACTCAGAATGGGGCCAGACTTTGTGAGGGGCCTCCGCATGCCAAAAATAGGCCGCGGGCACTGCTGCGCCGAAAGGTCCCATCCCCAAGTTCATCTGCCGCAAAAATGACCAATAAACGGGTGGGCTATAGCCTTGGGGGGAGGGGCTGGCAGAGTTCGTCCGCCGGACTCGGAATGGGGCCAGACTTTGCGAGGGTCCTCCGCGTGCCAAAAATAGGCCACGGGCACTGCCGCGCCCTAAAATAAGCGCCCGAAGGTCCCGTCCCCAAGTTCGTCCGCCGCCAAAATGCCCAAAAAACGGGTGCGCGATAGCCTTGGGGGTAGGGGCTGGCCAAGTTCGTCCGCCGGACTCGAAATGGGGCCAGACTTTCCAAGGGGCCTCCATGTGCCAAAAATAGGACGCGGGCATCACCGCGCCCAAAAATAAGCGCCCGAAGGTCCCGTCCCCAAGTTCGTCCGCCGCAAAAATGCCCAAAAAACGGGTGGGCTATAGCCTTGGGGGGAGGGGCTGGCCGAGTTCGTCCGCCGGACTCGGAATGGGGCCAGACTTTGCGAGGGTCCTCCGCGTGCCAAAAATAGGCCGTGGGCATTGCCGCGCCCAAAAATAAGCGCCCGAAGGTCCCGTCCCCATGTTCGACCGCCGCAAAAATGCCCAAAAAACGGGTGGGCTATAGCCTTGGGTGGAGGGGCTGGCCGAGTTCGTCCGCCGGGTTCGGAATGGGGCCAGACTTTGCGAGGGGCCTCCGTGTGCCAAAAATAGGCCGCGGCCACTGCCGCGCACAAAAATAAGCGCCCGAAGGTCCCGTCCCCAAGTTCGTCCGCCGCAAAAATGCCCAAAAAACGGGTGCGCGATAGCCTTGGGGGGAGGGGCTGGCCAAGTTCGTCCGCCGGACTCGAAATAGGGCCAGACTTTGTAAGGGGCCTCCATGTGCCAAAAATAGGCCGCGGGCACCGCCGCGCCCAAAAATAAACGCCCGAAGGTCCCATCCCCAAGTTCGTCCGCCGCAAAAATGCCCATAAAACGGGTGGGCTATAGCCTTGGGGGGAGGGGCTGACCAAGTTCGTCCGCCGGACTCAGAATGGGGCCAGACATTGTGAGGGGCCTCTGCGTGCCAAAAATAGGCCGCGGGCACTGCTGCACCAAAAGGTCCCGTCCCCAAGTTCATCCGCCGCAAAAATGACCAATAAACGGGTGGGCTATAGCCTTGGGGGGGAGGGGCTGGCCGAGTTCGTCCGCCGGACTCGGAATGGGGCCAGACTTTGCGAGGGTCCTGCGCGTGCCAAAAATAGGCCACGGGCACTGCCGCGCCCTAAAATAAGTGCCCGAAGGTCCCGTCCCCAAGTACGTCCGCCGCCAAAATGCCCAAAAAAACGGGTGCGCGATAGCCTTGGGGGGAGGGGCTGGCCAAGTTCGTCCGCCGGACTCGAAATGGGGCCAGACTTTGCAAGGAGCCTCCATGTGCCAAAAATAGGACGCGGGCACCGCCGCGCCCAAAAATAAGCGCCCGAAGGTCCTGTCCCCAAGTTCGTCCGCCGCAAAAATGCCCAAAAAACGGGTGGGCTATAGCCTTGGGGGGAGGGGCTGGCCGAGTTCGTCCGCCGGACTCGGAATGGGGCTAGACTTTGCAATGGGCCTCCATGTGACAAAAATAGGCCGTGGGCACCACCGCGCCCAAAAAATAAGCTCCCGAAGGTCCCGTCCCCAAGTTCATCCGCCACAAAAATGCCCAAAAACCGGGTGGGCTATAGCCTTGGGGGGAGGGGCTGGCCAAGTTCGTCCGCCGGACTCGGAATGGGGCCAGACATTGTGAGGGGCCTCCGTGTGCCAAAAATAGACCACGGTCGCTGCCGCACCCTAAAATAAGAGCCAGAAGGTCCCGTCCCCAAGTTCATCCGCCGCAAAAATGCCCAAAAAACGGGTGGGCTATAGCCTTGGGGGGAGGGGCTGGCCGAGTTCGCCCGCCGGACTCGGAATGGGGCCAGACATTGCGAGCGGACTCCATGTGCCAAAAATAGGCCGCGGCACAGCTGCGGCCAAAGGTCCCATCCCCAAGTTCGTCCGCCACAAAAATGGGCAAAAAACGGGTGGGCTATAGCCTTGGGGGGAGGGGCTGGCCAAGTTCGTCCGCCGGACTCGGAATGGGGCCAGACATTGCGAGCGGACTCCATGTGCCAAAAATAGGCCGCGGGCACAGCTGCGGCCAAAGGTCCCATCCCCAAGTTCGTCCGCCGCAAAAATGGCCAAAAAACGGGTGGGCTATAGCCTTGGGGGGAGGGGCTGGCCAAGTTCGTCCGCCGGACTCGGAATGGGGCCAGACTTTGCGAGGGTCCTCCGCGTGCCAAATATAGGCCGCGGGCACTGCCGCACCCAAAAATAAGCGCCCGAAGGTCCCGTCCCCAAGTTCGTCCGCCGCAAAAATGCCCCAAAAATGGGTGGGCTATAGCCTTGGGGGGAGGGGCTGGCCAAGTTCGTCCGCCGGACTCGGAATGGGGCCAGACTTTGCAAGGGGCCTGCGTGTGCCAAAAATAGACCGCGGGCGCTGCCGCGCCCAAAAATAAGTGCCCGAGGGTCCCGTCCCCAAGTTCGTCCGCCGCAAAAATGCCCAAAAAACGGGTGGGCTATAGCCTTGGGCGGAGGGGCTGGCCGAGTTCGTCCGCCGGACTCGGAATGGGGCCAGACTTTGCGAGGGTCCTCCGCGTGCCAAAAATAGGCCGCGGGCACTGCCGCGCACAAAAATAAGCGCCCGAAGGTCCCGTCCCCAAGTTCGTCCCCCGCAAAAATGCACAAAAAACGGGGTGCGCGATAGCCTTGGGGGGAGAGGCTGGCCAAGTTCGTCCGCCGGACTCGAAATGGGGCCAGACTTTGCGAGGGGCCTCCATGTGCCAAAAATAGGCCGCGGGCACCGCCGCGCCCAAAAATAAGCGCCCGAAGGTCCCGTCCCCAAGTTCGACCGCCACAAAAATGCCCAAAAAACGGGTGGGCTATAGCCTTGGGTGGAGGGGCTGGCCGAGTTCGTCCGCCGGGTTCAGAATGGGGCCAGACTTTGTGAGGGGCCTCCGTGTGCCAAAAATAGGCCGCGGGCACTGCCGCGTACAAAAATAAGCGCCCGAAGGTCCAGTCCCCAAGTTCGTCCGCCGCAAAAATGCCCAAAAAAACGGGTGCGCGATAGCCTTGGGGGGAGGGGCTGGCCGAGTTCGTCCGCCGGACTCGGAATGGGGCCAGACTTTGCGAGGGTCCTCCGCGTGCAAAAAATAGGCCACGGGCACTGCCGCGCACAAAAATAAGCCCCCGAAGGTCCCGTCCCCAAGTTCGTCCGCCGCAAAAATGCACAAAAAACGGGGTGCGCGATAGCCTTGGGGGGAGGGGCTGGCCAAGTTCGTCCGCCGGACTCGAAATGGGGCCAGACTTTGCGAGGGGCCTCCATCTGCCAAAAATAGGCCGCGGGCACCGCCGCGCCCAAAAATAAGCGCCCGAAGGTCCCGTCCCCAAGTTCGACCGCCGCAAAAATGCACAAAAAACGGGTGCGCGATAGCCTTGGGGGGAGGGGCTGGCCAAGTTCGTCCGCCGGACTCGAAATGGGGCCAGACTTTGCGAGGGGCCTCCATGTGCCAAAAATAGGCCGCGGGCACCGCCGCGCCCAAAAAATAAGCGCCCGAAGGTCCCGTCCCCAAGTTCGACCGCCGCAAAAATGCCCAAAAAACGGGTGGGCTATAGCCTTGGGTGGAGGGGCTGGCCGAGTTCGTCCGCCGGGTTCGGAATGGGGCCAGACTTTGTGAGGGGCCTCCGTGTGCCAAAAATAGGCCGCGGGCACTGCCGCGCACAAAAATAAGCGCCCGAAGGTCCAGTCCCCAAGTTCGTCCGCCGCAAAAATGCCCAAAAAATGGGTGCGCGATAGCCTTGGGGGGAGGGGCTGGCCGAGTTCGTCCGCCTGACTCGAAATGGGGCCAGACTTTGTGAGGGGCCTCCGCGTGCCAAAAATAGGCCGCGGGCACTGCTGCGCCGAAAGGTCCCGTCTCCAAGTTCATCCGCCGCAAAAATGACCAATAAACGGGTGGGCTATAGCCTTCGGGGGAGGGGCTGGCCAAGTTCGTCCGCCGGACACGGAATGGGGCTAGACTTTGCAAGGGGCCTGTGTGTGCCAAAAATAGACCGCGGGCGCAGCTGCGGCCAAAGGTCCCATCCCCAAGTTCGTCCGCCGCAAAATTGGCCAAAAAAACGGGTGGGCTATAGCCTTGGGGGGAGGGGCTGGCCAAGTTCGTCCGCCGGACTCGGAATGGGGCCAGACTTTGCGAGGGTCCTCCGCGTACCAAATATAGGCCGCGGGCACTGCCGCACCCAAAAATAAGCGCCCAAAGGTCCCGTCCCCAAGTTCGTCCGCCGCAAAAATGCCCCAAAAATGGGTGGGCTATAGCCTTGGGGGGAGAGGCTGGCCAAGTTCGTCCGCCGGACTCGGAATGGGGCCAGACTTTGCAAGGGTCCTCCGCGTGCCAAACATAGACCGCGGGCTCTGCCGCGCCCGAAGGTCCCGTCCCCAAGTTCATCCGCCACAAAAATGCCCAAAAAACGGGTGGGCTATAGCCTTGGGGGGAGGGGCTGGCCAAGTTTGTCCGCCGGACTCGGAATGGGGCCAGACATTGCGAGGGGCCTCCGTGTGCCAAAACTAGACCACGGGCGCTGCCGCGCCCTAAAATAAGAGCCAGAAGGTCCCGTCCCCAAGTGCATCCGCCGCAAAAATGCCCAAAAAACGGGTGGGCTATATCCTTGGGGGGAGGGGCTGGCCGAGTTCGTCCGCCGGACTCGGAATGGGGCCAGACTTTGCGAGGGGACTCCATGTGCCAAACATAGGCCGCGGGCACAGCTGCGGCCAAAGGTCCCATCCCCAAGTTCGTCCGCCGCAAAAATGGCCAAAAAACGGGTAGGCTATAGCCTTGGGGGGAGGGGCTGGCCAAGTTCGTCCGCCGGACTCGGAATGGGGCCAGACTTTGCGAGGGTCCTCCGCGTGCCAAAAATAGGCCGCGGGCACTGCTGCGCCGAAAGGTCCCGTCTCCAAGTTCATCCGCCGCAAAAATGACCAATAAACGGGTGGGCTATAGCCTTGGGGGGAGGGGCTGGCCAAGTTCGTCCGCCGGACTCGGAATGGGGCCAGACTTTGTAAGGGACCTGCGTGTGCCAAAAATAGACCGCGGAAGCTGCCGCGCCCAAAAATAAGTGCCCGAGGGTCCTGTCCCCAAGTTCGTCCGCCGCAAAAATGCCCAAAAAATGGGTGCGCGATAGCCTTGGGGGGAGGGGCTGGCCGAGTTCGTCCGCCGGACTCGAAATGGGGCCAGACTTTGTGAGGGGCCTCTGCGTGCCAAAAATAGGCCGCGGGCACTGCTGCGCCGAAAGGTCCCGTCTCCATGTTCATCCGCCGCAAAAATGACCAATAAACGGGTGGGCTATAGCCTTGGGGGGAGGGGCTGGCCAAGTTCGTCCGCCGGACTCGGAATGGGGCCAGACTTTGTAAGGGACCTGCGTGTGCCAAAAATAGACCGCGGGCGCTGCCGCGCCCAAAAATAAGTGCCCAAGGGTCCCGTCCCCAAGTTCGTCCGCCGCAAAAATGCCCAAAAAACGGGTGGGCTATAGCCTTGGGCGGAGGGGCTGGCCGAGTTCGTCCGCCGGACTCGGAATGGGGCCAGACTTTGCGAGGGTCCTCCGCGTGCCAAAAATAGGCCACGGGCACCGCCGCACCCAAAAATAAGCGCCCGAAGGTCCCGTCCCCAAGTTCGACCGCCGCAAAAAACGGGTGGGCTATAGCCTTGGGGGGAGGGGCTGGCCGAGTTCGTCCGCCGGACTCGAAATGGGGCCAGACTTTGCGAGGGTCCTCCATGTGCCAAAAATAGGCCGCGGGCACCGCCGCGCCCAAAAATAAGCACCCGAAGGTCCCGTCCCCAAGTTCGTCCGCCGCAAAAATGCCCCAAAAATGGGTGGGCTATAGCCTTGGGGGGAGGGGCTGGCCGAGTTCGTCCGCCGGGTTCGGAATGGGGCCAGACTTTGCGAGGGGCCTCCGTGTGCCAAAAATAGGCCGCGGGCACTGCCGCGCACAAAAATAAGCGCCCGAAGGTCCAGTCCCCAAGTTCGACCGCCGCAAAAATGCCCAAAAAACGGGTGGGCTATAGCCTTGGGTGGAGGGGCTGGCCGAGTTTGTCCGCCGGGTTCGGAATGGGGCCAGACTTTGCGAGGGGCCTCCGTGTGCCAAAAATAGGCTGCGGGCGCTGCCGCGCACAAAAATAAGCGCCCGAAGGTCCAGTCCCCAAGTTCGACCGCCGGAAAAATGCCCAAAAAACGGGTGGGCTATAGCCTTGGGTGGAGGGGCTGGCCGAGTTCGTCCGCCGGGTTCGGAATGGGGCCAGACTTTGCGAGGGGCCTCCGTGTGCCAAAAATAGGCCGCGGGCGCTGCCGCGCACAAAAATAAGCGCCTGAAGGTCCAGTCCCCAAGTTCGACCGCCGCAAAAATGCCCAAAAAATGGGTGGGCTATAGCCTTGGGTGGAGGGGCTGGCCGAGTTCGTCCACCGGGTTCGGGAATGGGGCCAGACTTTGCGAGGGGCCTCCGTGTGCCAAAAATAGGCCGCGGGCGCTGCCGCGCACAAAAATAAGCGCCCGAAGGTCCAGTCCCCAAGTTCGACCGACGCAAAAATGCCCAAAAAACGGGTGGGCTATAGCCTTGGGTGGAGGGGCTGGCCGAGTTCGTCCGCCGGGTTCGGAATGGGGCCAGACTTTGCGAGGGGCCTCCGTGTGCCAAAAATAGGCCGCGGGCGCTGCCGCGCACAAAAATAAGCGCCCGACAGGTCCAGTCCCCAACTTCGACCGCCGCAAAAATGCCCAAAAAACGGGTGGGCTATAGCCTTGGGTGGAGGGGCTGGCCGAGTTCGTCCGCCGGGTTCGGAATGGGGCCAGACTTTGCGAGGGGCCTCCGTGTGCCAAAAATAGGCCGCGGGTGCTGCCGCGCACAAAAATAAGCGCCCGAAGGTCCAGTCCCCAAGTTCGTCCGCCGCAAAAATGCCCAAAAAACGGGTGGGCTATAGCCTTGGGGGGAGGGGCTGACCAAGTTCGTCCGCCGGACTCAGAATGGGGCCAAACTTTGTGGGGGGCCTCCGCGTGCCAAAAATAGGCCGCGGGCACTGCTGCGCCGAAAGGTCCCGTCTCCAAGTTCATCCGCCGCAAAAATGACAAATAAACGGGTGGGCAATAGCCTTGGGGGGAGGGGCTGGCCGAATTCGTCCGCCGGACTCGGAATGGGGCCAGACTTTGCGAGGGTCCTCCGCGTGCCAAAAATAGGCCACGGGAACTGCCGCGCCCTAAAATAAGCGCCCGATGGTCCCGTCCCCAAGTTCGTCCGCCGCAAAAATGCCCAAAAAACGGGTGGGCTATAGCCTTGGGGGGAGGGGCTGACCAAGTTCGTCCGCCGGACTCAGAATGGGGCCAGACTTTGTGAGGGGCCTCCGCGTGCCAAAAATAGGCCGCGGGCACTGCTGCGCTGAAAGGTCCCGTCTCCAAGTTCATCCGCCGCAAAAATGACCAATAAACGGTTGGGCTATAGCCTTGGGGGGAGGGGCTGGCCGAGTTCGTCCGCCGGACTCGGAATGGGGCCAGACTTTGCGAGGGTCCTCCGCGTGCCAAAAATAGGCCACGGACACTGCCGCGCCCTAAAGTAAGCGCCCGAAGGTCCCGTCCCCAAGTTCGTCCGCCGCAAAAATGCCCAAAAAACGGGTGGGCTATAGCCTTGGGCGGAGGGGCTGGCCGAGTTCGTCCGCCGGACTCGGAATGGGGCCAGACTTTGCGAGGGTCCTCCGCGTGCCAAAAATAGGCCGCAGGCACTGCCGCGCACAAAAATAAGCGCCCGAAGGTCCCGTCCCCAAGTTCGTCCGCCGCAAAAATGCACAAAAAACGGTTGCGCGATAGCCTTGGGGGAGGGGCTGGCCGAGTTCGTCCGCCGGACTCGAAATGGGGCCAGACTTTGCGAGGGTCCTCCGCGTGCCAAAAATAGTCCGCGGGCACCGCCGCACCCAAAAATAAGCGCCCGAAGGTTCCGTCCCCAAGTTCGACCGCCGCAAAAAACGGTGGACTATAGCCTTGGGGGAGGGGCTGGCCGAGTTCGTCCGCCGGACTCGAAATGGGGCCAGACTTTGCGAGGGTCCCTCCATGTGCCAAAAATAGGCCGCGGGCACCGCCGCGCCCAAAAATAAGCGCCCGAAGGTCCCGTCCCCAAGTTCGTCCGCCGCAAAAATGCCCCCAAAAATGGGTGGGCTATAGCCTTGGGGGGAGGGGCTGGCCAAGTTCGTCCGCCGGGTTCGGAATGGGGCCAGACTTTGTGAGGGGCCTCCGTGTGCTAAAAATAGGCCGCGGGTGCTGCCGCGCACAAAAATAAGCGCCCGAAGGTCCAGTCCCCAAGTTCGTCCGCCGCAAAAATGCCAAAAAAAACGGTGGGCGATAGCCTTGGGGTGAGGGGCTCGCCGAGTTCGTCCGCCGGACTCGGAATGGGGCCAGACTTTGCGAGGGGCCTCCATGTGCCAAAAATAGGCCGCGGGTACTGCCGCGCCCAAAAATAAGCGCCCGAAGGTCCCGTCCCCAAGTTCGTCCGCCGCAAAAATGCCCAAAAAATGGGTGGGCTATAGCCTTGGGGGGAGGGGCTGGCTGAGTTCGTCCGCCGGACTCGGAATGGGGCCAGACTTTGGAAGGGGCCTCCATGTGACAAAAATAGGCCGCGGGCACCACCGCGCCCAAAAATAAGCCCCCGAAGGTCCCGTCCCCAAGTTCATCCGCCACAAAAATGCCCAAAAAACGGGTGGGCTATAGCCTTGGGGGGAGGGGCTGGCCAAGTTCGTCCGCCGGACTTGGAATGGGGCCAGACATTGCAAGGGGCCTCCGTGTACCAAAAATAGACCACGGGCACTGCCGCGCCCTAAAATAAGAGCCAGAAGGTCCGTCCCCAAGTGCATCCGCCGCAAAAATGCCCAAAAAACGGGTGGGCTATAACCTTGGGGGGAGGGGCTGCCGAGTTCGTCCGCCGGACTCGGAATGTGGCCAGACTTTGCGAGGGGACTCATTGTGCCAAAAATAGGCCGCGGGAACAGCTGCGACCAAAGGTCCCATCCCCAAGTTCGTCCGCCGCAAAATTGGCCAAAAAACGGGTGGGCTATAGCCTTGGGGGGAGGGGCCGGCCAAGTTCGTCCGCCGGACTCGGAATGGGGCCAGACTTTGCGAGGGTCCTCCGCGTACCAAATATAGGCCGCGGGCACTGCCGCACCCAAAAATAAGCGTCCGAAGGTCCCGTCCCCAAGTTCGTCCGCCGCAAAAATGCCCCAAAAATGGGTGGGCTATAGCCTTGGGGGGAGAGGCTGGCCAAGTTCGTCCGCCGGACTCGGAATGGGGCCAGACTTTGCAAGGGTCCTCCGCGTGCCAAACATAGACCGCGGGCGCTGCCGCGCCCAAAAATAAGCGCCCGAAGGTCCCGTCCCCCAAGTTCATCCGCCACAAAAATGCCCAAAAAACGGGTGGGCTATAGCCTTGGGGGGAGGGGCTGGCCAAGTTCATCCGCCGGACTCGGAATGGGGCCAGACATTGCGAGGGGCCTCCGTGTGCCAAAAATAGACCACGGGCACTGCCGCGCCCTAAAATAAGAGCCAGAAGGTCCCGTCCCCAAGTGCATCCGCCGCAAAAAATGCCCAAAAAACGGGTGGGTTATAGCCTTGGGGGGAGGGGCTGGCCGAGTTCGTCCGCCGGACTCGGAATGGGGCCAGACTTTGCGAGGGGACTCCGTGTGCCAAAAATAGGGCGCGGGCACTGCTGCGCCCAAAGGTCCCATCCCCAAGTTCGTCCGCCGCAAAAATGGCCAAAAAACGGGTGGGGCTATAGCCTTGGGGGGAGGGGCTGGCCAAGTTCGTCCCGCCGGTCTCGGAATGGGGCAGACTTTGCGAGGGGCCTCCGTGTGCCAAAAATAGGCCACGGGCACCGCTGTGCCCAAAAATAAGTGCCCGAAGGTCCCGTCCCCAAGTTCGTCCGCCGCAAAAATGCCCAAAAAACGGGTGGGCTATAGCCTTGGGGTTAGGGGCTGGCCGAGTTCGTCCGCCGGACTCGGAATGGGGCCAGACTTTGCGTGGGTCCTTCGCATGCCAAAAATAGGCCGCAGGCACTACCGCCCCCCAAAAATAAGCGCCCGAAGGTCCCGTCCCCAAGTTCGTCCGCCGCAAAAATGCCCAAAAAACGGGTGGGCTATAGCCTTGGGGGGAGGGGCTGGCCGAGTTCGTCCGCCGGACTCGGAATGGGGCCAGACTTTGCGATGGTCCTCCGCGTGCCAAAAATAGGCCACGGGCACTGCCCGCGCCCAAAAATAAGCGCCCGAAGGTCCCGTCCCCAAGTTCGTCCGCCGCAAAAATGCCCCAAAAATGGGTGGGCTATAGCCTTGGGGGGAGGGGCGGGCCAAGTTCGTCCGCCAGACTCGGAATGGGGCCAGACTTTGCAAGGGGCCTCCGTGTGCCAAAAATAGACCGCGGGCGCTGCCGCGCCCAAAAATAAGTGCCTGAAGGTCCCGTCCCCAAGTTCGTCCGCCGCAAAAAATGCCGAAAAAACGGGTGGGTTATAGCCTTGGGGGGAGGGGCTGGCCGAGTTCGTCCGCCGGACTCGGAATGGGGCCAGACTTTGCGAGGGTCCTCCGCGTGCCACAAATAGGCCGCGGGCACTGCCGCACCCAAAAATAAGCGCCCGAAGGGTCCCGTCCCCAAGTTCGACCGCCGCAAAAATGCCCAAAAAACGGGTGGGCTATAGCTTTGGGTGGAGGGGCTGGCAGAGTTCGTCCGCCGGACTCGAAATGGTGTCAGACTTTGCAAGGGGCCTCCTTGTGCCAAAAATAGAGCGCGGGGCACTGCCGCACCCAAAAATGTGCCCGCGCCCAAAAATAAGCGCCCAAAGGTCCCGTCCCCAAGTTCGTCCGCCGCAAAAATGCCCAAAAAACGGGTGGGCTATAGCCTTGGGGGGAGGGGATGGCCAAGTTCGTCCGCCGGACTCGGAATGGGGCCAGACTTTGCGAGCGGCCTCCGTGTGCCAAAAATAGACCACGGGAGCTGCCGCGCCCAAAAATAACTGCCCGAAGGTCCCGTCCCCAAGTTCATCCGCCGCAAAAATACCCAAAAAATGGGGTGGGCTATAGCCTTGGGGGGGAGGGGCTGGCCGAGTTCGTCCGCCGGACTCGGAATGGGGCCAGACTTTGCGAGGGGACTCCGTTTGCCAAAAATAGGCGCGGGCACTGCTGCGCCCAAAGGTCCCATCCCCAAGTTGTCCGCCGCAAAAATGCCCAAAAAACGGGTGGGCTATAGCCTTGGGGTTAGGGGCTGGCCAAGTTCGTCCGCCGGACTCGGAATGGGGCCAGACTTTGCGTGGGTCTTCCGCATGCCAAAAATAGGCCGCAGGCACTGCCGCGCCCAAAAATAAGCGCCCGAAGGTCCCGTCCCCAAGTTCGTCCGCCGCAAAAATGCCCAAAAAACGGGTGGGCTATAGCCTTGGGGGGAGGGGCTGGCCGAGTTCTTCCGCCGGACTCGATATGGGGCCAGACTTTGCGAGGGTCCTCCGCGTGCCAAAAATAGGCCGCGGGCACTGCTGTGCCCAAAAATAAGTGCCCGAAGGTCCCGTCCCCAAGTTCGTCCGCCGCAAAAATGCCCAAAAAACGGGGTGGACTATAGCCTTGGGGGGAGGGGCTGGCCAAGTTCGTCCGCACAGACTCGGAATGGGGCCAGACTTTGCGAGGGGCCGCGGAGTTCCAAAAATAGGCCGCGGGCACTGCCGCGCTCAAAAATAAGTGCCCGAAAGTCCCGTCCCCAAGTTCGTTCGCCGCAAAAATGCCCAAAAAACGGGTGGGCTATAGCCTTGGGGTTAGGGGCTGGCCGAGTTCGTCCGCCGGACTCGGAATGGGGCCAGACTTTGCGAGGGGCCGCGGAGTTCCAAAAATAGGCCGCGGGCACTGCCGCGCCCAAAAATAAGTGCCCGAAAGTCCCGTCCCCAAGTTCGTTCGCCGCAAAAATGCCCAAAAAACGGGTGGGCTATAGCCTTGGGGTTAGGGGCTGGCCGAGTTCGTCCGCCGGACTCGGAATGGGGCCAGACTTTGCGAGGGCCTTCGTGTGCCAAAAATAAGCCGCGGGCGCTGCGGCGCCCAAAAATAAGCGCCGAAAGGTCCCGTCCCCAAGTTCGTCCGCCCCAAAAATGCACAAAAAATGGGTGGGCTATAGCCTTGGGGGGAGGGGCTGGCCAAGTTCGTCCGCCGGACTCAGAATGGGGCCAGACTTTGCGAGGGGCCTCCGTGTGACAAAAATAGGCCATGGGCACTGCTGTGCCCAATAATAAGGGCCCGAAGGTCCCGTCCCCAAGTTCGTCCGCCGCAATAATGCCCAAAAAACGGGTGGGCTATAGCCTTGGGGGAGGGGCTGGCCAAGTTCGTCCACCGGACTCGGAATGGGGCCAGACTTTGCGAGGGCCTCCGTGTGCCAAAAATAAGCCGCGGGCGCTGCTGCGCCCAAACATAAGTGCCCGAAGGTCCCGTCCCCAAGTTCGTCCGCCCCAAAAATGCCCAAAAAATGGGTGGGTCATAGTCTTGGGGGGAGGGGCTGGCCAAGATCGTCCGCTCTGGACTCGGAATGGGGCCAGACTTTGCGAGGGGCCTCCGGTGTGCCAAAAATAGGCCGCGGGCACTGCTGTGCCCAAAAATAAGTGCCCGAAGGTCCCGTACCCAAGTTCGTCCGCCACAAAAATGCCCAAAAAACGGGTGGGCTATAGCCTTGGGGGGAGGGGCTGGCCAAGTTCGTCCGCGGGACTCAGAATGGGGCCAGACTATGCGAGGGGCCTCCGTGTGACAAAAATAGGCCACGGGCACTGCTGTGCCCAATAATAAGGGCCCGAAGGTCCCGTCCCCAAGTTCGTCCGCCGCAATAATGCCCAAAAAACGGGTGGGCTATAGCCTTGGGGGGAGGGGCTGGCCAAGTTCGTCCACCGGACTCGGAATGGGGCCAGACTTTGCGAGGGCCTCCATGTGCCAAAAATAAGCCGCGGGCGCTGCTGCGCCCAAACATAAGTGCCCGAAGGTCCCGTCCCCAAGTTCGTCCGCCCCAAAAATGCCCAAAAAATGGGTGGGTCATAGTCTTGGGGGGAGGGGCTGGCCAAGATCGTCCGCCCTGGACTCGGAATGGGGCCAGACTTTGCGAGGGGCCTCCGTGTGCCAAAAATAGGCCACGGGCACTGCTGTGTCCAAAAATAAGTGCCCGAAGGTCCCGTCCCCAAGTTCGTCCGCCGCAAAAATGCCCAAAAAACGGGTGGGCTATAGCCTTGGGGGGAGGGGCTGGCCAAGTTCGTCCGCATAGACTCGGAATGGGGCCAGACTTTGCGAGGGGCCTCTGAGTTCCAAAAATAGGCCGCGGGCACTGCCGCGCCCAAAAATAAGTGCCCGAAGGTCCCGTCCCCAAGTTCGTTCGCCACAAAAATGCCCAAAAAACGGGTGGGCTATAGCCTTGGGGGGAGGGGCTGGCCATGTTCGTCCGCCGGACTCGGAATGGGGCCAGCCTTTACGAGGGCCTCTGTGTGCCAAAAATAAGCCGTGGGCACTGCGGCGCCCAAAAATAAGCTCCCGAAGGTCCCGTCCCCAAGTTCGTCCGCCACAAAAATGCCCAAAAAATGGGTGGGATATAGCCTTGGGGGGAGGGGCGGGCCAAGTTCGTCCGCCGGACTTGGAATGGGGCCAGACTTTGCGAGCGCCTCCGTGTGCCAAAAATAGGCCGCGGGTGCTGATGCGGCCAAAAATAAGCGTCCCATGGTCCCGTCCCCAAGTTCGTCCGCCCCAAAAATGCCCAAATAACGGGTGGGATATAGCCTTGGGGGGAGGGGCTGGCCAAGTTCGTCCGCCGGACTCGGAATGGGGCCAGACTTTGCGAGGGCCTTCGTGTGCCAAAAATAAGCCGCGGGCACTGCGGCGCCCAAAAATAAGCGCCCGAAGGTCCCGTCCCCAAGTTCGTTCGCCGCAAAAATGCCCAAAAAACGGGTGGGCTATAGCCTTGGGGGGAGGGGCTGGCCAAGTTCGTCCGCCGGACTCGGAATGGGGCCAGACTTTGCGAGGGCCTTCGTGTGCCAAAAATAAGTCGCGGGCGCTGCGGCGCCCAAAAATAAGCGCCCGAAGGTCCCGTCCCCAAGTTCGTTCGCCGCAAAAATGCCCAAAAAACGGGTGGGCTATAGCCTTGGGGGGAGGGGCTGGCCAAGTTCGTCCGCCGGACTCGGAATGGGGCCAGACTTTGCGAGGGCCTTCGTGTGCCAAAAATAAGCCGCGGGTGCTGCGGCGCCCAAAAATAAGCGCCCGAAGGTCCCGTCCCCAAGTTCGTTCGCCACAAAAATGCCAAAAAATGGGTGGGATATAGCCTTGGGGGGAGGGGCGGGCCAAGTTCGTCCGCCGGACTTGGAATGGGGCCAGACTTTGCGAGCGCCTCCGTGTGCCAAAAATAGGCCGCGGGCGCTGATGCGGCCAAAAATAAGCGTCCCATGGTCCCGTCCCCAAGTTCGTCCGCCCCAAAAATGCCCAAATAACGGGTGGGCTATAGCCTTGGGGGGAGGGGCTGGCCAAGTTCGTCCGCCGGACTCGGAATGGGGCCAGACTTTGCGAGGGCCTTCGTGTGCCAAAAATAAGCCGCGGGCGCTGCGGCGCCCAAAAATAAGCGCCCGAAGGTCCCGTCCCCAAGTTCGTTCGCCGCAAAAATGCCCAAAAAACGGGTGGGCTATAGCCTTGGGGGGAGGGGCTGGCCAAGTTCGTCCGCCGGACTCGGAATGGGGCCAGACTTTGCGAGGGCCTTCGTGTGCCAAAAATAAGCCGCGGGCGCTGCGGCGCCCAAAAATAAGCGCCCGAAGGTCCCGTCCCCAAGTTCGTTCGCCGCAAAAATGCCCAAAAAACGGGTGGGCTATAGCCTTGGGGGGAGGGGCTGGCCAAGTTCGTCCGCCGGACTCGGAATGGGGCCAGACTTTGCGAGGGCCTTCGTGTGCCAAAAATAAGTCGCGGGCGCTGCGGCGCCCAAAAATAAGCGCCCGAAGGTCCCGTCCCCAAGTTCGTTCGCCGCAAAAATGCCCAAAAAACGGGTGGGCTATAGCCTTGGGGGGAGGGGCTGGCCAAGTTCGTCCGCCGGACTTGGAATGGGGCCAGACTTTGCGAGCGCCTCCGTGTGCCAAAAATAGGCCGCGGGCGCTGATGCGGCCAAAAATAAGCGTCCCATGGTCCCGTCCCCAAGTTCGTCCGCCCCAAAAATGCCCAAATAACGGGTGGGCTATAGCCTTGGGGGGAGGGGCTGGCCAAGTTCGTCCGCCGGACTCGGAATGGGGCCAGACTTTGCGAGGGCCTTCGTGTGCCAAAAATAAGCCGCGGGCGCTGCGGCGCCCAAAAATAAGCGCCCAAGGTCCCGTCCCCAAGTTCGTCCGCCGCAAAAATACCCAAAAAACGGGTGGGCTATAGCCTTGGGGGGAGGGGCTGGCCAAGTTCGTCCGCCGGACTTGGAATGGGGCCAGACTTTGCGAGGGCCTCCGTGTGACAAAAATAAGCCGCGGGTGCTGATGCGCCCAAAAATAAGCGTCCGATGGTCCCGTCCCCAAGTTCGTCCGCCCAAAAATGCCCAAAAAACGGGTGGGCTATAGCCTTGGGGGAAGGGGCTGGCCAAGTTCGTCCGCCGGACTTGGAATGGGGCCAGACTTTGCGAGGGCCTCCGTGTGACAAAAATAAGCCGCGGGTGCTGATGCGCCCAAAAATAAGCGTCCGATGGTCCCGTCCCCAAGTTCGTCCGCCCCAAAAATGCCCAAAATATGGGTGGGTTATAGCCTTGGGGGGAGGGGCTGGCCAAGTTCGTCCGCCGGACTCAGAATGGGGCCAGACTTTGCGAGGGGCCTCCGTGTAATAAAAATAGGCCGCGGGCACTGCTGTACCCAATAATAAGGGCCCGAAGGTCCCGTCCCCAAGTTCGTCCGCCGCAAAAATGCCCAAAAAACGGGTGGGCTATAGCCTTGGGGGGAGGGGCTGGCCAAGTTCGTCCGCCGGACTCGGAATGGGGCCAGACTTTGCGAGGGCCTCCGTGTGCCAAAAATAAGCCGCGGGCGCTGCTGCGCCCAAACATAAGTGCCCGAAGGTCCCGTCCCCAAGTTCGTCCGCCCCAAAAATGCCCAAAAAATGGGTGGGTCATAGTCTTGGGGGGAGGGGCTGGCCAAGATCGTCCGCCCTGGACTCGGAATGGGGCCAGACTTTGTGAGGGGCCTCCGTGTGCCAAAAATAGGCCGTGGGCACTGCTGTGCCCAAAAATAAGTGCCCGAAGGTCCCGTCTCCAAGTTCGTCCGCCGCAAAAATGCCCAAAAAACGGGTGGGCTATAGCCTTGGGGGGAGGGGCTGGCCAAGTTCGTCCGCACAGACTCGGAATGGGGCCAGACTTTGCGAGGGGCCTCCGAGTGCCAAAAATAGGCCGCAGGCACTGCCGTGCCCAAAAATAAGTGCCCGAAGGTCCCGTCCCCACGTTCGTTTGCCGCAAAAATGCCCAAAAAACGGGTGCGCTATAGCCTTGGGGGGAGGGGCTGGCCAAGTTCGTCCGCCGGACTCGGAATGGGGCCAGACTTTGCGAGGGCCTCCGTGTGCCAAAAATAAGCCGCGGGCGCTGCTGTGCCCAAACATAAGTGCCCGAAGGTCCCGTCCCCAAGTTCGTCCGCCCCAAAAATGCCCAAAAAATGGGTGGGTCATAGTCTTGGGGGGTGGGGCTGGCCAAGATCGTCCGCCCTGGACTCGGAATGGGGCCAGACTTTGCGAGGGGCCTCCGTGTGCCAAAAATAGGCCGCGGGCACTGCTGTGCCCAAAAATAAGTGCCCGAAGGTCCCGTCTCCAAGTTCGTCCGCCGCAAAAATGCCCAAAAAACGGGTGGGCTATAGCCTTGGGGGGAGGGGCTGGCCAAGTTCGTCCGCACAGACTCGGAATGGGGCCAGACTTTGCGAGGGGCCTCCGAGTGCCAAAAATAGGCCGCGGGCACTGCCGCGCCCAAAAATAAGTGCCCGAAGGTCCCGTCCCCAAGTTCGTCCGCCCCAAAAATGCCCAAAAAATGGGTGGGTTATAGCCTTGGGGGGAGGGGCTGGCCAAGTTCGTCCGCCCTGGACTCGGAATGGGGCCAGACTTTGCGAGGGGCCTCCGTGTGCCAAAAATAGGCCGCGGGCACTGCTGTGACCAAAACTAAGTGCCCGAAGGTCCCGTCCCCAAGTTCGTCCGCCGCAAAAATGCCCAAAAAACGGGTGGGCTATAGCCTTGGGGGGAGGGGCTGGCCAAGTTCGTCCGCACAGACTCGGAATGGGGCCAGACTTTGCGAGGGGCCTCCGAGTGCCAAAAATAGGCCGCGGGCACTGCCGCGCCCAAAAATAAGTGCCCGAAGGTCCCGTCCCCAAGTTCGTCCGCTGCAAAAATGCCTAAAAAACGGGTGGGCTATAGCCTTGGGGGGAGGGGCTGGCCAAGTTCGTCCGCATAGACTCGGAATGGGGCCAGACTTTGCGAGGGGCCTCTGAGTTCCAAAAATAGGCCGCGGGCACTGCCGCGCCCAAAAATAAGTGCCCGAAGGTCCCGTCCCCAAGTTCGTTCGCCGCAAAAATGCCCAAAAAACGGGTGGGCTATAGCCTTGGGGGGAGGGGCTGGCCATGTTCGTCCGCCGGACTCGGAATGGGGCCAGCCTTTACGAGGGCCTCTGTGTGCCAAAAATAAGCCGCGGGCACTGCGGCGCCCAAAAATAAGCTCCCGAAGGTCCCGTCCCCAAGTTCGTCCGCCACAAAAATGCCCAAAAAATGGGTGGGATATAGCCTTGGGGGAGGGGCGGGCCAAGTTCGTCCGCCGGACTTGGAATGGGGCCAGACTTTGCGAGCGCCTCCGTGTGCCAAAAATAGGCCGCGGGTGCTGATGCGGCCAAAAATAAGCGTCCCATGGTCCCGTCCCCAAGTTCGTCCGCCCCAAAAATGCCCAAATAACGGGTGGGCTATAGCCTTGGGGGGAGGGGCTGGCCAAGTTCGTCCGCCGGACTCGGAATGGGGCCAGACTTTGCGAGGGCCTTCGGTGTGCCAAAAATAAGCCGCGGGCGCTGCGGCGCCCAAAAATAAGCGCCCGAAGGTCCCGTCCCCAAGTTCGTTCGCCGCAAAAATGCCCAAAAAACGGGTGGGCTATAGCCTTGGGGGGAGGGGCTGGCCAAGTTCGTCCGCCGGACTCGGAATGGGGCCAGACTTTGCGAGGGCCTTCGTGTGCCAAAAATAAGCCGCAGGCGCTGCGGCGCCCAAAAATAAGCGCCCGAAGGTCCCGTCCCCAAGTTCGTTCGCCGCAAAAATGCCCAAAAAACGGGTGGGCTATAGCCTTGGGGGGAGGGGCTGGCCAAGTTCGTCCGCCGGACTCGGAATGGGGCCAGACTTTGCGAGGGCCTTCGTGTGCCAAAAATAAGTCGCGGGCGCTGCGGCGCCCAAAAATAAGCGCCCGAAGGTCCCGTCCCCAAGTTCGTTCGCCGCAAAAATGCCCAAAAAACGGGTGGGCTATAGCCTTGGGGGGAGGGGCTGGCCAAGTTCGTCCGCCGGACTTGGAATGGGGCCAGACTTTGCGAGCGCCTCCGTGTGCCAAAAATAGGCCGCGGGCGCTGATGCAGCCAAAAATAAGCGTCCCATGGTCCCGTCCCCAAGTTCGTCCGCCCCAAAAATGCCCAAATAACGGGTGGGCTATAGCCTTGGGGGGAGGGGCTGGCCAAGTTCGTCCGCCGGACTCGGAATGGGGCCAGACTTTGCGAGGGCCTTCGTGTGCCAAAAATAAGCCGCGGGCGCTGCGGCGCCCAAAAATAAGCGCCGAAGGTCCCGTCCCCAAGTTCGTCCGCCGCAAAAATACCCAAAAAACGGGTGGGCTATAGCCTTGGGGGGAGGGGCTGGCCAAGTTCGTCCGCCGGACTTGGAATGGGGCCAGACTTTGCGAGGGCCTCCGTGTGACAAAAATAAGCCGCGGGTGCTGATGCGCCCAAAAATAAGCATCCGATGGTCCCGTCCCCAAGTTCGTCCGCCCCAAAAATGCCCAAAAAACGGGGTGGGCTATAGCCTTGGGGGAAGGGGCTGGCCAAGTTCGTCCGCCGGACTTGGAATGGGGCCAGACTTTGCGAGGGCCTCCGTGTGACAAAAATAAGCCGCGGGTGCTGATGCGCCCAAAAATAAGCGTCCGATGGTCCCGTCCCCAAGTTCGTCCGCCCCAAAAATGCCCAAAATATGGGTGGGTTATAGCCTTGGGTGGAGGGGCTGGCCAAGTTCGTCCGCCGGACTCGGAATGGGGCCAGACTTTGCGAGGGGCCTCCGTGTAATAAAAATAGGCCGCGGGCACTGCTGTACCCAATAATAAGGGCCCGAAGGTCCCGTCCCCAAGTTCGTCCGCCGCAAAAAATGCCCAAAAACCGGGTGGGCTATAGCCTTGGGGGGAGGGGCTGGCCAAGTTCGTCCGCCGGACTCGGAATGGGGCCAGACTTTGCGAGGGCCTCCGTGTGCCAAAAATAAGCCGCGGGCGCTGCGGCGCCCAAAAATAAGCGCCCGAAGGTCCCGTCCCCAAGTTCTTTCGCCGCAAAAATGCCCAAAAAACGGGTGGGCTATAGCCTTGGGGGGAGGGGCTGGCCAAGTTCGTCCGCCGGACTCGGAATGGGGCCAGACTTTGCGAGGGCCTTCGTGTGCCAAAAATAAGCCGCAGGCGCTGCGGCGCCCAAAAATAAGCGCCCGAAGGTCCCGTCCCCAAGTTCGTTCGCCGCAAAAATGCCCAAAAAACGGGTGGGCTATAGCCTTGGGGGGAGGGGCTGGCCAAGTTCGTCCGCCGGACTCGGAATGGGGCCAGACTTTGCGAGGGCCTTCGTGTGCCAAAAATAAGTCGCGGGCGCTGCGGCGCCCAAAAATAAGCGCCCGAAGGTCCCGTCCCCAAGTTCGTTCGCCGCAAAAATGCCCAAAAAACGGGTGGGCTATAGCCTTGGGGGGAGGGGCTGGCCAAGTTCGTCCGCCGGACTTGGAATGGGGCCAGACTTTGCGAGCGCCTCCGTGTGCCAAAAATAGGCCGCGGGCGCTGATGCGGCCAAAAATAAGCGTCCCATGGTCCCGTCCCCAAGTTCGTCCGCCCCAAAAATGCCCAAATAACGGGTGGGCTATAGCCTTGGGGGGAGGGGCTGGCCAAGTTCGTCCGCCGGACTCGGAATGGGGCCAGACTTTGCGAGGGCCTTCGTGTGCCAAAAATAAGCCGCGGGCGCTGCGGCGCCCAAAAATAAGCTCCCGAAGGTCCCGTCCCCAAGTTCGTCCGCCACAAAAATGCCCAAAAAATGGGTGGGATATAGCCTTGGGGGGAGGGGCGGCCAAGTTCGTCCGCCGGACTTGGAATGGGGCCAGACTTTGCGAGCGCCTCCGTGTGCCAAAAATAGGCCGCGGGTGCTGATGCGGCCAAAAATAAGCGTCCCATGGTCCCGTCCCCAAGTTCGTCCGCCCCAAAAATGCCCAAATAACGGGTGGGCTATAGCCTTGGGGGGAGGGGCTGGCCAAGTTCGTCCGCCGGACTCGGAATGGGGCCAGACTTTGCGAGGGCCTTCGTGTGCCAAAAATAAGCCGCGGGCGCTGCGGCGCCCAAAAATAAGCGCCCGAAGGTCCCGTCCCCAAGTTCGTTCGCCGCAAAAATGCCCAAAAAACGGGTGGGCTATAGCCTTGGGGGGAGGGGCTGGCCAAGTTCGTCCGCCGGACTCGGAATGGGGCCAGACTTTGCGAGGGCCTTCGTGTGCCAAAAATAAGCCGCAGGCGCTGCGGCGCCCAAAAATAAGCGCCCGAAGGTCCCGTCCCCAAGTTCGTTCGCCGCAAAAATGCCCAAAAAACGGGTAGGCTATAGCCTTGGGGGGAGGGGCTGGCCAAGTTCGTCCGCCGGACTCGGAATGGGGCCAGACTTTGCGAGGGCCTTCGTGTGCCAAAAATAAGTCGCGGGCGCTGCGGCGCCCAAAAATAAGCGCCCGAAGGTCCCGTCCCCAAGTTCGTTCGCCGCAAAAATGCCCAAAAAACGGGTGGGCTATAGCCTTGGGGGGAGGGGCTGGCCAAGTTCGTCCGCCGGACTTGGAATGGGGCCAGACTTTGCGAGCGCCTCCGTGTGCCAAAAATAGGCCGCGGGCGCTGATGCGGCCAAAAATAAGCGTCCCATGGTCCCGTCCCCAAGTTCGTCCGCCCCAAAAATGCCCAAAAAACGGGTGGGCTATAGCCTTGGGGGGAGGGGCTGGCCAAGTTCGTCCGCCGGACTCGGAATGGGGCCAGACTTTGCGAGGGCCTTCGTGTGCCAAAAATAAGTCGCGGGCGCTGCGGCGCCCAAAAATAAGCGCCGAAGGTCCCGTCCCCAAGTTCGTCCGCCGCAAAAATACCCAAAAAACGGGTGGGCTATAGCCTTGGGGGGAGGGGCTGGCCAAGTTCGTCCGCCGGACTTGGAATGGGGCCAGACTTTGCGAGGGCCTCCGTGTGACAAAAATAAGCCGCGGGTGCTGATGCGCCCAAAAATAAGCATCCGATGGTCCCGTCCCCAAGTTCGTCCGCCCCAAAAATGCCCAAAAAACGGGTGGGCTATAGCCTTGGGGGAAGGGGCTGGCCAAGTTCGTCCGCCGGACTTGGAATGGGGCCAGACTTTGCGAGGGCCTCCGTGTGACAAAAATAAGCCGCGGGTGCTGATGCGCCCAAAAATAAGCGTCCGATGGTCCCGTCCCCAAGTTCGTCCGCCCCAAAAATGCCCAAAATATGGGTGGGTTATAGCCTTGGGGGGAGGGGCTGGCCAAGTTCGTCCGCCGGACTCAGAATGGGGCCAGACTTTGCGAGGGGCCTCCGTGTAATAAAAATAGGCCGCGGGCACTGCTGTACCCAATAATAAGGGCCCGAAGGTCCCGTCCCCAAGTTCGTCCGCCGCAAAAATGCCCAAAAACCGGGTGGGCTATAGCCTTGGGGGGAGGGGCTGGCCAAGTTCGTCCGCCGGACTCGGAATGGGGCCAGACTTTGCGAGGGCCTCCGTGTGCCAAAAATAAGCCGCGGGCGCTGCTGCGCCCAAACATAAGTGCCCGAATGGTCCCGTCCCCAAGTTCGTCCGCCCCAAAAATGCCCAAAAAATGGGTGGGTCATAGTCTTGGGGGGAGGGGCTGGCCAAGATCGTCCGCCCTGGACTCGGAATGGGGCCAGACTTTGTGAGGGGCCTCCGTGTGCCAAAAATAGGCCGCGGGCACTGCTGTGCCCAAAAATAAGTGCCCGAAGGTCCCGTCTCCAAGTTCGTCCGCCGCAAAAATGCCCAAAAAACGGGTGGGCTATAGCCTTGGGGGGAGGGGCTGGCCAAGTTCGTCCGCACAGACTCGGAATGGGGCCAGACTTTGCGAGGGGCCTCCGAGTGCCAAAAATAGGCCGCGGGCACTGCCGCGCCCAAAAATAAGTGCCCGAAGGTCCCGTCCCCACGTTCGTTTGCCGCAAAAATGCCCAAAAAACGGGTGCGCTATAGCCTTGGGGGGAGGGGCTGGCCAAGTTCGTCCGCCGGACTCGGAATGGGGCCAGACTTTGCGAGGGCCTCCGTGTGCCAAAAATAAGCCGCGGGCGCTGCTGCGCCCAAACATAAGTGCCCGAAGGTCCCGTCCCCAAGTTCGTCCGCCCCAAAAATGCCCAAAAAATGGGTGGGTCATAGTCTTGGGGGGAGGGGCTGGCCAAGATCGTCCGCCCTGGACTCGGAATGGGGCCAGACTTTGCGATGGGCCTCCGTGTGCCAAAAATAGGCCGCGGGCACTGCTGTACCCAAAAATAAGTGCCCGAAGGTCCCGTCTCCAAGTTCGTCCGCCGCAAAAATGCCCAAAAAAACGGGTGGGCTATAGCCTTGGGGGGAGGGGCTGGCCAAGTTCGTCTGCACAGACTCGGAATGGGGCCAGACTTTGCGAGGGGCCTCCGAGTGCCAAAAATAGGCCGCGGGCACTGCCGCGCCCAAAAATAAGTGCCCGAAGGTCCCGTCCCCAAGTTCGTCCGCCCCAAAAATGCCCAAAAAATGGGTGGGTTATAGCCTTGGGGGGAGGGCTGGCCAAGTTCGTCCGCCCTGGACTCGGAATGGGGCCAGACTTTGCGAGGGGCCTCCGTGTGCCAAAAATAGGCCGCGGGCACTGCTGTGACCAAAAATAAGTGCCCGAAGGTCCCGTCCCCAAGTTCGTCCGCCGCAAAAATGCCCAAAAAACGGTGGGCTATAGCCTTGGGGGAGGGGCTGGCCAAGTTCGTCCGCACAGACTCGGAATGGGGCCAGACTTTGCGAGGGGCCTCCGAGTGCCAAAAATAGGCCGCGGGCACTGCCGCGCCCAAAAATAAGTGCCCGAAGGTCCCGTCCCCAAGTTCGTCCGCCCCAAAAATGCCCAAAAAATGGGTGGGTTATAGCCTTGGGGGAGGGGCTGGCCAAGTTCGTCCGCCCTGGACTCGGAATGGGGCCAGACTTTGCGAGGGGCCTCCGTGGTGCCAAAAATAGGCCGCGGGCACTGCTGTGACCAAAAATAAGTGCCCGAAGGTCCCGTCCCCAAGTTCGTCCGCCGCAAAAATGCCCAAAAAATGGGTGGGCTATAGCCTTGGGGGGAGGGGCTGGCCAAGTTCGTCCGCACAGACTCGGAATGGGGCCAGACTTTACGAGGGGCCTCCGAGTGCCAAAAATAGGCCGCGGGCACTGCCGCGCCCAAAAATAAGTGCCCGAAGGTCCCGTCCCCAAGTTCGTCCGCCGCAAAAATGCCCAAAAAACGGGTGGGCTATAGCCTTGGGGGGAGGGGCTGGCCAAGTTCGTCCGCACAGACTCGGAATGGGGCCAGACTTTGCGAGGGGCCTCCGAGTGCCAAAAATAGGCCGCGGGCACTGCCGCACCCAAAAATAAGTGCCCGAAGGTCCCGTCCCCAAGTTCGTTTGCCGCAAAAATGCCCAAAAAACGGGTGCGCTATAGCCTTGGGGGGAGGGGCTGGCCAAGTTCGTCCGCCGGACTCGGAATGGGGCCAGACTTTGCGAGGGCCTCCGTGTGCCAAAAATAGGCCGCGGGCACTGCTGTACCCAAAAATAAGTGCCCGAAGGTCCCGTCTCCAAGTTCGTCCGCCGCAAAAATGCCCAAAAAACGGGTGGGCTATAGCCTTGGGGGGAGGGGCTGGCCAAGTTCGTCTGCACAGACTCGGAATGGGGCCAGACTTTGCGAGGGGCCTCCGAGTGCCAAAAATAGGCCGCGGGCACTGCCGCGCCCAAAAATAAGTGCCCGAAGGTCCCGTCCCCAAGTTCGTCCGCCCCAAAAATGCCCAAAAAATGGGTGGGTTATAGCCTTGGGGGGAGGGGCTGGCCAAGTTCGTCCGCCCTGGACTCGGAATGGGGCCAGACTTTGCGAGGGGCCTCCGTGTGCCAAAAATAGGCCGCGGGCACTGCTGTGACCAAAAATAAGTGCCCGAAGGTCCTGTCCCCAAGTTCGTCCGCCGCAAAAATGCCCAAAAAACGGGTGGGCTATAGCCTTGGGGGGAGGGGCTGGCCAAGTTCGTCCGCACAGACTCGGAATGGGGCCAGACTTTGCGAGGGGCCTCCGAGTGCCAAAAATAGGCCGCGGGCACTGCCGCGCCCAAAAATAAGTGCCCGAAGGTCCCGTCCCCAAGTTCGTCCGCCGCAAAAATGCCCAAAAAACGGGTGGGCTATAGCCTTGGGGGGAGGGGCTGGCCAAGTTCGTCCGCACAGACTCGGAATGGGGCCAGACTTTGCGAGGGGCCTCCGAGTGCCAAAAATAGGCCGCGGGCACTGCCGCACCCAAAAATAAGTGCCCGAAGGTCCCGTCCCCAAGTTCGTTTGCCGCAAAAATGCCCAAAAAACGGGTGCGCTATAGCCTTGGGGGGAGGGGCTGGCCAAGTTCGTCCGCCGGACTCGGAATGGGGCCAGACTTTGCGAGGGCCTCCGTGTGCCAAAAATAAGCCGCGGGCGCTGCTGCGCCCAAACATAAGTGCCCGAAGGTCCCGTCCCCAAGTTCGTCCGCCCCAAAAATGCCCAAAAAATGGGTGGGTCATAGTCTTGGGGGGAGGGGCTGGCCAAGATCGTCCGCCCTGGACTCGGAATGGGGCCAGACTTTGCGAGGGGCCTCCGTGTGCCAAAAATAGGCCGCGGGCACTGCTGTACCCAAAAATAAGTGCCCGAAGGTCCCGTCTCCAAGTTCGTCCGCCGCAAAAATGCCCAAAAAACGGGTGGGCTATAGCCTTGGGGGGAGGGGCTGGCCAAGTTCGTCCGCACAGACTCGGAATGGGGCCAGACTTTGCGAGGGGCCTCTGAGTGCCAAAAATAGGCCGCGGGCACTGCCGCGCCCAAAAATAAGTGCCCGAAGGTCCCGTCCCCAAGTTCGTCCGCCCCAAAAATGCCCAAAAAATGGGTGGGTTATAGCCTTGGGGGGAGGGGCTGGCCAAGTTCGTCCGTCCTGGACTCGGAATGGGGCCAGACTTTGCGAGGGGCCTCCGTGTGCCAAAAATAGGCCGCGGGCACTGCTGTGACAAAAAATAAGTGCCCGAAGGTCCCGTCCCCAAGTTCGTCCGCCGCAAAAATGCCCAAAAAACGGGTGGGCTATAGCCTTGGGGGGAGGGGCTGGCCAAGTTCGTCCGCACAGACTCGGAATGGGGCCAGACTTTGCGAGGGGCCTCCGAGTGCCAAAAATAGGCCGCGGGCACTGCCGCGCCCAAAAATAAGTGCCCGAAGGTCCCGTCCCCAAGTTCGTCCGCCCCAAAAATGCCCAAAAAATGGGTGGGTTATAGCCTTGGGGGGAGGGGCTGGCCAAGTTCGTCCGCCCTGGACTCGGAATGGGGCCAGACTTTGCGAGGGGCCTCCGTGTGCCAAAAATAGGCCGCGGGCACTGCTGTGACCGAAAATAAGTGCCCGAAGGTCCCGTCCCCAAGTTCGTCCGCCGCAAAAATGCCCAAAAAACGGGTGGGCTATAGCCTTGGGGGGAGGGGCTGGCCAAGTTTGTCCGCCGGACTTGGAATGGGGCCAGACTTTGCGAGGGGCCTCCGTGTGCTAAAAACAGGGCGCGGGCACTGCCACGCCCAAAAATAAGCACCCGAAGGTCCCGTCCCCAAGTTCGTCCGCCGCAAAAATGCCCAAAAAACGGGTGGGCTATAGCCTTGGGGGGAGGGGCTGGCCAAGTTCGTCCGCACAGACTCGGAATGGGGCCAGACTTTGCGAGGGGCCTCCGAGGGCCAAAAATAGGCCGCGGGCACTGCCGCGCCCAAAAATAAGCGCCCGAAGGTCCTGTCCCCAAGTTCGTTCGCCGCAAAAATGCCCAAAAAACGGGTGGGCTATAGCCTTGGGGGGAGGGGCTGGCCAAGTTCGTCCGCCCTGGACTCGGAATGGGGCCAGACTTTGCGAGGGGCCTCCGTGTGCCAAAAATAGGCCGTGGGCACTGCTGTGACCGAAAATAAGTGCCCGAAGGTCCCGTCCCCAAGTTCGTCCGCCGCAAAAATGCCCAAAAAACGGGTGGGCTATAGCCTTGGGGGGAGGGGCTGGCCAAGTTTGTCCGCCGGACTTGGAATGGGGCCAGACTTTGCGAGGGGCCTCCGTGTGCTAAAAACAGGGCGCGGGCACTGCCGCGCCCAAAAATAAGTGCCCGAAGGTCCCGTCCCCAAGTTCGTCCGCCCCAAAAATGCCCAAAAAATGGGTGGGTTATAGCCTTGGGGGGAGGGGCTGGCCAAGTTCGTCCGCCCTGGACTCGGAATGGAGCCAGACTTTGCGAGGGGCCTCCGTGTGCCAAAAATAGGCCGCGGGCACTGCTGTGACCGAAAATAAGTGCCCGAAGGTCCCGTCCCCAAGTTCGTCCGCCGCAAAAATGCCCAAAAAACGGGTGGGCTATAGCCTTGGGGGGAGGGGCTGGCCAAGTTCGTCCGCCGGACTCGGAATGGGGCCAGACTTTGCGAGGGCCTCCGTGTGTAAAAAATAAGCTGCGGGCACTGCGGTGCCCAAAAATAAGCGCCCGAAGCTCCCGTCCCCAAGTTCGTCCGCCCCAAAAATGCCCAAATAACGGGTGGGCTATAGCCTTGGGGGGAGGGGCTGGCCAGGTTCGTGCGCCCTGGACTCGGAATGGGGCCAGACTTTGCGAGGGGCCTCCGTGTGACAAAAATAGGCCGCGGGCACTGCTGCACCCAAAAATAAGAGCCCGAAGGTCCCGTCCCCATGTTCTTCCACCGCAAAAATGGCCAAAAAACTGGTGGGCTATAGCCTTGGGGGGAGGGGCTGGCCAAGTTCGTCCGCCGGACTCGGAATGGGGCCAGACTTTGTGAGGGGCCTCCGTGTGCCAAAAATAGGCCGTGGCCACTGCCGTGCCCAAAAATAAGCGCCCGAAGGTCCCGTCCCCAAGTTCGTCCGCCACAAAAATGCCCAAAAAACGGGTGGGCTATAGCCTTGGGGGAGGGGTTGGCCAAGCTCATCCGCCGGACTCGGAATGGGGCCGGACTTTGCGAGCGGCCTCCGTGTGCCAAAAATAGGCCGCGGGCACTAACGCGCCCAAAAGTAAACGTCCAAAGGCCCGTCCCCAAGTTCGTCCGCCGCAAAAATGCGCAAAAAACGGGTGGGCTATAGCCTTGGGGGGGGGGCTCGCCAAGTTCGTCCGCCGGACTCGGAATGGGGCCAGACTTTGCGAGGTGCTTCCATGTACCAAAAATAGGCCGCGGGCACTGCCGCGCCCAAAAATAAGCACCCGAAGGTCCCGTTCCCAAGTTCGTCCGCCGCAAAAATGCCCAAAAAACGGGTGGGCTATAGCCTTGGGGGGAGGGGCTGGCCAAGTTCGTCCACCGGACTCGGAATGGGGCCAAACTTTGCGAGGGGCTCCGTGTGCCAAAAATAGGCCGCGGGAACTGCCGTGCCCAAAAATAAGAGTCCGAAGATCCCGTCCCCAAGTTCGTCCGCCGCAAAAATGCCCAAAAAATTGGTGGGCTATAGCCTTGGGGGGAGGGGCTGGCCAAGTTCGTCCGCACAGACTCGGAATGGGGCCTGACTTTTCGAGGGGCCTCTGAGTGCCAAAAATAGGCCGCGTCCGCTGATGCGCCCAAAAATAAGCGTCCGATGGTCCCGTCCTCAAGTTCGTCCGCCCCAAAAATGCCCAAATAACGGGTGGGCTATAGCCTTGGGCGGAGGGGCTGGCCAAGTTCGTGCGCCCTGGACTCGGAATGGGGCCAGACTTTGCGAGGGTCCTCTGTGTGCCAAAAATAGGCCGCGGGCACTGCCGCACCCAAAAATAAGTGCCCGAAATTCCTGTCACCAAGTTCGTCCGCCGCAAAAATGCCCAAAAAACAGGTGGGCTATAGCCTTGGGGGTAGGGGCTGGCCAAGTTCGTCCGCCGGACTCGGAATGGGGCCAGACTTTGCGACGGGCCTCCGAGTGCCAAAACTAGGCCACCGGCACTGCCGCGCCCAAAAATAAGCGCCCGAAGGTCCCGTCCCCCAGTTCGCCCGACGGAAAAATGCCCAAAAAACGGGTGGGCTATGGCCTTCGGGGGAGGGGCTGGCCAAGTTCGTCTGCCGGACTCGGAATAGGGCCAGACCTTACGAGGGGCCTCCGTGTGACAAAAATAGGCCGCGGACACTGCCGAACCCAAAAATAAGCACCCGAAGGTCCCGTGCCCAAGTTCGTCCGCCACAAAAATGCCAAAAAACGGGTGGGCTATAGCCTTGGGCGGAGGGGCTGGCCAAGTTCGTTCGCCGGACTCGGAATAGGGCCAGCCTTTGCGAGGGGCCTCCGTGTGCCAAAAATAGGCCGCGGGCACTGCCGCGGACAAAAATAAGCGCCCGAAGGTCCCGTCCCCAAGTTCGTCCGCCGCAAAAAAGCCCAAAAAACGGGTGGGCTATACGCTCGGGGGGAGGGGTTGGCCAAGTGCGTCCGCCGGACTCGGAATGGGGCCAGACTTTGCGAGGGCCTCCGTGTGCCAAAAATAAGCCGCGGGCGCTGCTGCGCCCAAACATAAGTGCCCGAAGGTCCCGTCCCCAAGTTCGTCCGCCCCAAAAATGCCCAAAAAATGGGTGGGTCATAGTCTTGGGGGGAGGGGCTGGCCAAGATCGTCCGCCCTGGACTCGGAATGGGGCCAGACTTTGCGAGGGGCCTCCGTGTGCCAAAAATAGGGCGCGGGCACTGCTGTACCCAAAAATATGTGCCCGAAGGTCCTGTCTCCAAGTTCGTCCGCCGCAAAAATGCCCAAAAAACGGGTGGGCTATAGCCTTGGGGGGAGGGGCTGGCCAAGTTCGTCCACCGGACTCGGAATGGGGCCAAACTTTGCGAGGGGCTCCGTGTGCCAAAAATAGGCCGCGGGAACTGCCGTGCCCAAAAATAAGAGTCCGAAGATCCCGTCCCCAAGTTCGTCCGCCGCAAAAATGCCCAAAAAATTGGTGGGCTATAGCCTTGGGGGGAGGGGCTGGCCAAGTTCGTCCGCACAGACTCGGAATGGGGCCTGACTTTTCGAGGGGCCTCTGAGTGCCAAAAATAGGCCGCGTGCGCTGATGCGCCCAAAAATAAGCGTCCGATGGTCCCGTCCTCAAGTTCGTCCGCCCCAAAAATGCCCAAATAACGGGTGGGCTATAGCCTTGGGCGGAGGGGCTGGCCAAGTTCGTGCGCCCTGGACTCGGAATGGGGCCAGACTTTGCGAGGGTCCTCTGTGTGCCAAAAATAGGCCGCGGGCACTGCCGCACCCAAAAATAAGTGCCCGAAATTCCTGTCACCAAGTTCGTCCGCCGCAAAAATGCCCAAAAAACAGGTGGGCTATAGCCTTGGGGGTAGGGGCTGGCCAAGTTCGTCCGCCGGACTCGGAATGGGGCCAGACTTTGCGACGGGCCTCCGAGTGCCAAAACTAGGCCACCGGCACTGCCGCGCCCAAAAATAAGCGCCCGAAGGTCCCGTCCCCCAGTTCGCCCGACGGAAAATGCCCAAAAAACGGGTAGGCTATGGCCTTCGGGGGAGGGGCTGGCCAAGTTCGTCTGCCGGACTCGGAATAGGGCCAGACCTTACGAGGGGCCTCCGTGTGACAAAAATAGGCCGCGGACACTGCCGAACCCAAAAATAAGCACCCGAAGGTCCCGTGCCCAAGTTCGTCCGCCACAAAAATGCCAAAAAACGGGTGGGCTATAGCCTTGGGCGGAGGGGCTGGCCAAGTTCGTTCGCCGGACTCGGAATAGGGCCAGCCTTTGCGAGGGGCCTCCGTGTGCCAAAAATAGGCCGCGGGCACTGCCGCGGACAAAAATAAGCGCCCGAAGGTCCCGTCCCCAAGTTCGTCCGCCGCAAAAATGCCCAAAAAACGGGTGGGCTATACGCTCGGGGGGAGGGGTTGGCCAAGTGCGTCCGCCGGACTCGGAATGGGGCCAGACTTTGCGAGGGCCTCCGTGTGCCAAAAATAAGCCGCGGGCGCTGCTGCGCCCAAACATAAGTGCCCGAAGGTCCCGTCCCCAAGTTCGTCCGCCCCAAAAATGCCCAAAAAATGGGTGGGTCATAGTCTTGGGGGGAGGGGCTGGCCAAGATCGTCCGCCCTGGACTCGGAATGGGGCCAGACTTTGCGAGGGGCCTCCGTGTGCCAAAAATAGGGCGCGGGCACTGCTGTACCCAAAAATAAGTGCCCGAAGGTCCCGTCTCCAAGTTCGTCCGCCGCAAAAATGCCCAAAAAACGGGTGGGCTATAGCCTTGGGGGGAGGGGCTGGCCAAGTTCGTCCGCACAGACTCGGAATGGGGCCAGACTTTGCGAGGGGCCTCCGAGTGCCAAAAATAGGCCGCGGGCACTGCCGCGCCCAAAAATAAGTGCCCGAAGGTCCCGTCCCCAAGTTCGTCCGCCCCAAAAATGCCCAAAAAATGGGTGGGTTATAGCCTTGGGGGGAGGGGCTGGCCAAGTTCGTCCGCCCTGGACTCGGAATGGGGCCAGACTTTGCGAGGGGCCTCCGTGTGCCAAAAATAGGCCGCGGGCACTGCTGTGACCGAAAATAAGTGCCCGAAGGTCCCGTCCCCAAGTTCGTCCGCCGCAAAAATGCCCAAAAAACGGGTGGGCTATAGCCTTGGGGGGAGGGGCTGGCCAAGTTTGTCCGCCGGACTTGGAATGGGGCCAGACTTTGCGAGGGGCCTCCGTGTGCTAAAAACAGGGCGCGGGCACTGCCACGCCAAAAAATAAGCACCCGAAGGTCCCGTCCCCAAGTTCGTCCGCCGCAAAAATGCCCAAAAAACGGGTGGGCTATAGCCTTGGGGGGAGGGGCTGGCCAAGTTCGTCCGCACAGACTCGGAATGGGCCCAGACTTTGCGAGGGGCCTCCGAGGGCCAAAAATAGGCCGCGGGCAATGCCGCGCCCAAAAATAAGCGCCCGAAGGTCCCGTCCCCAAGTTCGTTCGCCGCAAAAATGCCCAAAAAACGGGTGGGCTATAGCCTTGGGGGGAGGGGCTGGCCAAGTTCGTCCGCCCTGGACTCGGAATGGGGCCAGACTTTGCGAGGGGCCTCCGTGTGCCAAAAATAGGCCGCGGGCACTGCTATGACCAAAAATAAGTGCCCGAAGGTCCCGTCCCCAAGTTCGTCCGCCGCAAAAATGCCCAAAAAACGGGTGGGCTATAGCCTTGGGGGGAGGGGCTGGCCAAGTTTGTCCGCCGGACTTGGAATGGGGCCAGACTTTGCGAGGGGCCTCCGTGTGCTAAAAACAGGGCGCGGGCACTGCCGCGCCCAAAAATAAGCACCCGAAGGTCCCGTCCCGAAGTTCGTCCGCCGCAAAAATGCCCAAAAAACGGGCTGGCTATAGCCTTGGGGGGAGGGGCTGGCCAAGTTCGTCCGCACAGACTCGGAATGGGGCCAGACTTTGCGAGGGGCCTCCGAGGGCCAAAAATAGGCCGCGGGCACTGCCGCGCCCAAAAATAAGCGCCCGAAGGTCCCGTCCCCAAGTTCGTTCGCCGCAAAAATGCCCAAAAAACGGGTGGGCTATAGCCTTGGGGGGAGGGGCTGGCCAAGTTCGTCCGCCGGACTCGAAATGGGGCCAGACTTTGCGAGGGCCTCCGTGTGTAAAAAATAAGCTGCGGGCACTGCGGTGCCCAAAAATAAGCGCCCGAAGCTCCCGTCCCCAAGTTCGTCCGCCCCAAAAATGCCCAAATAACGGGTGGGCTATAGCCTTGGGGGGAGGGGCTGGCCAGGTGCATGCGCCCTGGACTCGGAATGGGGCCAGACTTTGCGAGGGGCCTCCGTGTGACAAAAATAGGCCGCGGGCACTGCTGCACCCAAAAATAAGAGCCCGAAGGTCCCGTCCCCATGTTCTTCCACCGCAAAAATGGCCAAAAAACTGGTGGGCTATAGCCTTGGGGGGAGGGGCTGGCCAAGTTCGTCCGCCGGACTCGGAATGGGGCCAGACTTTGCGAGGGGCCTCCGTGTGCCAAAAATAGGCCGTGGCCACTGCCGTACCCAAAAATAAGCACCCGAAGGTCCCTTCCCCAAGTTCGTCCGCCACAAAAATGCCCAAAAAACGGGTGGGCTATAGCCTTGGGGGAGGGGTTGGCCAAGCTCATCCGCCGGACTCGGAATGGGGCCGGACTTTGCGAGCGGCCTCCGTGTGCCAAAAATAGGCCGCGGGCACTAACGCGCCCAAAAGTAAACGTCCAAAGGCCCGTCCCCAAGTTCGTCCGCCGCAAAAATGCGCAAAAAACGGGTGGGCTATAGCCTTGGGGGGAGGGGCTCGCCAAGTTCGTCCGCCGGACTCGGAATGGGGCCAGACTTTGCGAGGGGCTTCCATGTACCAAAAATAGGCCGCGGGCACTGCCGCGCCCAAAAATAAGCGCCCGAAGGTCCCGTTCCCAAGTTCGTCCGCCGCAAAAATGCCCAAAAAACGCGTGGGCTATAGCCTTGGGGGGAGGGGCTGGCCAAGTTCGTCCACCGGACTCGGAATGGGGCCAAACTTTGCGAGGGGCTCCGTGTGCCAAAAATAGGCCGCGGGAACTGCCGTGCCCAAAAATAAGAGTCCGAAGATCCCGTCCCCAAGTTCGTCCGTCGCAAAAATGCCCAAAAAATTGGTGGGCTATAGCCTTGGGGGGAGGGGCTGGCCAAGTTCGTCCGCACAGACTCGGAATGGGGCCTGACTTTTCGAGGGGCCTCTGAGTGCCAAAAATAGGCCGCGTGCGCTGATGCGCCCCAAAATAAGCGTCCGATGGTCCCGTCCTCAAGTTCGTCCGCCCCAAAAATGCCCAAATAACGGGTGGGCTATAGCCTTGGGCGGAGGGGCTGGCCAAGTTCGTGCGCCCTGGACTCGGAATGGGGCCAGACTTTGCGAGGGTCCTCCGTGTGCCAAAAATAGGCCGCGGGCACTGCCGCACCCAAAAATAAGTGCCCGAAATTCCTGTCACCAAGTTCGTCCGCCGCAAAAATGCCCAAAAAACAGGTGGGCTATAGCCTTGGGGGTAGGGGCTGGCCAAGTTCGTCCGCCGGACTCGGAATGGGGCCAGACTTTGCGACGGGCCTCCGAGTGCCAAAACTAGGCCACCGGCACTGCCGCGCCCAAAAATAAGCGCCCGAAGGTCCCGTCCCCCAGTTCGCCCGACGGAAAAATGCCCAAAAAACGGGTGGGCTTTGCCCTTCGGGGGAGGGGCTGGCCAAGTTCGTCTGCCGGACTCGGAATAGGGCCAGACCTTACGAGGGGCCTCCGTGTGACAAAAATAGGCCGCGGACACTGCCGAACCCAAAAATAAGCACCCGAAGGTCCCGTGCCCAAGTTCGTCCGCCACAAAAATGCCAAAAAACGGGTGGGCTATAGCCTTGGGCGGAGGGGCTGGCCAAGTTCGTTCGCCGGACTCGGAATAGGGCCAGCCTTTGCGAGGGGCCTCCGTGTGCCAAAAATAGGCCGCGGGCACTGCCGCGGACAAAAATAAGCGCCCGAAGGTCCCGTCCCCAAGTTCGTCCGCCGCAAAAATGCCCAAAAAACGGGTGGGCTATACGCTCGGGGGGAGGGGTTGGCCAAGTGCGTCCGCCGGACTCGGAATGGGGCCAGACTTTGCGAGGGCCTCCGTGTGCCAAAAATAAGCCGCGGGCGCTGCTGCGCCCAAACATAAGTGCCCGAAGGTCCCGTCCCCAAGTTCGTCCGCACCAAAAATGCCCAAAAAATGGGTGGGTCATAGTCTTGGGGGGAGGGGCTGGCCAAGATCGTCCGCCCTGGACTCGGAATGGGGCCAGACTTTGCGAGGGGCCTCCGTGTGCCAAAAATAGGGCGCGGGCACTGCTGTACCCAAAAATATGTGCCCGAAGGTCCCGTCTCCAAGTTCGTCCGCCGCAAAAATGCCCAAAAAACGGGTGGGCTATAGCCTTGGGGGGAGGGGCTGGCCAAGTTCGTCCGCACAAACTCGGAATGGGGCCAGACTTTGCGAGGGGCCTCCGAGTGCCAAAAATAGGCCGCGGGCACTGCCGCGCCCAAAAATAAGTGCCCGAAGGTCCCGTCCCCAAGTTCGTCCGCCCCAAAAATGCCCAAAAAATGGGTGGGTTATAGCCTTGGGGGGAGGGGCTGGCCAAGTTCGTCCGCCCTGGACTCGGAATGGGGCCAGACTTTGCGAGGGGCCTCCGTGTGCCAAAAATAGGCCGCGGGCACTGCTGTGACCGAAAATAAGTGCCCGAAGGTCCCGTCCCCAAGTTCGTCCGCCGCAAAAATGCCCAAAAAACGGGTGGGCTATAGCCTTGGGGGGAGGGGCTGGCCAAGTTCGTCCGCACAGACTCGGAATGGGGCCAGACTTTGCGAGGGGCCTCCGAGGGCCAAAAATAGGCCGCGGGCACTGCCGCGCCCAAAAATAAGCGCCCGAAGGTCCCGTCCCCAAGTTCGTTCGCCGCAAAAATGCCCAAAAAACGGGTGGGCTATAGCCTTGGGGGGAGGGGCTGGCCAAGTTCGTCCGCCGGACTCGGAATGGGGCCAGACTTTGCGAGGGCCTCCGTGTGTAAAAAATAAGCTGCGGGCACTGCGGTGCCCAAAAATAAGCGCCCGAAGCTCCCGTCCCCAAGTTCGTCCGCCCCAAAAATGCCCAAATAACGGGTGGGCTATAGCCTTGGGGGGAGGGGCTGGCCAGGTTCGTGCGCCCTGGACTCGGAATGGGGCCAGACTTTGCGAGGGGCCTCCGTGTGACAAAAATAGGCCGCGGGCACTACTGTACCCAAAAATAAGAGCCCGAAGGTCCCGTCCCCATGTTCTTCCACCGCAAAAATGGCCAAAAAACTGGTGGGCTATAGCCTTGGGGGGAGGGGCTGGCCAAGTTCGTCCGCCGGACTCGGAATGGGGCCAGACTTTGCGAGGGGCCTCCGTGTGCCAAAAATAGGCCGTGGCCACTGCCGTGCCCAAAAATAAGCGCCCGAAGGTCCCGTCCCCAAGTTCGTCCGCCACAAAAATGCCCAAAAAATGGGTGGGCTATAGCCTTGGGGGAGGGGTTGGCCAAGCTCATCCGCCGGACTCGGAATGGGGCCGGACTTTGCGAGCGGCCTCCGTGTGCCAAAAATAGGCCGCGGGCACTAACGCGCCCAAAAGTAAACGTCCAAAGGCCCGTCCCCAAGTTCGTCCGCCGCAAAAATGCGCAAAAAACGGGTGGGCTATAGCCTTGGGGGGAGGGGCTCGCCAAGTTCGTCCGCCGGACTCGGAATGGGGCCAGACTTTGCGAGGGGCTTCCATGTACCAAAAATAGGCCGCGGGCACTGCCGCGCCCAAAAATAAGCGCCCGAAGGTCCCGTTCCCAAGTTCGTCCGCCGCAAAAATGCCCAAAAAACGGGTGGGCTATAGCCTTGGGGGGAGGGGCTGGCCAAGTTCGTCCACCGGACTCGGAATGGGGCCAAACTTTGCGAGGGGCTCCGTGTGCCAAAAATAGGCCGCGGGAACTGCCGTGCCCAAAAATAAGAGTCCGAAGATCCCGTCCCCAAGTTCGTCCGCCGCAAAAATGCCCAAAAAATTGGTGGGCTATAGCCTTGGGGGGAGGGGCTGGCCAAGTTCGTCCGCACAGACTCGGAATGGGGCCTGACTTTTCGAGGGGCCTCTAAGTGCCAAAAATAGGCCGCGTGCGCTGATGCGCCCAAAAATAAGCGTCCGATGGTCCCGTCCTCAAGTTCGTCCGCCCCAAAAATGCCCAAATAACGGGTGGGCTATAGCCTTGGGCGGAGGGGCTGGCCAAGTTCGTGCGCCCTGGACTCGGAATGGGGCAAGACTTTGCGAGGGTCCTCCGTGTGCCAAAAATAGGCCGCGGGCACTGCCGCACCCAAAAATAAGTGCCCGAAATTCCTGTCACCAAGTTCGTCCGCCGCAAAAATGCCCAAAAAACAGGTGGGCTATAGCCTTGGGGGTAGGGGCTGGCCAAGTTCGTCCGCCGGACTCGGAATGGGGCCAGACTTTGCGACGGGCCTTCGAGTGCCAAAACTAGGCCACCGGCACTGCCGCGCCCAAAAATAAGTGCCCGAAGGTCCCGTCCCCCAGTTCGCCCGACGGAAAAATGCCCAAAAAACGGGTGGGCTATGGCCTTCGGGGGAGGGGCTAGCCAAGTTCGTCTGCCGGACTCGGAATAGGGCCAGACCTTACGAGGGGCCTCCGTGTGACAAAAATAGGCCGTGGACACTGCCGAACCCAAAAATAAGCACCCGAAGGTCCCGTGCCCAAGTTCGTCCGCCACAAAAATGCCAAAAAACGGGTGGGCTATAGCCTTGGGCGGAGGGGCTGGCCAAGTTCGTTCGCCGGACTCGGAATAGGGCCAGCCTTTGCGAGGGGCCTCCGTGTGCCAAAAATAGGCCGCGGGCACTGCCGCGGACAAAAATAAGCGCCCGAAGGTCCCGTCCCCAAGTTCGTCCGCCGCAAAAATGCCCAAAAAACGGGTGGGCTATACGCTCGGGGGAGGGGTTGGCCAAGTGCGTCCGCCGGACTCGGAATGGGGCCAGACTTTGCGAGAGGCCGCCGTGTGCCATAAATAGGCCACAGGCACTGCCGCGCCCAAAAATAAGAGCCCGAAGGTCCCGTCCCCAAGTTCGTCCGCCGTAAAAATGCCCAAAAAATGGGTGGGCTATAGCCTTGGGGGGAGGGGCTGGCCAAGTTCGTCCGCCGGACTCGGAATGGGGACAGACTTTACGAGGGGTCTCCGTGTGGCAAAAATAGGCCGCGGGCACTGCCTTGCCCAAAAATAAGCGCCCAAAAGTCCCGTCCCCAAGTTCGTCCGCCTCAAAAATGCCCAAAAAATGGGTGGTCTATAGCCTTGGGGGGAGGGGATGGCCAAGTTCGTCCGCCGGACTCAGAATGGGGCCAGACTTTGCGAGGGGCCTCCGTGTGTCAAAAATAGGCCGCGGGCACTGCCGCACCCAAAAATAAGCGCACGAAGGTCCCGTCCCCAAGTTCGTCCGCCGCAAAAATGCCCAAAAAAATGGGTGGGCTATAGCCTTGGGGGGAGGGGATGGCCAAGTTCGTCCGCCGGACTCGGAATGGGGCCAGACTTTACGAGGGGCCTCCGTGTGCCAAAAATAGGCCGTGGACGCTGCTGCGTCCAAAAATAAGCACCCGAAGGTACCGTCCCCAAGTTCGTCCGCCGCAAAATGCCCAAAAAATGGGTGGCCTATAGCCTTGGGGGGAGGGGCTGGCCAAGTTCGTCCGCCGGACTCGGAATGGGGCCAGACTTTGCGAGGGGCCTCCGTGTGCCAAAAATAGTCCGCGGGCACAGCCGCACCCAAAAATAAATACTCGAAAGTCACGTCCCCAAGTTCGTCCGCCGCAAAAATGCCAAAAAACGAGTGGGCTATAGCCTTGGGCGGAGGGGCTGGCCAAGTTCGTTCGCCGGACTCGGAATGGGGCCAGCCTTTGCGAGGGGCCTCCGTGTGCCAAAAATAGGCCGCGGGCACTGCTGCGCACAAAAATAAGCGCCCGAAGGTCCCGTCCCCAAGTTCGTCCGCCGCAAAAATGCCCAAAAAACGGGTGGGCTATACCCTCGGGGGGAGGGGTTGGCCAAGTGCGTCCGCCGGACTCGGAATGGTGCCAGACTTTGCGAGGGGCCTCCATGTACCAAAAATAGTCCGCGGGCACAGCCGCACCCAAAAATAAATACTCGAAAGTCACGTCCGCAAGTTCGTCCGCCGCAAAACTGCCAAAAAACGGGTGGGCTATAGCCTTGGGCGGAGGGGATGGCCAAGTTCGTCCGCCGGACTCGGAATGGGGCCAGACTTTGCGAGGGGCCTCCGTGTGCCAAAAATAGCGAGGGCACTGGAACGCCCAAAAATAAGAGCCCGAAGGTCCCATCCCCAAGTTCGTCCGCCGCAAAAATGCCCAAAAAACGGGTGGGCTATAGCCTTGGGGGGAGGGGCTGGCCAAGTTCGTCCGCCGGACTCGGAATGGGGCCAGACTTTGCGAGGGGCCTCCGTGTTCCAAAAATAGGCCGCGGGCACTGCCGCGCCTGAAGTTCCCGTCCCCAAGTTCGTCCGCCGCAAATATGCCCAAAAAACGGGTGGGCTATAGCCATCGGGGGAGGGGCTGGCCAAGTTCGTCCGCCGGACTCGGAATGGGGCCAGACTTTGCGAGGGGCCTCCGTGTGCCAAAAATAGGCCGGGGGCACTGCCACGCCCAAAAATAAGCGCCCGACGGTCCCGTCCCCAAGTTCGCCCGCCACAAAAATGCCCAAAAAACGGGTGGGCTATAGCCTTGGGGGGAGGGGCTGGCCATGTTCGTCCTCTGGACTCGGATTGGGTGCAGACTTTGCGAGCGGCCTCCGAGTGACAAAAATAGGCCACGGGCATTGCCGCGCCCAAAGATAATCGCCCGAAGGTCCCGTCCACAAGTTCGTCCGCCGCAAAAATGCCCAAAAAACGGGTGGGCTATAGCCTTGGGGGGAGGGGCTGGCCAAGTTTGTCCGCCGGACTCGGAATGGGGCCAGACTTTGCGACGGGCCTCCAGATGCCAGAAATAGGCCACGGTCACTGCCGCGCCCAAAAATAAGAGCCCGAAGGTCCCGTCCCCAAGTTCGTCCGCCGGACTCGGAATGGGGCCAGACTTTGCGAGGGGCCTCCGTTTGCCAAAAATTGGCCGCGGGCACTACCGCGCCCAAAAATAAGCACCCGAAGGTCCCGTACCCAAGGTCGTCCGCCGTAAAAATGCCCAAAAAATGGGTGGGCTATAGCCTTGGGGGGAGGGGCTGGCCAAGTTCGTCCGCCGGACTCAAAATGGGGCCAGACTTTGCGAGGGGCCTCCGTTTGCCAAAAATAGCCCGCGGGCACTACCGCGCCCAAAAATAAGCACCCGAAGGTCCCGTCCCCAAGTTCGTCCGCCGCAAAAAAGCCCAAAAAACGGGTGGGCTATAGCCTTGGGGGGAGGGGGCTGGCCAAGTTCGTCCGCCGGACCCGGAATGGGGCCAGACTTTGCGAGGGGCCTCCGTGCGCCAAAAATAGACCGCGGGTACTGCCGCGCCCAAAAATAAGCGCCCGAAGGTCCCGTCCCCAAGTTCGTCCGCTGCAAAAATGCCAAAAAAACGGGTGGGCTATAGCCTTCGGGGGAGCGGCTGGCCAAGTTCGTCCGCCGGAATCGGAATGGGGCCAGACTTTGTGAGGGGCCTCCGTGTGCCAAAAATAGGCCGGGGGCACTGCCGTACCCAAAAATAAGCGCCAGAAGGTCCCGTCCCCAAGTCCGTCCGCCGCAAAAATGCCCAAAAAATGGGTGGGCTATAGCCTTGGGGGGAGGGGCTGGCCAAGTTCGTCCGCCGGACTCGGAATGGGGCCAGACTTTGCGAGGGGCCTCCGTGTAGCACACATAGGTCGTGGGCACTGCCGCGCCCAAAAATAAGCGCCCGAAGGTCCCGTCCCCAAGTTCGTCCGCCGCAAAAATGCCCAAAAAACGGGTGGGCTATAGCCTTGGGGGGAGGGGCTGGCCAAGTTCGTCCGCCGGACTCGGAATGGGGCCAGATTTTTCGAGGGGCCTCCGTGTGCCAAAAATACGCCGCGGGCACTGCCGCGCCCAAAAATAAGCGCCCGAAGGTCTCGTCCCCAAGTTCGTCCGCAGTAAAAATGCCCAAAAAATGGGTGGGCAATAGCCTTTTGGGGAGGGGCTGGCCAAGTTCGTCCGCCGAACTCGGAATGGGGCCAGACTGTACGAGGGGCCTCCGTGTGCCAAAAATAGGCCGCGGGCAATGCCGCGCCCAAAAATAAGCGCCCGAAAGTCCCGTCCCCAAGTTCGTCCGCCGCAAAAATGCCCAAAAAATGGGTGGGCTATAGCCTTGGGGGGAGGGGCTGGCCAAGTTCGTCCGCCGGACTTGGAATGGGGCCAGACATTGCGAGGGGCCTCCGTGTGCCAAAAGTTCGTCCGCCAGACTCGGAATAGGGCCAGACTTTGCGAGGGGCCTCCGTGTGCCAAAAATAGGCGGCGGGCACTGCCACGCAAAAAAATAAGCACCCGAAAGTCCCATCCCCAAGTTCGTCCGCCGCAAAAATGTCCAAAAAATGGGTGGGCTATAGCCTTGGGGGGAGGGGCTGGCCAAGTTCATCCGCCGGACTCGGAATGGGGCCAGACATTGCGAGGGGCCTCCGTGTGCCAAAAGTTCGTCCGCCAGACTCGGAATAGGGCCAGACTTTGCGAGGGGCCTCCGTGTGCCAAAAATAGGCCGCGGGCACTGCCGCGCCCAAAAATAAGCGCCGGAATGCCCCGTCCCCATGTTCGTCCGCCGCAAAATTACCCAAAAAACGGGTGGGCTATAGCCTTCGGCGGAGGGGCTGGCAAAGTTCGTCCGCCGGACTCGGAATGGGGCCAGACTGTACGAGGGGCCTCCGTGTACCAAAAATAGGCCGCGGGCACTGCCGCGCCCAAAAATAAGCGCCCGAAGGTCCCGTCCCCAAGTTCGTCTGCCGCAAAATTGCCCAAAAAATGGGTGGGCTATAGCCTTGGGGGGAGGGGCTGGCCATGTTCGTCCGCCGGACTCGGAATGGGGCCAGACTTTGCGAGGGGCCTCCGTGTGCCAAAAATAGGCCGCGGGCGATGCCGCGCCCAAAAAAAAGCGCCCGAAGGTCCCGTCCCCAAGTTCGTCCACCGCAAAAATGCCCAAAAAACGGTTGGGCTATAGCCTTGGGGGAGGGGCTGGCCAAGTTCGTCCGCCGGACTCGGAATGGGGCCAGATTTTTCGAGGGGCCTCTGTGTGCCAAAAATACGCCGCGGGCACTGTCGCGCCCAAAAATTAGTGCCCGAAGGTCCCGTCCCCAAGTTCGTCCGCAGCAAAAATGCCCAAAAAACGGGTGGGCTATTGCCTTCGGCGGAGAGGCTGGCCAAGTTCGTCCGCCGAACTCGGAATGGGGCCAGACTGTACGAGGGGCCTCCGTGTGCCAAAAATAGGCCGCGGGCAATGCCGCGCCCAAAAATAAGCGCCCGAAAGTCCCGTCCCCAAGTTCGTCCGCCGCAAAAATGCCCAAAAAATGGGTGGGCTATAGCCTTGGGGGGAGGGGCTGGCCAAGTTCGTCCGCCGGACTCGGAATGGGGCCACACATTGCGAGGGGCCTCCGTGTGCCAAACGTTCGTCCGCCAGACTCGGAATGGGGCCAGACTTTGCGAGGGGCCTCCGTGTGCCAAAAATAGGCCGCGGGCACTGCCGCGCCCAAAAATAAGCGCCCGAAGGTCCCGTCCCCAAGTTCGTCCGCCGCAAAAATGCCCAAAAAACGGGTGGGCTATAGCCTTGGGTGGAGGGGCTGGCCAAGTTCGTCCGCCGGACTCGGAATGGGGCCAGACTTTGCGAGGGGCCTCCGTGTGCCAAAAATAGGCCGCGGGCAATGCCGCGCCCAAAAATAAGCGCCCGAAGGTCCCGTCCCCAAGTTCGTCCGCCGCAAAAATGCCCAAAAAACCGTTGGGCTATAACCTTGGGAGAGGGGCTGGCCAAGTTCGTCCGCCGGACTCGGAATGGGGCCAGATTTTTCGAGGGGCTTCCGTGTGCCAAAAATACACCGCGGACACTGCCGCGCCCAAAAATAAGCGCCCGAAGGTCCCGTCCCCAAGTTCGTCCGCCGCAAAAATGCCCAAAAAACGGGGTGGGCTATAGCCTTGGGGGGAGGGGCTGGCCAAGTTCGTCCGACGGACTCGGAATGGGGCCAGACATTGCGAGGGGCCTCCGTGTACCCAAAGTTCGTCCGCCAAACTCGGAATGGGGCCAGACTTTGCGAGGGGCCTCCGTGTGCCAAAAATAGGCCGCGGGCACTGCCGCGCCCAAAAATAAGCGCCCGAAGGTCCCGTCCCCAAGTTCGTCCGCCTAAAAAATGCCCAAAAAATGGGTGGGCTATAGCCTTGGGGGGAGGGGCTGGCCAAGTTCGTCCGCCGGACTCGGAATGGGGCCAAACTTTCCGAAGGGCCTCCGTGTGCCAAAAGTTCATCCGCCAGACTCGGAATGGGGCCAGACTTTGCGAGGGGCCTCCGTGTGCCAAAAATAGGCCGCGGGCACTGCCGCGCCCAAAAATAAGCGCCGAAGGTCCCGTCCCCAAGTTCATCCGCCGCAAAATTGCCCAAAAAACGGGTGGGCTATTGCCTTCGGCGGAGGGGCTGGCCAAGTTCGTCCGCCGAACTCGGAATGGGGCCAGACTGTACGAGGGGCCTTCGTGTGCCAAAAATAGGCCGCGGGCACTGCCGCGCCCAAAAATAAGCGCCCGAAGGTCCCGTCCCCAAGTTCGTCCGCCGCAAAAATGCCCAAAAAACGGGTGGGCTATAGCCTTCGGGGGAGGGGCTGGCCAAGTTCGTCCGACGGACTCGGAATGGGGCCAGACATTGCGAGGGGCCTCCGTGTACCCAAAGTTCGTCCGCCAGACTCGGAATGGGGCCAGACTTTGCGAGGGGCCTCCGTGTGCCAAAAATAGGCCGCGGGCACTGCCGCGCCCAAAAATAAGCGCCCGAAGGTCCCGTCCCCAAGTTCGTCCGCTGAAAAATGTCCAAAAAACGGGTGGGCTATAGCCTTGGGGGGAGGGGCTGGCCAAGTTCGTCCGCCGGACTCGGATTGGGGCCAGACTTTGCGATGGGCCTCCGTGTGCCAAAAATAGGCCGCGGGCACTGCCGTGCCAAAAAATAAACGCCCGAAGGTCCCGTCCCCAAGTTAGTCCGCCGCAAAAATGCCCAAAAAACGGGTGGGCTCTAGCCTTCGGGGGAGGGGCTGGCCAAGTTCGTCCGCCGGACTCGGAATGGTGCCAGACTTTGCGAGGGACCTCCGTGTGATAAAAATTGGCCGCAGGCACTGGCGCGCCCAAAAATAAGCGCTCGAAGGTCCCGTCCCCAAGTTCGTCCGCCGCAAAAATGCCCAAAAAATGGGTGGGCTATTGCCTTGGGGGGAGCGGCTGGCCAAGTTCGTCCGCTGGACTCGGAATGGGGCCAGACTTTGCGAGGAACCTCCGTGTGCCAAAACTAGGCTGCGGACACTGTCGCGCCCAAAAATAAGCGCCCGAAGGTCCCGACCCCAATTTCGTCCGCCGCAAAAATGCCCAAAAAACCGGTGGGCTATAGCCTTGGGTAGGGGCTGGCCAAGTTCGTCCGCCGGACTCGTAATGGGGCTAGACTTTGCGAGGGGCCTCTGTGTGCCAAAACTAGGCCGTGGGCACTGCCGCGCCCAAAAATAAGCGCCCGAAGGTCCCGTCCCAAGTTCGTCCGACGCAAAAATGCCCAAAAAATGGGTGGGCTATTGTCTTGGCGGGAGGGGCTGGCCCACTTCGTCCGCCGGACTCGGAATGGGACCAGACTTTGCGAGGGGCCTCCGTGTGCCAAAAATAGGCTGCGGGCACTGCCGCGCCCAAAAATAAGCGCCCGAGGGTGCCGTCCCAAGTTCGTCCGCCGCAAAACTGCCCAAAAAATGGGTGGGCTATAGTGTTGGGGGGAGGGGCTGGCCCACTTCGTCCGCCGGACTCGGAATGGGGCCAGACTATGCGAGGGGCCTCCGTGTGCCAAAAATAGGCCGCGGGGACTGCCGCGCCTAAAAATAAGCACCCGAAGGTCCGGTCCCAAAGTTCGTCCGCCGCAAAAATGCCCAAAAAAACGGGTGGGCTATAGCCTTGGGGGGAGGGGCTGGCCAAGTGCGTCCGCCGGACTCGGAATGCGGCCAGACTATGCGAGGGGCCTCCGTGTGCCAAAAATAGGCCGCGGGCACTGCCGCGCCCAAAAATAAGCGCCCGAAGGTCCCGTCCCCAAGTTCGTCCGCCCCAAAAATGCCCAAAAAATGGGTGGGTTATAGCCTTGGGGGGAGGGGCTGGCCAAGTTCGTCCGCCCTGGACTCGGAATGGGGCCAGACTTTGCGAGGGACCTCCGTGTGCCAAAACTAGGCTGCGGACACTGTCGCGCCCAAAAATAAGCGCCCGAAGGTCCCGACCCCAATTTCGTCCGCCGCAAAAATGCCCAAAAAACCGGTGGGCTATAGCCTTGGGTAGGGGCTGGCCAAGTTCGTCCGCCGGACTCGTAATGGGGCTAGACTTTGCGAGGGGCCTCTGTGTGCCAAAACTAGGCCGCGGGCTCTGCCGCGCCCAAAAATAAGCGCCCGAAGGTCCCGTCCCAAGTTCGTCCGACGCAAAAATGCCCAAAAAATGGGTGGGCTATTGTCTTGGCGGGAGGGGCTGGCCCACTTCGTCCGCCGGACTCGGAATGGGGCCAGACTTTGCGAGGGCCCTCCGTGTGCCAAAAATAGGCTGCGGGCACTGCCGCGCCCAAAAATAAGCGCCCGAGGGTGCCCTCCCAAGTTCGTCCGCCGCAAAACTGCCCAAAAAATGGGTGGGCTATAGCGTTGGGGGGAGGGGCTGGCCCACTTCGTCCGCCGGACTCGGAATGGGGCCAGACTATGCGAGGGGCCTCCGTGTGCCAAAAATAGGCCGCGGGGACTGCCACGCCTAAAAATAAGCACCCGAAGGTCCGGTCCCAAAGTTCGTCCGCCGCAAAAATGCCCAAAAAACGGGTGGCCTATAGCCTTGGGGGGAGGGGCTGGCCAAGTGCGTCCGCCGGACTCGGAATGCGGCCAGACTATGCGAGGGGCCTCCGTGTGCCAAAAATAGGCCGCGGCCACTGCCGCGCCCAAAAATAAGAGCCCGAAGGTCCTGTCCCCAAGTTCGTCCGCTGCAAAAATGCCCAAAAAACGGGTGGGCTATAGCCTTGGGGGGAGGGCTGGCCAAGTTCGTCCGCCTGACTCGGAATGGGGCCAGACTTTGCGAGGGGCCTCCGTGTGCCAAAAATAGGCCGCGGACACGGCCGCGCCCGAAGGTCCCGTCCCCAAGTTCGTCTGCCGCAAAAATGCCCAAAAAACGGGTGGGCTATAGCCTTGGGGGGAGGGGCTGTCCAAGTGCGTCCGCCGGACTCGGAATGCGGCCAGACTATGCGAGGGGCCTCCGTGTGCCAAAAATACGCCGTGGCCACTGCCGCGCCCAAAAATAAGAGCCCGAAGGTCCTGTCCCCAAGTTCGTCCGCTGCAAAAATGCCCAAAAAACGGGTGGGCTATAGCCTTGGGGGGAGGCCTGGCCAAGTTCGTCCGCCTGACTCAGAATGGGGCCAGACTTTGCGAGGGGCCTCCGTGTGCGAAAAATAGGCCGCGAGCACGGCCGCGCCCAAAGGTCCCGTCCCCAAGTTCGTCCGCCGCAAAAATGCCCAAAAAAACGGGTGGGCTATAGCCTTGGGGGGAGGGGCTGTCCAAGTTCGTCCGCCGGACTCGGAATGGGGCCACACTTTGCGAGGGTCCTCCGTGTGCCAAAACTAGGCCGCGGACACTGCCGCCCCCAAAAATGAGCGCCCGAAGGTTCCGACCCCAATTTCGTCCGCCGCAAAAATGCCCAAAAAACCGGTGAGCTATAGCCTTGGGGGGAGGGGCTGGCCAAGTTCGTCCGCCGGACTCGTAATGGGGCCAGACTTTGCGAGGGGCCTCCATGTACCAAAAATAGGCCGCGGGCACTGCCGTGCCAAAAAATAAGCGCCCGAAGGTCCCGTCCCCAAGTTCGTCCTCCGCAAAAATGCCCAAAAAACGGGTGGGCTATAGCCTTGGGGGGACGGGCTGGCCACGTTTGTCCGCTGGACTCGGAATTGGGCCAGACTTTGCGAGGGGCCTCCGTGTGCCAAAAATAGGCCGCGGGCACTGCCGCACCCAAAAATAAGCGCCCGAATGTCCCGTCCCCAACTTCGTCCGCCGCAAAAATGCCAAAAAAAACGGGTGGGATATAGCCTTGGGGGGAGGGGCTGGCCAAGTTCGTCCGCCGGACTCGGAATGGGGCCAGACTTTGCGAGGGGCCTCTGTGTGCCAAAAATAGGCCGCGGGTACTGCCGCGCCCAAAAACAAGCGCCCGTAGGCCCCGTCCCCAAGTTCGTCTGCCGCAAAAATGCCCAAAAAACGGGTGGGCTATAGCCTTGGGGGGAGGGGCTGTCCAAGTTCGTCCGCCGGACTCGGAATGGGGCCACACTTTGCGAGGGTCCTCCGTGTGCCAAAACTAGGCCGCGGACACTGCCGCCCCCAAAAATGAGCGCCCGAAGGTTCCGACCCCAATTTCGTCCGCCGCAAAAATGCCCAAAAAACCGGTGAGCTATAGCCTTGGGGGGAGGGGCTGGCCAAGTTCGTCCGCCGGACTCGTAATGGGGCCAGACTTTGCGAGGGGCCTCCATGTACCAAAAATAGGCCGCGGGCACTGCCGTGCCAAAAAATAAGCGCCCGAAGGTCCCGTCCCCAAGTTCGTCCACCGCAAAAATGCCCAAAAAACGGGTGGGCTATAGCCTTGGGGGGACGGGCTGGCCACGTTTGTCCGCTGGACTCGGAATTGGGCCAGACTTTGCGAGGGGCCTCCGTGTGCCAAAAATAGGCCGCGGGCACTGCCGCACCCAAAAATAAGCGCCCGAATGTCCCGTCCCCAACTTCGTCCGCCGCAAAAATGCCAAAAAAAACGGGTGGGATATAGCCTTGGGGGGAGGGGCTGGCCAAGTTCGTCCGCCGGACTCGGAATGGGGCCAGACTTTGCGAGGGGCCTCTGTGTGCCAAAAATAGGCCGCGGGTACTGCCGCGCCCAAAAATAAGCGCCCGTAGGCCCCGTCCCCAAGTTCGTCTGCCGCAAAAATGCCCAAAAAACGGGTAGGCTATTGCCATGGGGGTAGGGGCTGGCCAACTTCGTCCGCCGGTCTCGGAATGGGGCCAGACTTTACGAGGGGCCTCCGTGTGCCAAAAATAGGCCGCGGGCATTTCCGCGCCCAAAAATAAGCTCCCGAAGGTCCCGTCCCCAAGTTCGTCTGCCGCAAAAATGCCCAAAAAACGGGTGGGCTATAGCCTTGGGTGGAGGGGCTGGCCAAGTTCGTCCGCCGGACTCGGAATGGCCCAGACTTTGCGAGGGGCCTCCGTGTGCCAAAAATAGGCCACGGGCACTGCCGCGCCCAAAAATAAGCACCCGAAGGTCCCGCCCCCAAGTTTGTCCGCCAAAAAAATGCCCAAAAAACGGGTGGGCTATAGCCTTGGGGGGAGGGGCGGGCCAAGCTCCTCCGCCGGACTCGGAATGGGGCGAGACTTTGCGAGGGGCCTCTGTGTGCCAAAAATAGGCCGCGGGTACTGCCGCACCCAAAAATAAGCGCCCGTAGGCCCCGTCCCCAAGTTCGTCTGCCGCAAAAATGCCCAAAAAACGGGTAGGCTATTGCCATGGGGGTAGGGGCTGGCCAACTTCGTCCGCCGGTCTCGGAATGGGGCCAGACTTTACGAGGGGCCTCCGTGTGCCAAAAATAGGCCGCGGGCATTTCCGCGCCCAAAAATAAGCTCCCGAAGGTCCCGTCCCCAAGTTCGTCTGCCGCAAAAATGCCCAAAAAACGGGTGGGCTATAGCCTTGGGTGGAGGGGCTGGCCAAGTTCGTCCGCCGGACTCGGAATGGCCCAGACTTTGCGAGGGGCCTCCGTGTGCCAAAAATAGGCCACGGGCACTGCCGCGCCCAAAAATAAGCACCCGAAGGTCCCGCCCCCAAGTTTGTCCGCCAAAAAAATGCCCAAAAAACGGGTGGGCTATAGCCTTGGGGGGAGGGGCGGGCCAAGCTCCTCCGCCGGACTCGGAATGGGGCGAGACTTTGCGAGGGGCCTCCGTGTGCCAAAAATAGGCCGCGGGCACTGCCGCACCCAAAAATAAACACACGAAGGTCCCGTCCCCAAGTTCGACCGCCGCAAAAATGCCGAAAAAACGGGTGGGCTATAGCCTTGGGTGGAGGGGCTGGCCAAGTTCGTCCGCCGGACTCGGAATGGGGCCAGACTTTGCGAGGGGCCTTCATGTGCCAAAAATAGGCAGCGGGAACTGCCGCGCCCAAAAATAAGCGCCCGAAGGTCCCGTCCCCAAGTTCGCCCGCCGCAAAAATGCCCAAAAAACGAGTGGGCTATAGCCTTGGGGGGAGGGGCTGTCCAACTTCGTCCGCCGGTCTCGGAATGGGGCCAGACTTTACGAGGGGCCTCCGTGTGCCAAAAATAGGCCGCGGGCATTTCCGCGCCCAAAAATAAGCTCCCGAAGGTCCCGTCCCCAAGTTCGTCTGCCGCAAAAATGCCCAAAAAACGGGTGGGCTATAGCCTTGGGGGGCGGGGCTGGCCAAGTTAGTCCGCCGGACTCGGAATGGGGCCAGACTTTGCGAGGGGCCTTCATGTGCCAAAAATAGGCCGCGGGCACTGCCGCGCCCAAAAATAAGCGCCCGAAGGTCCCGTCCCCAAGTTCGTCCGCCGCAAAAATGCCCAAAAAACGGGTGGGCTATAGCCTTGGGAGGCGGGGCTGCCAAGTTCGTCCGCTGGACTTGGAATGGGGCCAGACTTTGCGAGGGGCCTCCGTGTGCCAAAACTAGGCCGCGGGCACTGCCGCGCCCAAAAATAAGCGCCCGAATGTCCCGTCCCCAAGTTCGTCCGCCGCAAAAATGCCCAAAAAACGGGTGGGCTATAGCCTTGGGGGGAGGGGCCGGCCAAGTTCGTCCGCCGGACTCGGAATGGGGCCAGACTTTACGAGGGGCCTCCGTGTGCCTAAAATAGGCCACGGGCACTGCCGAACACAAAAATAAGCGCCCGAAGATCCGGTCCCCAAGTTCGTCCGCCGCAAAAATAGCCAAAAAATGGGTGGGCTATAGCCTTGGGGGGAGGGGCTGGCCAAGTTCGTCCGCCGGACTCGGAATGGGGCCAGACTTTGCGAGGGGCCTCCGTGTGCCAAAGATAGGCTACGGGCACTGCCGTGCCAAAAAATAAGGGCCCGAATGTCCCGTCCCCAAGTTCGTCCGACGCAAAAATAGCCAAAAAATGGGTGGGCTATAGCCTTGGGGGGAGGGGCTGGCCAAGTTCGTCCGCCAGACTCTGAGTGGGGCCAGACTTTGCGAGCGGCCTCCGTGTGCCAAAAATAGGCCGCGGGCACTGCCGCGCCCAAAAATAAGGGCCCGAATGTCCCGTCCCCAAGTTCGTCCGCCGCAAAAATGCCCAACAAATGGGTGGGCTATAGCCTTGGGGGGAGGGGCTGGCCAAGTTTGTCCGCCGGACTCGGAATGGGGCCAGACTTTGCGAGGGGCCTCCGTGTGCCAAAAATAGGCCTCGGGCACTGCCGCGCCCAATAATAAGCACCCGAAGGTCCCATCCCCAAGTTTGTCCGCCGCAAAAATGCCGAAACAACGGGTGGGCTATAGCCTTGGGGGGAGGGGCTCGCCAAGTTCGTCCGCCGGACTCGGAATGGGGCCAGACTTTGCGAGGGGCCTCCGTGTGCCAAAAATAGGCCTCGGGCACTGCCGCGCCCAATAATAAGCACCCGAAGGTCCCGTCCCCAAGTTTGTCCGCCGCAAAAATGCTGAAACAACGGGTGGGCTATAGCCTTGGGGGGATGGGCTCGCCAATTTCGTCCGCCGGACTCGGAATGGGGCTAGACTTTGCGAGGGGCTTCCGTGTGCCAAAAATAGGCCTCGGGCTCTGCCGTGCCCAAAAATAAACACCCGAAGGTCCCGTCCCCAAGTTCGTCCACCGCAAAAATGCCGATACAACGGGTGGGCTATAGCCTTGGGGGGAGGGGCTGGCCAAGTTCGTCCGCCGGACTCGGAATGGGGCCAGACTTTGCAAGGGGCCTCCGTGTGCCAAAAATAGGCCTCGGGCACTGCCGCGCCCAATAATAAGCACCCGAAGGTCCCGTCCCCAAGTTTGTCCGCCAAAAAAATGCCCAAAAAACGGGTGGGCTATAGCCTTGGGGGGAGGGGCTGGCCAAGTTCATCCGCCGGACTCGGAAACGGGCCAGACTTTGCGAGGGGCCTCCGTGTGCCAAAAATAGGCCGCGGGCTCTGCCGCGCCCAAAAATAAGCGCCCGTAGGTCCCGTCCCCATGTTCGTCTGCAGCAAAAATGCCCAAAAAACGGGTAGGCTATAGCCTTGGGGGTAGGGGCTGGCCAAGTTCGTCCGCCGGACTTCGAATGGGGCCAGACTTTGCGAGGGGCCTCTGTGTGCCAAAAATAGGCCGCGTGTACTGCCGCACCCAAAAATAAGCTCCCGTAGGCCCCGTCCCCAAGTTCGTCTGCCGCAAAAATGCCCAAAAAACGGGTAGGCTATTGCCATGGGGTTCGGGGCTGGCCAAGTTCGTCCGCCGGCCTCGGAATGGGGCCAGACTTTACGAGGGGCCTCCGTGTGCCAAAAATAGGCCGCGGGCATTGCCGCGCCCAAAAATAAGCTCCCGAAGGTCCCGTACCCAAGTTCGTCTGCCGCAAAAATGCCCAAAAAACGGGTGGGCTATAGCCTTGGGGGGAGGGGCTGGCCAAGTTCGTCCGCCGGACTCGGAATGGCCCAGACTTTGCGAGGGGCCTCCGTGTGCCAAAAATAGGCCACGGGCACTGCCGCGCCCAAAAATAAGCACCCGAAGGTCCCGCCCCCAAGTTTGTCCGCCAAAAAAATGCCCAAAAAACGGGTGGGCTATAGCCTTGGGGGGAGGGGCGGGCCAAGCTCCTCCGCCGGACTCGGAATGGGGCGAGACTTTGCGAGGGGCCTCCGTGTGCCAAAAATAGGCCGCGGGCACTGCCGCACCCAAAAATAAACACACGAAGGTCCCGTCCCCAAGTTCGACCGCCGCAAAAATGCCGAAACAACGGGTGGGCTATAGCTTTGGGGGGAGGGGCTGGCCAAGTTCGTCCGCCGGACTCGGAATGGGGCCAGACTTTGCGAGGGGCCTCTGTGTTCCAAAAATAGGGCGTGGGAGCTGCAGCGCCCAAAAATAAGCGCCCGAAGGTCCCGTCCCCAAGTTTGTCCGCCAAAAAAATGCCCAAAAAACGGGTGGGCTATAGCCTTGGGGGGAGGGGCGGGCCAAGCTCCTCCGCCGGACTCGGAATGGGGCGAGACTTTGCGAGGGGCCTCCGTGTGCCAAAAATAGGCCACGGGCACTGCCGCGCCCAAAAATAAGCGCCCGTAGGTCCCGTCCCCAAGTTCGTCTGCAGCAAAAATGCCCAAAAAAGGGGTAGGCTATAGCCTTGGGGGTAGGGGCTGGCCAAGTTCGTCCGCCGGACTTCGAATGGGGCCAGACTTTTCGAGGGGCCTCCGTGTGTCAAAAGTAGGGAGCCGGCACTGCCGCGCCCAAAAATAAGCGCCCGAAGGTCCCGTCCCCAAGTTCGTCCGCCGCAAAAATGCCCAAAAAACGGATGGGCTATAGCCTTGGGGGGAGGGGCTGGCCAAGTTCGTCCGCCGGACTCGGAATGGGGCCAGAATTTGCGAGGAGCCTCCGTGTGCCAAAAATAGGCCACGGGCACTGCCGCGCCCAAAATTAAGCACCCGAAGGTCCCGTCCCCAAGTTTGTCCGCCAAAAAAATGCCCAAAAAACGGGTGGGCTATAGCCTTGGGGGGAGGGGCGGTCCAAGCTCCTCCGCCGGACTCGGAATGCATTGAGACTTTGCGAGGGGCCTCCGTGTGCCAAAAATAGGCCGCGTGCACTGCCACGCCCAAAAATAAACACCCGAAGGTCCCGTCCCCACGTTCGACCGCCGCAAAAATGCCGAAACAACGGGTGGGCTATAGCTTTGGGGGGAGGGGCTGGCCAAGTTCGTCCGCCGGACTCGGAATGGGGCCAGACTTTGTGAGGAGCCTCCGTGTGCCAAAAATAGGCTGCGGGCTCTGCCGCGCCGAAAAATAATCAGCCGAAGGTCCCGTCCCCAAGTTTGTCCGCCAAAAAAATGCCCAAAAAACGGGTGGGCTATAGCCTTGGGGGGAGGGCCTGGCCAAGTTCATCCGCCGGACTCGGAAACGGGCCAAACTTTGCGAGGGGCCTCCGTGTGCGTCCGCCGGACTCGGAATGCGGCCAGACTATGCGAGGGGCCTCCGTGTGCCAAAAATACGCCGTGGCCACTGCCGCGCCCAAAAATAAGAGCCCGAAGGTCCTGTCCCCAAGTTCGTCCGCTGCAAAAATGCCCAAAAAACGGGTGGGCTATAGCCTTGGGGGGAGGCCTGGCCAAGTTCGTCCGCCTGACTCAGAATGGGGCCAGACTTTGCGAGGGGCCTCCGTGTGCGAAAAATAGGCCGCGAGCACGGCCGCGCCCAAAGGTCCCGTCCCCAAGTTCGTCCGCCGCAAAAATGCCCAAAAAACGGGTGGGCTATAGCCTTGGGGGGAGGGGCTGTCCAAGTTCGTCCGCCGGACTCGGAATGGGGCCACACTTTGCGAGGGTCCTCCGTGTGCCAAAACTAGGCCGCGGACACTGCCGCCCCCAAAAATGAGCGCCCGAAGGTTCCGACCCCAATTTCGTCCGCCGCAAAAATGCCCAAAAAACCGGTGAGCTATAGCCTTGGGGGGAGGGGCTGGCCAAGTTCGTCCGCCGGACTCGTAATGGGGCCAGACTTTGCGAGGGGCCTCCATGTACCAAAAATAGGCCGCGGGCACTGCCGTGCCAAAAAATAAGCGCCCGAAGGTCCCGTCCCCAAGTTCGTCCTCCGCAAAAATGCCCAAAAAACGGGTGGGCTATAGCCTTGGGGGGACGGGCTGGCCACGTTTGTCCGCTGGACTCGGAATTGGGCCAGACTTTGCGAGGGGCCTCCGTGTGCCAAAAATAGGCCGCGGGCACTGCCGCACCCAAAAATAAGCGCCCGAATGTCCCGTCCCCAACTTCGTCCGCCGCAAAAATGCCAAAAAAAACGGGTGGGATATAGCCTTGGGGGGAGGGGCTGGCCAAGTTCGTCCGCCGGACTCGGAATGGGGCCAGACTTTGCGAGGGGCCTCTGTGTGCCAAAAATAGGCCGCGGGTACTGCCGCGCCCAAAAACAAGCGCCCGTAGGCCCCGTCCCCAAGTTCGTCTGCCGCAAAAATGCCCAAAAAACGGGTGGGCTATAGCCTTGGGGGGAGGGGCTGTCCAAGTTCGTCCGCCGGACTCGGAATGGGGCCACACTTTGCGAGGGTCCTCCGTGTGCCAAAACTAGGCCGCGGACACTGCCGCCCCCAAAAATGAGCGCCCGAAGGTTCCGACCCCAATTTCGTCCGCCGCAAAAATGCCCAAAAAACCGGTGAGCTATAGCCTTGGGGGGAGGGGCTGGCCAAGTTCGTCCGCCGGACTCGTAATGGGGCCAGACTTTGCGAGGGGCCTCCATGTACCAAAAATAGGCCGCGGGCACTGCCGTGCCAAAAAATAAGCGCCCGAAGGTCCCGTCCCCAAGTTCGTCCACCGCAAAAATGCCCAAAAAACGGGTGGGCTATAGCCTTGGGGGGACGGGCTGGCCACGTTTGTCCGCTGGACTCGGAATTGGGCCAGACTTTGCGAGGGGCCTCCGTGTGCCAAAAATAGGCCGCGGGCACTGCCGCACCCAAAAATAAGCGCCCGAATGTCCCGTCCCCAACTTCGTCCGCCGCAAAAATGCCAAAAAAAACGGGTGGGATATAGCCTTGGGGGGAGGGGCTGGCCAAGTTCGTCCGCCGGACTCGGAATGGGGCCAGACTTTGCGAGGGGCCTCTGTGTGCCAAAAATAGGCCGCGGGTACTGCCGCGCCCAAAAATAAGCGCCCGTAGGCCCCGTCCCCAAGTTCGTCTGCCGCAAAAATGCCCAAAAAACGGGTAGGCTATTGCCATGGGGGTAGGGGCTGGCCAACTTCGTCCGCCGGTCTCGGAATGGGGCCAGACTTTACGAGGGGCCTCCGTGTGCCAAAAATAGGCCGCGGGCATTTCCGCGCCCAAAAATAAGCTCCCGAAGGTCCCGTCCCCAAGTTCGTCTGCCGCAAAAATGCCCAAAAAACGGGTGGGCTATAGCCTTGGGTGGAGGGGCTGGCCAAGTTCGTCCGCCGGACTCGGAATGGGGCCAGACTTTGCGAGGGGCCTTCATGTGCCAAAAATAGGCAGCGGGAACTGCCGCGCCCAAAAATAAGCGCCCGAAGGTCCCGTCCCCAAGTTCGCCCGCCGCAAAAATGCCCAAAAAACGAGTGGGCTATAGCCTTGGGGGGAGGGGCTGTCCAACTTCGTCCGCCGGTCTCGGAATGGGGCCAGACTTTACGAGGGGCCTCCGTGTGCCAAAAATAGGCCGCGGGCATTTCCGCGCCCAAAAATAAGCTCCCGAAGGTCCCGTCCCCAAGTTCGTCTGCCGCAAAAATGCCCAAAAAACGGGTGGGCTATAGCCTTGGGGGGCGGGGCTGGCCAAGTTAGTCCGCCGGACTCGGAATGGGGCCAGACTTTGCGAGGGGCCTTCATGTGCCAAAAATAGGCCGCGGGCACTGCCGCGCCCAAAAATAAGCGCCCGAAGGTCCCGTCCCCAAGTTCGTCCGCCGCAAAAATGCCCAAAAAACGGGTGGGCTATAGCCTTGGGAGGCGGGGCTGCCAAGTTCGTCCGCTGGACTTGGAATGGGGCCAGACTTTGCGAGGGGCCTCCGTGTGCCAAAACTAGGCCGCGGGCACTGCCGCGCCCAAAAATAAGCGCCCGAATGTCCCGTCCCCAAGTTCGTCCGCCGCAAAAATGCCCAAAAAACGGGTGGGCTATAGCCTTGGGGGGAGGGGCCGGCCAAGTTCGTCCGCCGGACTCGGAATGGGGCCAGACTTTACGAGGGGCCTCCGTGTGCCTAAAATAGGCCACGGGCACTGCCGAACACAAAAATAAGCGCCCGAAGATCCGGTCCCCAAGTTCGTCCGCCGCAAAAATAGCCAAAAAATGGGTGGGCTATAGCCTTGGGGGGAGGGGCTGGCCAAGTTCGTCCGCCGGACTCGGAATGGGGCCAGACTTTGCGAGGGGCCTCCGTGTGCCAAAGATAGGCTACGGGCACTGCCGTGCCAAAAAATAAGGGCCCGAATGTCCCGTCCCCAAGTTCGTCCGACGCAAAAATAGCCAAAAAATGGGTGGGCTATAGCCTTGGGGGGAGGGGCTGGCCAAGTTCGTCCGCCAGACTCTGAGTGGGGCCAGACTTTGCGAGCGGCCTCCGTGTGCCAAAAATAGGCCGCGGGCACTGCCGCGCCCAAAAATAAGGGCCCGAATGTCCCGTCCCCAAGTTCGTCCGCCGCAAAAATGCCCAACAAATGGGTGGGCTATAGCCTTGGGGGGAGGGGCTGGCCAAGTTTGTCCGCCGGACTCGGAATGGGGCCAGACTTTGCGAGGGGCCTCCGTGTGCCAAAAATAGGCCTCGGGCACTGCCGCGCCCAATAATAAGCACCCGAAGGTCCCATCCCCAAGTTTGTCCGCCGCAAAAATGCCGAAACAACGGGTGGGCTATAGCCTTGGGGGGAGGGGCTCGCCAAGTTCGTCCGCCGGACTCGGAATGGGGCCAGACTTTGCGAGGGGCCTCCGTGTGCCAAAAATAGGCCTCGGGCACTGCCGCGCCCAATAATAAGCACCCGAAGGTCCCGTCCCCAAGTTTGTCCGCCGCAAAAATGCTGAAACAACGGGTGGGCTATAGCCTTGGGGGGATGGGCTCGCCAATTTCGTCCGCCGGACTCGGAATGGGGCTAGACTTTGCGAGGGGCTTCCGTGTGCCAAAAATAGGCCTCGGGCTCTGCCGTGCCCAAAAATAAACACCCGAAGGTCCCGTCCCCAAGTTCGTCCACCGCAAAAATGCCGATACAACGGGTGGGCTATAGCCTTGGGGGGAGGGGCTGGCCAAGTTCGTCCGCCGGACTCGGAATGGGGCCAGACTTTGCAAGGGGCCTCCGTGTGCCAAAAATAGGCCTCGGGCACTGCCGCGCCCAATAATAAGCACCCGAAGGTCCCGTCCCCAAGTTTGTCCGCCAAAAAAATGCCCAAAAAACGGGTGGGCTATAGCCTTGGGGGGAGGGGCTGGCCAAGTTCATCCGCCGGACTCGGAAACGGGCCAGACTTTGCGAGGGGCCTCCGTGTGCCAAAAATAGGCCGCGGGCTCTGCCGCGCCCAAAAATAAGCGCCCGTAGGTCCCGTCCCCATGTTCGTCTGCAGCAAAAATGCCCAAAAAACGGGTAGGCTATAGCCTTGGGGGTAGGGGCTGGCCAAGTTCGTCCGCCGGACTTCGAATGGGGCCAGACTTTGCGAGGGGCCTCTGTGTGCCAAAAATAGGCCGCGTGTACTGCCGCACCCAAAAATAAGCTCCCGTAGGCCCCGTCCCCAAGTTCGTCTGCCGCAAAAATGCCCAAAAAACGGGTAGGCTATTGCCATGGGGTTCGGGGCTGGCCAAGTTCGTCCGCCGGCCTCGGAATGGGGCCAGACTTTACGAGGGGCCTCCGTGTGCCAAAAATAGGCCGCGGGCATTGCCGCGCCCAAAAATAAGCTCCCGAAGGTCCCGTACCCAAGTTCGTCTGCCGCAAAAATGCCCAAAAAACGGGTGGGCTATAGCCTTGGGGGGAGGGGCTGGCCAAGTTCGTCCGCCGGACTCGGAATGGCCCAGACTTTGCGAGGGGCCTCCGTGTGCCAAAAATAGGCCACGGGCACTGCCGCGCCCAAAAATAAGCACCCGAAGGTCCCGCCCCCAAGTTTGTCCGCCAAAAAAATGCCCAAAAAACGGGTGGGCTATAGCCTTGGGGGGAGGGGCGGGCCAAGCTCCTCCGCCGGACTCGGAATGGGGCGAGACTTTGCGAGGGGCCTCCGTGTGCCAAAAATAGGCCGCGGGCACTGCCGCACCCAAAAATAAACACACGAAGGTCCCGTCCCCAAGTTCGACCGCCGCAAAAATGCCGAAACAACGGGTGGGCTATAGCTTTGGGGGGAGGGGCTGGCCAAGTTCGTCCGCCGGACTCGGAATGGGGCCAGACTTTGCGAGGGGCCTCTGTGTTCCAAAAATAGGGCGTGGGAGCTGCAGCGCCCAAAAATAAGCGCCCGAAGGTCCCGTCCCCAAGTTTGTCCGCCAAAAAAATGCCCAAAAAACGGGTGGGCTATAGCCTTGGGGGGAGGGGCGGGCCAAGCTCCTCCGCCGGACTCGGAATGGGGCGAGACTTTGCGAGGGGCCTCCGTGTGCCAAAAATAGGCCGCGGGCACTGCCGCGCCCAAAAATAAGCGCCCGTAGGTCCCGTCCCCAAGTTCGTCTGCAGCAAAAATGCCCAAAAAAGGGGTAGGCTATAGCCTTGGGGGTAGGGGCTGGCCAAGTTCGTCCGCCGGACTTCGAATGGGGCCAGACTTTTCGAGGGGCCTCCGTGTGTCAAAAGTAGGGAGCCGGCACTGCCGCGCCCAAAAATAAGCGCCCGAAGGTCCCGTCCCCAAGTTCGTCCGCCGCAAAAATGCCCAAAAAACGGATGGGCTATAGCCTTGGGGGGAGGGGCTGGCCAAGTTCGTCCGCCGGACTCGGAATGGGGCCAGAATTTGCGAGGAGCCTCCGTGTGCCAAAAATAGGCCACGGGCACTGCCGCGCCCAAAATTAAGCACCCGAAGGTCCCGTCCCCAAGTTTGTCCGCCAAAAAAATGCCCAAAAAACGGGTGGGCTATAGCCTTGGGGGGAGGGGCGGTCCAAGCTCCTCCGCCGGACTCGGAATGCATTGAGACTTTGCGAGGGGCCTCCGTGTGCCAAAAATAGGCCGCGTGCACTGCCACGCCCAAAAATAAACACCCGAAGGTCCCGTCCCCACGTTCGACCGCCGCAAAAATGCCGAAACAACGGGTGGGCTATAGCTTTGGGGGGAGGGGCTGGCCAAGTTCGTCCGCCGGACTCGGAATGGGGCCAGACTTTGTGAGGAGCCTCCGTGTGCCAAAAATAGGCTGCGGGCTCTGCCGCGCCGAAAAATAATCAGCCGAAGGTCCCGTCCCCAAGTTTGTCCGCCAAAAAAATGCCCAAAAAACGGGTGGGCTATAGCCTTGGGGGGAGGGCCTGGCCAAGTTCATCCGCCGGACTCGGAAACGGGCCAAACTTTGCGAGGGGACTCCGTGTGCCAAAAATAGGCCGCGGGCACTGCCGCGCCCAAAAATAAGTGCCCGTAGGTCCCGTCCCCAAGTTCGTCTGCCGCAAAAATGCCCAAAAAACGGGTAGGCTATAGCCTTGGGGCTAGGGGCTGGCCAAGTTCGTCCGCCGGACACGGAATGGGGCCAGACTTTGCGAGGGGCCTCTGTGTGCCAAAAATAGGCCGCGGGTACTGCCGCGCCCAAAAATAAGCGCCCGTAGGCCCCGTCCCCAAGTTCGTCTGCCGCAAAAATGCCCAAAAAACGGGTAGGCTATTGCCATGGGGGTAGGGGCTGGCCAACTTCGTCCGCCGGCCTCGGAATGGGGCCAGACTTTACGAGGGGACTCCGTGTGCCAAAAATAGGCCGCGGGCATTGCCGCGCCCAAAAATAAGCTCCCGAAGGTCCCGTGCCCAAGTTCGTCTGCCGCAAAAATGCCCAAAAAACGGGTGGGCTATAGCCTTGGGGGGAGGGGCTGGCCAAGTTCGTCCGCCGGACTCGGAATGGGGCCAGACTTTGCGAGGGGCCTTCATGTGCCAAAAATAGGCAGCGGGCACTGCCGCGCCCAAAAATAAGCGCCCGAAGGTCCCGTCCCCAAGTTCGCCCGCCGCAAAAATGCCCAAAAAACGGGTGGGCTATAGCCTTGGGGGGAGGGGCTGGCCAAGTTCGTCCGCCGGACTCGGAATGGGGCCAGACTTTGCGAGGTGGCTCCGTGTGCCAAAAATAAGGGGCGGGCACAACCATGCCCAAAAATAAGTGCCCGAAGGTCCCGTCCCCAAGTTAGTCCACCGCAATAATGCCCAAAAAACGGGTGGGCTATAGCCTTGGGGGGAGGGGCTGGCCAAGTTCGTCCGCCGGACTCGGAATGGGGCCAGACTTTGCGAGGGGCCTCCGTGTGCCAAAAATAGGCCGTGGGCACTGCCGCGCCCAAAAATAAGCGCCCGTAGGTCCCGTCCCCAAGTTCGTCTGCCGAAAAAATGCCCAAAAAACGCGTAGGCTATAGCCTTGGGGGTAGGGGCTGGCCAAGCTCGTCCGCCGGACTTCGAATGGGGCCAGAATTTACGAGGGGCCTCCGTGTGCCAAAAATAGGCAGCGGGCACTGCCACGCCCAAAAATAAGCGCCCGATGGTCCCGTCCCCAAGTTCGTCCGCCGCAAAAATTCCCAAAAAACGGGTGGGCTATAGCCTTGGGGGGAGGGGCTGGCCAAGTTCGTCCGCCGGACTCGGAATGGGGCCAAACTTTGCGAGGGGCCTCTGTATGCCAAAAATAGGCCGTGGGAGCTGCAGCGCCCAAAAATAAGCGCCCGAAGGTCCCGTCCCCAAGTTCGCCCGCCGCAAAAATGCCCAAAAAACGGGTGGGCTATAGCCTTGGGGGGAGGGGCTGCCCAAGTTCGTCCGCCGGACTCGGAATGGGGCCAGAGTTTGCGAGGGGCCTCCGTGTGCCAAAATTAGGCCGCGGGCACTGCCACACCCAAAAATAAGTGCCCGAAGGTCTCGTGCCCAAGTTCGTCCGCCGTAAAAATGCCCAAAAAATGGGTGGGATATAGCCTTGGGGGAGGGGCTGGCCAAGTTTGTCCGCCGGACTCGGAATGGGGCCAGACTTTGCGAGGGGCTTCCGTGTGCCAAAAGTAGGCCGCAGGCACTGCCGCGCCTAAAATTAAGTGCCCAAAGGTCCCGTCCCCAAGTTCATTCGCGCAAAAATGCCCAAAAAACGGGTGGGCTATAGCCTTGGGGGGAGGGGCTGGCCAAGTTCGTCCGCCGGACTCGGAATGGGGCCAGAGTTTGCGAGGGGCCTCCGTGTGCCAAAATTAGGCCGCGGGCACTGCCACACAAAAAAATAAGCGCCCGAAGGTCCCGTGCCCAAGTTCGTCCGCCGTAAAAATGCCCAAAAAATGGGTGGGATATAGCCTTGGGGGAGGGGCTGGCCAAGTTTGTCCGCCGGACTCGGAATGGGGCCAGACATTGCGAGGGGCCTCCGTGTGCCAAAAGTAGGCCGCGGGCACTGCCGCGCCTAAAAATAAGTGCCCGAAGCTCCCGTCCCCAAGTTCATCCACGCAAAAATGCCCAAAAAACGGGTGGGCTATAGCCTTGGGGGGAGGGGCTGGCCAAGTTCATCCGCCGGACTCGAAAACGGGCCAGACTTTGCGAGGGGCCTCCGTGTGCCAAAACTAGGCCGCGGGCACTGCCGCGCCCAAAAATAATCGCCCGAAGGTCCCGTCCCAAAGTTCGTCCGCCGCAAAAATGCCCAAAAAACGGGTGGGCTATAGCCTTGGGAGGAGGGGTTGGCCAAGTTCGTCCGCCGGACTCGGAATGGGGACAGACTTTGATAGGGGCGTCCGTGTGCCAAAAATAGGCCACGGGCACTGCCGCACCCAAAAATAAGCGCCCGATGGTCCCGTGCCCAAGTTTGTCCGCCGTTAAAATGCCCAAAAAACGGGTGGGCTATAGCCTTGGGGGGAGGGGCTGTCCAAGTTCGTCCGCCGGACTCGGAATGGGGCCAGACTTTGCGAGGGGCCTCCGTGTGCCAAAAATAGGCCACGGGCACCACCGCGCCCAAAAATAAGCGCCCGAAGGTCCCGTCCCAAAGTTCGTCCGCCGTAAAAATGCCCAAAAAACGGGTGGGCTATAGCCTTGGGAGGAGGGGCTGGCCAAGTTCGTCCGCCAGACTCGGAATGGGGCCATACTTTGCAAGGGGCCTCCGTGTGCTAAAAATAGGCCGCGGGCACCGCCGCGCCCAAAAATAAGCGCCCGAAGGTCCCGCCCAAAGTTCGTCCGCCGCAAAAATGCCCAAAAAACGGGTGGGCTATAGCCTTGGGAGGAGGGGCTGGCCAAGTTCGTCCGCCGGACTCGGAATGGGGCCAGACTTTGCAAGGGGCCTCCGTGTGCTAAAAATAGGCTGCGGGCACCGCCGCGCAAAAAAATAAGCCCCCGAAGGTCCCATCCCAAAGTTCGTCCGCCGCAAAAATGCCCAAAAAACGGATGGGCTATAGCCTTGGGAGGAGGGGCTGGCCAAGTTCGTCCGCCGGACTCGGAATGGGGCCAGACTTTGCGAGGGGCCTCCGTGTGCCAAAAATAGGCCGCGGGCTCTGCCGCGACCAAAAATAAGCGCCCGAAGGTCCCGTCCCCAAGTTTGTCCGCCGCAAAAATGCCCAAAAAACTGGTGGGCTATAGCCTTGGGAGGAGGGGAGGTTCGTCCGCCGGACTCGGAATGGGGCCAGACTTTGCAAGGGGCCTCAGTGTGCCAAAAATAGGCCGCGGGTACTGCCGCGCCCAAAAATAAGCGCCCGAAGGTCCCGTCCCAAAGTTCGTCCGCCGCAAAAATGCCAAAAAAACTGATGGGCTATAGCCTTGGGAGGAGGGGCTGGCCAAGTTCGTCCGCCGGACTCAGAATGGGACCAGACTTTGCGAGGAGCCTCCGTGTGCCAAAAATAGGGCGCGGGCACCGCCACGCCCAAAAATAATCGCCCGAAGGTCCAGTCCCAAAGTTCGTCCACCGCAAAAATGCCCAAAAAACGGGTGGGCTGTAGCCTTGGGAGGAGGGGTTGGCCAAGTTCATCCGCCGGACTCGGAATGGGGACAGACTTTGTGAGGGGCGTCCGTGTGCCAAAAATAGGCCACGGGCACTGCCGCACCCAAAAATAAGCGCCCGATGGTCCCGTGCCCAAGTTTGTCCGCCGTAAAAATGCCCAAAAAACGGGTGGGCTATAGCCTTGGGGGGAGGGGCTGGCCAAGTTCGTCCGCCGGACTCGGAATGCGACCAGACTTCACGAGGGGCCTCCGTGTGCCAAAAATAGGCCGCAGACACTGCCGCGCCCAAAAATAAGCACCCGAAGGTCCCGTCCCCAAGTTCGCGCGCCCCCAAAATGCCCAAAAAACGGGTGGTCTATAGCCTTGGGGGGAGGGGCTGGCCAAGTTCGTCCGCCGCTCTCGGAATGGGGCCAGACTTTACGAGGGGCTTCCGTGTGCCAAAAATAGGCTGCGGGCACTGCCGCGCCCAAAAATAAGCACCCGAAGGTCCCGTCTCCAAGTTCGTCCGCCGCAAAAATGCCCAAAAAACGGGTGGGCTATAGCCTTGGGGGGAGGGGCTGGCCAAGTTCGTCCGCCGGACTCGGAATGCGACCAGACTTCACGAGGGGCCTCCGTGTGCTAAAAATAGGCCTCGGACACTGCCGCGCCCATAAATAAGCACCCGAAGGTCCCATCCCCAAGTTCGTCCGCCGCAAAAATGCCCAAAAAACGGGTGGGCTATAGCCTTGGGGGGAGGGGCTGGCCATGTTCGTCCGCCGGACTCGGAATGGGGCCAGATTTTGCGAGGGTCCTCCGTGTGCCAAAAATAGGCCGCGGTCATTGCCGCGTCCAAAAATAAGCTCCCGAAGGTCCTGTCCCCAAGTTCGTCCTCCGCCAAAATGCCCAAAAAACGGGTGGGCTATAGCCTTGGGGGGAGGGGCTGGCCAAGTTCGTCCGTCGGACTCGGAATGTGACCAGACTGTGCCAAAAATAGGCTGTAAACGGGTGGGCTATAGCCTTGGGGGAGAGGCTGGCCAACTTTGTCCGCCAGACTCGGAATAGGGCCAGACTTTGCGAGGGGCCTCCGTGTGCCAGAAATAGGCCACGGGCACTGCCGCGCTTAAAAATAAGCGCCCGAAGGTGCCGTCCCAAAGGTCGTCCGCCGCAAAAATGCCCAAAAATCGGGTGGGCTATAGCCTTGGGGGGAGGGGCTGCCCAAGTTCGTCCGCCGGACTCGGAATGGGGCCAGACTTTACGAGGGGCCTCCGTGTGCCAAAAATAGGCCGCGGGCACTGCAGCTCCCAAAAATATGTGCCCGAAGGTCCCATCCCCAAGTTCGTCCGCCGCAAAAATGCCCAAAAAACTGGTGGGCTATAGCCTTGGGTGGAGGGGAGGTTCGTCCGCCGGACTCGGAATGGGACCAGACTTTACGAGGGGCATCCGTGTGCCAAAAATAGGCCGTGGGCACTGCCGCGCCCAAAATTAAGCGCCCAAAGGTCCCGTCCCAAAGTTCGTCCGCCGCAAAAATGCCCAAAAAATGGGTGGGCTATAGCCTTGGGAGGAGGGGCTGGCCAAGTTCATCCGCCGGACTCGGAATGGGGCCAGACTTTACAATGAGCCTCCGTGTGCCAAAAATAGGCCGCGGGCACCGCCGCGCCCAAAAATAAGCGCCCGAAGGTCCCGTCCCAAAGTTCGTCCGCCGCAAAAATGCCAAAAAAACTGATGGGCTATAGCCTTGGGAGGAGGGGCTGGCCAAGTTCGTCCGCCGGACTCGGAATGGGACCAGACTTTGCGAGGAGCCTCCGTGTGCCAAAAATAGGGCGCGGGCACCGCCACGCCCAAAAATAATCGCCCGAAGGTCCAGTCCCAAAGTTCGTCCGCCGCAAAAATGCCCAAAAAACGGGTGGGCTATAGCCTTGGGAGGAGGGGTTGGCCAAGTTCATCCGCCGGACTCGGAATGGGGACAGACTTTGTGAGGGGCGTCCGTGTGCCAAAAATAGGCCACGGGCACTGCCGCACCCAAAAATAAGCGCCCGATGGTCCCGTGCCCAAGTTTGTCCGCAGTAAAAATGCCCTAAAAACGGGTGGGCTATAGCCTTGGGGGGAGGGGCTGGTCAAGTTCGTCCGCCGGACTCGGAATGGGGCCAGACTTTGCGAGGGGCCTCCGTGTCCCAAAAATAGGCCGCGGGAACTGCGGCGCCCAAAAATAAGCGCCCGAAGTTCGTCTGCCGCAAAAATACCCAAAAAACGGGTGGGCTATAGCCTTGGGGGGAAGGGTTGGCCAAGTTCGTCCGCCGGACTCGGAATGGGGCCAGACTTTACGAGGGGCCTCCGTGTGCCAAAAATAGGCCGCGGGCTCTGCCGCGTCCAAAAATAAGCAACCGAAGGTCCCATCCCCAAGTTCGTCCGCCGCAAAAATGCCCAAAAAACGGGTGGGCTATAGCCTTGGGAGGAGGGACTGGCCAAGGTCGTCCGCCGGACTCGGAATGGGGCCAGACTTTGCGAGGGGCCTCCGTGTGCCAAAAATAGGCCGCGGGCACTTCTGCGCCCAAAAATAAGCGCCCGAAGGTCCCGTCCCCAAGTTCGTCCGCCGCAACAATGCCCAAAAAACTGGTGGGCTATAGCCTTGGGTGGAGGGGAGGTTTGTCCGCCGGACTCGGAATGGGGCCAGACTTTGTGAGGGGCCTCCGTGTGCCAAAAGTAGGCCGTGGGCACCGCCGCGCCCAAAAATAAGCGCCCGACGGTCCCGTCCCAAAGTTTGTCCACCGCAAAAATGCCCAAAAAACGGGTGGGCTATAGCCTTGGGAGGAGGGGTTGGCCAAGTTCGTCCGCTGGACTCGGAATAGGGCCAGACTTTGCGAGGGGCCTCCGTGTGCCAAAAATAGGCCGTGGGCACTGCCGCATCCAGAAATAAGCGCCCGAAGGTCCCGTCCCCATGATCGTCCGCCGCAAAAATGCCCAAAAAACGGGTGGGCTATAGCCTTGGGGGGAGGGGCTGGCCAAGTTCGTCCGCCGGACTCGGAATGGGGCCAGACCTTGCGAGGGGCCTCCGTGTGCAAAAATTAGGCCGCGGGCACTGCCGCGCCCAAAAATAAGCGCCCGAAGGTCCCGTCCCCATGATCGTCCGCCGCAAAAATGCCCAAAAAACGGGTGGGCTATAGCCTTCGGGGGAGGGACTGGCCAAGTTCGTCCGCGCGGACTCGGAATGGGGCCAAACTTTGTGACGGGCCTCCGTGTGCCAAAAATAGGCCACGGGCACTACCGCGCCCAAAAATAAGCGCCCAAAGGTCCCTTCCCCAAGTTCGTCCGCCGCAAAAATGCCCAAAAAATGGGTGGGCTATAGCCTTGGGAGGAGGGGCTGGCCAAGTTCATCCGCCGGACTCGGAATGGGGCCAGACTTTACAATGAGCCTCCGTGTGCCAAAAATAGGCCGTGGGCACCGCCGCGCCCAGAAATAAGCGCCCGAAGGTCCCGTCCCAAAGTTTGTCCGCCGCAAAAATGCCAAAAAAACTGATGGGCTATAGCCTTGGGAGGAGGGGCTGGCCAAGTTCGTCCGCCGGACTCGGAATGGGACCAGACTTTGCGAGGAGCCTCCGTGTGCCAAAAAAAGGGCGCGGGCACCGCCACGCCCAAAAATAATCGCCCGAAGGTCAAGTCCCAAAGTTCGTCCGCCGCAAAAATGCCCAAAAAACGGGTGGGCTATAGCCTTGGGAGGAGGGGTTGGCCAAGTTCATCCGCCGGACTCGGAATGGGGACAGACTTTGTGAGGGGCGTCCGTGTGCCAAAAATAGGCCACGGGCACTGCCGCACCCAAAAATAAGCGCCCGATGGTCCCGTGCCCAAGTTTGTCCGCAGTAAAAATGCCCTAAAAACGGGTGGGCTATAGCCTTGGGAGGAGGGGCTGGCCAAGTTCGTCCGCCAGACTCGGAATGGGGCCAGACTTTGCAAGGGCCTCCGTGTGCTAAAAATAGGCCGCGGGCACCGCCGCACCCAAAAATAAGCGCCCGAAGGTCCCGCCCAAAGTTCGGCCGCCGCAAAAATGCCCAAAAAACGGGTGGGCTATAGCCTTGGGAGGAGGGAATGGCCAAGTTCGTCCGCCGGACTCGGAATGGGGCCAGACTTTGCGAGGGGCCTCCATGTGCCAAAAATAGGCCGCGGGCACTGTCGTGCCCAAAAATAAGCGCCCGAAGGTCCCGTCCCCAAGTTCGTCCGCCGCAAAAATGCCCAAAAAATTGGTGGGCTATAGCCTTGGGTGGAGGGGAGGTTCGTCCGCTGGACTCGGAATGGGGCCAGACTTTGCGAGGGGCCTCCGTGTGCCAAAAATATGCCGTGGGCACTGCCGCGCCCAAAAATAAGCGCCCGAAGGTCCCGTCCCAAAGTTCGTCCGCCGCAAAAATGCCAAAAAAACGGGTGGGCTATAGCCTTGGGAGGAGGGGTTGGCCAAGTTCGTCCGCCGGACTCGGAATGGGGACAGACTTTGCGAGGGGCCTCCGTGTACCAAAAATAGGCCATGGGCACTGCCGCGTCCAGAAATAAGCGCCCGAAGGTCCCGTCCCCATGATCGTCCGCCGCAAAAATGCCCAAAAAAAGGGTGGGCTATAGCCTTGGGGGGAGGGGCTGGCCAAGTTCGTCCGCCGGACTCGGATGGGGCCAGACTTTGCGAGGGGCCTCCGTGTGCCAAACATAGGCCGCGGGCACTGCCGCGACCAAAAATAAGCGCCCGAAGGTCCCGTCCCCAAGTTCGTCCGCCGCAAAAATGCCCAAAAAATGGGTGGGCTATAGCCTTGGGGGGAGGGGCTGGTCAAGTTCGTCCGCCGGACTCGGAATGGGGCCAGACTTTGCGAGGGGCCTCCGTGTCCCAAAAATAGGCCGCGGGAACTGCGGCGCCCAAAAATAAGCGCCCGAAGTTCGTCCGCCGCAAAAATACCCAAAAAACGGGTGGGCTATAGCCTTGGGGGGAAGGGTTGGCCAAGTTCGTCCGCCGGACTCGGAATGGGGCCAGACTTTACGAGGGGCCTCCGTGTGCCAAAAATAGGCCGCGGGCACTGCCGCGTCCAAAAATAAGCAACCGAAGGTCCCGTCCCCAAGTTCGTCCGCCGCAAAAATGCCCAAAAAACGGGTGGGCCATAGCCTTGGGAGGAGGGGCTGGCCAAGGTCGTCCGCCGGACTCGGAATGGGGCCAGCCTTTGCGAGGGGCCTCCATGTGCCAAAAATAGGCCGCGGGCACTTCTGCGCCCAAAAATAAGCGCCCGAAGGTCCCGTCCCCAAGTTCGTCCGCCGCAAAAATGCCCAAAAAACTGGTGGGCTATAGCCTTGGGTGGAGGGGAGGTTCGTCCGCCGGACTCGGAATGGGGCCAGACTTTGTGAGGGGCCTCCGTGTGCCAAAAATAGGCCGTGGGGACCGCCGCGCCCAAAAATAAGTGCCCGAAGGTCCCGTCCCAAAGTTTGTCCACCGCAAAAATGCCCAAAAAACGGGTGGGCTATAGCCTTGGGAGGAGGGAATGGCCAAGTTCGTCCGCCGGACTCGGAATGGGGCCAGACTTTGCGAGGGGCCTCCATGTGCCAAAAATAGGCCACGGGCACTGCCGCACCCAAAAATAAGCGCCCGATGGTCCCGTGCCCAAGTTTGTCCGCAGTAAAAATGCCCTAAAAACGGGTGGGCTATAGCCTTGGGAGGAGGGGCTGGCCAAGTTCGTCCGCCAGACTCGGAATGGGGCCAGACTTTGCAAGGGCCTCCGTGTGCTAAAAATAGGCCGCGGGCACCGCCGCACCCAAAAATAAGCGCCCGAAGGTCCCGCCCAAAGTTCGGCCGCCGCAAAAATGCCCAAAAAACGGGTGGGCTATAGCCTTGGGAGGAGGGAATGGCCAAGTTCGTCCGCCGGACTCGGAATGGGGCCAGACTTTGCGAGGGGCCTCCATGTGCCAAAAATAGGCCGCGGGCACTGTCGTGCCCAAAAATAAGCGCCCGAAGGTCCCGTCCCCAAGTTCGTCCGCCGCAAAAATGCCCAAAAAATTGGTGGGCTATAGCCTTGGGTGGAGGGGAGGTTCGTCCGCTGGACTCGGAATGGGGCCAGACTTTGCGAGGGGCCTCCGTGTGCCAAAAATATGCCGTGGGCACTGCCGCGCCCAAAAATAAGCGCCCGAAGGTCCCGTCCCAAAGTTCGTCCGCCGCAAAAATGCCAAAAAAACGGGTGGGCTATAGCCTTGGGAGGAGGGGTTGGCCAAGTTCGTCCGCCGGACTCGGAATGGGGACAGACTTTGCGAGGGGCCTCCGTGTACCAAAAATAGGCCATGGGCACTGCCGCGTCCAGAAATAAGCGCCCGAAGGTCCCGTCCCCATGATCGTCCGCCGCAAAAATGCCCAAAAAAAGGGTGGGCTATAGCCTTGGGGGGAGGGGCTGGCCAAGTTCGTCCGCCGGACTCGGATGGGGCCAGACTTTGCGAGTGGCCTCCGTGTGCCAAACATAGGCCGCGGGCACTGCCGCGACCAAAAATAAGCGCCCGAAGGTCCCGTCCCCAAGTTCGTCCGCCGCAAAAATGCCCAAAAAATGGGTGGGCTATAGCCTTGGGGGGAGGGGCTGGTCAAGTTCGTCCGCCGGACTCGGAATGGGGCCAGACTTTGCGAGGGGCCTCCGTGTCCCAAAAATAGGCCGCGGGAACTGCGGCGCCCAAAAATAAGCGCCCGAAGTTCGTCCGCCGCAAAAATACCCAAAAAACGGGTGGGCTATAGCCTTGGGGGGAAGGGTTGGCCAAGTTCGTCCGCCGGACTCGGAATGGGGCCAGACTTTACGAGGGGCCTCCGTGTGCCAAAAATAGGCCGCGGGCACTGCCGCGTCCAAAAATAAGCAACCGAAGGTCCCGTCCCCAAGTTCGTCCGCCGCAAAAATGCCCAAAAAACGGGTGGGCCATAGCCTTGGGAGGAGGGGCTGGCCAAGGTCGTCCGCCGGACTCGGAATGGGGCCAGCCTTTGCGAGGGGCCTCCATGTGCCAAAAATAGGCCGCGGGCACTTCTGCGCCCAAAAATAAGCGCCCGAAGGTCCCGTCCCCAAGTTCGTCCGCCGCAAAAATGCCCAAAAAACTGGTGGGCTATAGCCTTGGGTGGAGGGGAGGTTCGTCCGCCGGACTCGGAATGGGGCCAGACTTTGTGAGGGGCCTCCGTGTGCCAAAAATAGGCCGTGGGGACCGCCGCGCCCAAAAATAAGTGCCCGAAGGTCCCGTCCCAAAGTTTGTCCACCGCAAAAATGCCCAAAAAACGGGTGGGCTATAGCCTTGGGAGGAGGGGTTGGCCAAGTTCGTCCGCTGGACTCGGAATGGGGCCAGACTTTGCGAGGGGCCTCCGTGTGCCAAAAATAGGCCGTGGGCACTGCCGCATCCAGAAATAAGCGCCCGAAGGTCCCGTCCCCATGATCGTCCGCCGCAAAAATGCCCAAAAAACGGGTGGGCTATAGCCTTGGGGGGAGGGGCTGGCCAAGTTCGTCCGCCGGACTCGGAATGGGGCCAGACCTTGCGAGGGGCCTCCGTGTGCAAAAAATAGGCCGCGGGCACTGCCGCGCCCAAAAATAAGCGCCCGAAGGTCCCATCCCCATGATCGTCCGCCGCAAAAATGCCCAAAAAACGGGTGGGCTATAGCCTTCGGGGGAGGGGCTGGCCAAGTTCGTCCGCGCGGACTCGGAATGGGGCCAAACTTTGCGACGGGCCTCCGTGTGCCAAAAATAGGCCACGGGCACTACCGCGCCCAAAAATAAGCGCCCAAAGGTCCCTTCCCCAAGTTCGTCCGCCGCAAAAATGCCGAAAAAACGGGTGGGCTATAGCCTTTGGGGGAGGGGCTGGCCAAGTTCGTCCGCCGGACTCGGAATGGGGCCAGACTTTGCGAGGGGCCTCCGTGTGCCAAAAATAGGCCACAGGCACTGCCGCGACCAAAAATAAGCCCCCGAACGTCCCGTCCCCAAGTTCGTCCGCCGCAGAAATGCCCAAAAAACGGGTGGGCTATAGCCTTGGGGGGAGGGGCTGGCCAAGTTCGTCCGCCGGACTCGGATTGGGCCAGACTTTTCGAGGGGCCTCCGTGTGCCAAACATAGGCCACGGGCACTGCCGCGACCAAAAATAAGCCCCCGAACGTCCCGTCCCCAAGTTCGTCCGCCGCAGAAATGCCCAAAAAACGGGTGGGCTATAGCCTTGGGGGGAGGGGCTGGCCAAGTTCGTCCGCCGGAGTCGGAATGGGGCCAGACTTTGCGAGGGGTCTCCGTGTCCCAAAAATAGGCCGCGGGAACTGCGGCGCCCAAAAATAAGCGCCCGAAGGTCCGGTCCCGAAGTTCGTCCGCCGCAAATATGCCCAAAAAACGGGTGGGCTATAGCCTTGGGGGGAAGGGTTGGCCAAGTTCGTCCGCCGGACTCGGAATGGGGCCAGACTTTTTGAGGGGCCTCCGTGTCCAAAAAATAGGCTGCGGGCACTACCGCGCCCAAAAATAAGTGCCCAAAGGTCCCGTCCCCAAGTTCGTCCGCGTAAAAATGCCCAAAAAACGGGTGGGCTATAGCCTTGGGGGGAGGGGCTGGCCATGTTAGTCCGCCGGACTCGGAATGGGGCCAGACTTTGCGAGGGGCCTCTGTGTGCCAAAAATAGGCCACTGGCACTACCGCGCCCAAAAATAAGCGCCCGAAGGTCCCGGCCCCAAGTTCGTCCGCCGCAAAAATGCCCAAAAAAAGGGTGGGCTATAGCCTTGGGGGGAGGGGCTGGCCAAATTCGTCCGCCGGACTCGGATTGGGCCAGACTTTGCGAGGGGCCTCCGTGTGCCAAAAATAGGATGCGGGCACTGCCGCGTCCAAAAATAAGCAACCGAAGGTCCCGTCCCCAAGTTCGTCCGCCGCAAAAATGCCCAAAAAACGGGTGGGCTATAGCCTTGGGGGGAAGGGCTGGCCAAGTTCGTCCACCGGACTCCGCATGGGGCCAGACTTTGCGAGGGGCCTCCGTGTGCCAAAAATAGGCCGCGGGTACTTCCGCGCCCAAAAATAAGCGCCCGAAGGTCCCGTCCCCAAGTTCGTCCGCCGCAAAAATGCCCTAAAAAAGGGTGGGCAATAGCCTTGGGGGGAGGGGCTGGCCAAATTCGTCCGCCGGACTCGGATTGGGCCAGACTTTGCGAGGGGCCTCCGTGTGCCAAAAATAGGCCGCGGGCACTGCCGCGTCCAAAAATAAGCAACCGAAGGTCCCTTCCCCAAGTTCGTCCGCCGCAAAAATGCCCAAAAAACGGGTGGGCTATAGCCTTGGGGGGAAGGGCTGGCCAAGTTCGTCCGCCGGACTCGGAATGGGGCCAGACTTTGCGAGGGGCCTCCGTGTGCCAAAAATAGGCCGCGGGTACTTCCGCGCCCAAAAATAAGCGCCCGAAGGTCCCGTCCCCAAGTTCGTCCGCCGCAAAAATGCCCAAAAAACGGGTGGGCTATAGCCTTGGGGGGAGGGGCTGGCCAAGTTCGTCCGCCGGACAAAGAATGGGGCCAGACTCAGAATGGGGCCACACTTTGCGAGGGTCCTCCGTGTGCCAAAAATAGGCCGCGGGCACTACCGCGCCCAAAAATAAGTCCGCCGCAAAAATGCCCAAAAACAGGTGGGCTATAGCCTTGGGGCGAAGTGCTGGCCAAGTTCGTCCGCCGGACTCGGAATGGGGCCAGACTTTGCGAGGGGCCTCCGTGTGCCAAAAATAGGCCGCGGGCACTGCCGCGCCCAAAAATAAGCGCCCGAAGGTCCCGACCCCAAGTTCATCTGCCGCAAAAATGTCCAAAAAACGGGTGGGCTATAGCCTTGGGGGGAGGGGGTTGGCCAAGTTCGTCCGCCAGACTCGGAATGGGTCCAGACTTTGCGAGGGGCCTCCGTGTGCCAAAAATAGGCCGTGAGCACTGCCGTACCCAAAAATAAGTGCCCGAAGGTCCCGGCCCCAAGTTCGTCCACTGCAAAAATGCCCAAAAAACGGGTGGGCTATAGCCTTGGGGGGAGGGGCTGGCCAAGTTCGTCCGCCGGACTCGGAATGGGGCCAGACCTTGCGAGGGGCCTCCATGTTCCAAAAATAGGCTGCGAGCAGTGCCGCGCCCAAAAATAAGCGCCTGACGGTCCCCTCCCGAAGGTCGTCCGCCGCAAAAATGCCCAAAAAACGGGTGGGCTATAGCCTTGGGCGTGCGGCTGGCCAAGTTCGTCCGCCGGAATCGGAATGGGGCCAGACTTTGCGAGGGGCCTCTGTGTGCCAAAAATAGGCCGCGGGCACTACCGCGCCCAAAAATAAGTCCGCCGCAAAAATGCCCAAAAACAGGTGGGCTATAGCCTTGGGGCGAAGTGCTGGCCAAGTTCGTCCGCGGACTCGGGATGGGGCCAGACTTTGCGAGGGTCCTCCGTGTGCCAAAAATAGGCCGCGGGCACTGCCACGCCCAAAAATAAGCGCGCGAAGGTCCCGTCCCCAAGTTCGTCCGCCGCAAAAATGCCCAAAAAACGGGTGGGATATAACCTTCGGGGGAGGGGCTGGCCAAGTTCGTCCGCCGGACTCGGAATGGGGCCAGACTTTGCGAGGGGCCTCCGTGTGCCAAAAATAGGCCACGATCACTGCTGCACCCAAAAATAAGTGCCCGATAGTCCCGTCCCCAAGTTCGTCCGCCGCAAAAATGCCCAAAAATCGGGTGGGATATAGCCTTGGGGGGCGGGGCTGGCCAAGTTCGTCCGCCGGACTCGGAATGGGGCAAGACTTTGCGAGGGGCCTCCGTGTGCAAAAAATAGGCCGCGGGTACTTCCGCTCCCAAAAATAAGCGCCCGAAGGTCCCGTCCCCATGTTCGTCCGCCGCAAAAATTCCCAAAAAATGTGTGGGCCATAGACTTGGGGGGAGGGGCTGGCCAAGTTCGTCCGCCAGACTCGGAATGGGGCCAGACTTTGCGAGGGGCCTCCGTGTGCCAAAAATAGGCCCCGGGTAGTTCCGCGCCCAAATATAAGCGCCCGAAGGTCCCGTCCCTATGTTCGTCCGCCGAAAAAATGCCCAAAAAACGGGTGGGCTATAGCCTTGGGGGGAGGGGCTGGCCAAGTTCGTCCGCCGGACTCGGAATGGGGCCAGACTTTGCGAGGGGCCTACGTGTGCCAAAAATAGGCCTCGGGCACTGCCGCGCCCAAAAATAAGCGCCCGAAGATCCCGTCCCCAAGTTCGTCCGCCGCAAAAATGCCCAAAAAACGGTTGGGCTATAGCCTTGGGGGGAGGGGCTGGCCAAGTTCGTCCGCCGGACTCGGAATGTGGCCAAACCTTACGAGGGATCTCCGTGTGCCAAAAATAGACCGCGGGCACTGCCGCGCCCAAAAATAAGTGCCCGAAGGTCCCCTCGCCAAGTTCGTCCGCCACAAAAATGCCCAAAAAACGGGTGGGCTATAGCCTTGGGGGGAGGGGCTGGCAAAGTTCGTCCGCCGGACTCGGAATGGGGCCAGCCTTTGCGAGGGGCCTCCGAGTGCCAAAAATAAGCCGCGGGCACTGCCGCGCCCAAAAATAAGTCGGCCGTAAAAATGTCTAAAAACAGGTGGGCTATAGCCTTTGGGCGAAGGGCTGGCCAAGTTCGTCCGCCGGACTCGGAATGGGGCCAGACTTTGTGAGGGGCCTCCGTGTGGCAAAAATAGGCCGCGGGCACTGCTGCGCCCAAAAATAAGCACCCGAACGTCCCGTCCCCAAGTTCGTCCGCAGCAAAAATGCCCAAAAAACGGGTGGGCTATGGCCTTGGGGGGGGGGGCTGGCCAAGTTCGTTCGGCGGACTCGTAATGGGGCCAGACTTTGCGAGGGGCCACCGTGTGGCAAAAATAGGCTGCTGGCACGGCCGCGCCCAAAATTAAGCACCCGAAGGTCCCGTCCCCAAGTTCGTCCGCCGCAAAAATGCCCAAAAAACGGGTGGGCTATAGCCTTGGGGCGAGGGGCTGGCCATGTTCGTCCGCCGGACACAGAATGGGGCCACACTTTGCGAGGGGCCTCCGTTTGCCAAAAATAGGCCGCGGGCACTACCGCGCCCAAAAATAAGTCCGCCGCAAAAATGCCCAAAAACAGGTGGGCTATAGCCTTGGGGCGAAGTGCTGGCCAAGTTTGTCCGCCGGACTCGGAATGGGGCCAGACTTTGCGAGGGGCCTCCGTGTGGCAAAAATAGGCCGCGGGCACTGCCGCGCCCACAAATAAGCACCCGAAGGTCCCGTCCCCAAGTTCGTCCGCCGCAAAAATGCCCAAAAAACGGGTGGGCTATAGCCTTGAGGCGAGGGGCTGGCCAAATTCGTCCGCCGGACACAGAATGAGGCCAGACTCAGAATGGGGCCAGACTTTGCGAGGGGCCTCCGTGTGCCAAAAATAGGCCGCGGGCACTACCGCGCCCAAAAATAAGTCCGCCGCAAAAATGCCCAAAAACAGGTGGGCTATAGCCTTGGGGCGAAGTGCTGGCCAAGTTCGTCCGCCGGACTCGGAATGGGGCCAGACTTTGCGAGGGGCCTCCGTGTGCCAAAAATAGGCCGCGGGCACTGCCGCGCCCAAAAATAAGCGCCCGAAGGTCCCGACCCGCAAGTTCATCTGCCGCAAAAATGTCCAAAAAACGGGTGGGCTATAGCCTTGGGGGGAGGGGGTTGGCCAAGTTTGTCCGCCAGACTCGGAATGGGTCCAGACTTTGCGAGGGGCCTCCGTGTGCCAAAAATAGGCCGTGAGCACTGCCGTACCCAAAAATAAGCGCCCGAAGGTCCCGGCCCCAAGTTCGTCCACTGCAAAAATGCCCAAAAAACGGGTGGGCTATAGCCTTGGGGGGAGGGGCTGGCCAAGTTCGTCCGCCGGACTCGGAACGGGGCCAGACCTTGCGAGGCACCTCCGTGTGCTAAAAATAGGCCGCGGGCACTGCCACGCCCAAAAATAAGCGCCCGAAGGTCCCGTCCCCAAGTTCGTCCGCCGCAAAAATGCCCAAAAAACGGGTGGGATACAACCTTCGGGGGAGGGGCTGGCCAAGTTCGTCCGCCGGACTCGGAATGGGGCCAGACTTTGCGAGGGGCCTCCGTGTGCCAAAACTAGGCCGCGGGCACTACCGCGCCCAAAAATAAGTCCGCCGTAAAAATGCCCAAAAACAGGTGGGCTATAGCCTTGGGGCGAAGTGCTGGCCAAGTTCGTCCGCCGGACTCGGAATGGGGCCAGACTTTGCGAGGGTCCTCCGAGTGCCAAAAATAGGCCACGGGCACTGCCACGCCCAAAAATAAGCGCCCGAAGGTCCCGTCCCCAAGTTCGTCCGCCGCAAAAATGCCCAAAAAACGGGTGGGATACAACCTTCGGGGGAGGGGCTGGCCAAGTTCGTCCGCCGGACTCGGAATGGGGCCAGACTTTGCGAGGGGCCTCCGTGTGCCAAAACTAGGCCGCGGGCACTACCGCGCCCAAAAATAAGTCCGCCGTAAAAATGCCCAAAAACAGGTGGGCTATAGCCTTGGGGCGAAGTGCTGGCCAAGTTCGTCCGCCGGACTCGGAATGGGGCCAGACTTTGCGAGGGTCCTCCGAGTGCCAAAAATAGGCCGCGGGCACTGCCACGCCCAAAAATAAGCGCCCGAAGGTCCCGTCCCCAAGTTCGTCCGCCGCAAAAATGCCCAAAAAACGGGTGGGATACAACCTTCGGGGGAGGGGCTGGCCAAGTTCGTCCGCCGGACTCGGAATGGGGCCAGACTTTGCGAGGGGCCTCCGTGTGCCAAAAATAGGCCACGAGCACTGCTACACCCAAAAATAAGCGCCGATGGTCCCGTCCCCAAGTTCGTCCGCCGCAAAAATGCCCAAAAAACGGGTGGGATATAGCCTTGGGGGGCGGGGCTGGCCAAGTTCGTCCGCCGGACTCGGAATGGGGCCAGACTTTGCAAGGGGCCTCCGTGTGCAAAAAATAGGCCGCGGGTACTTCCGCTCCCAAAAATAAGCGCCCGAAGGTCCCGTCCCCATGTTCGTCCGCCGCAAAAATGCCCAAAAAACGTGTGGGCCATAGACTTGGGGGGAGGGGCTGGCCAAGTTCATCCGCCGGACTCGGAATGGGGCCAGACTTTGCGAGGGGCCTCCGTGTGCCAAAAATAGGCCGCGGGCACTACCGCGCCCAAAAATAAGTCCGCCGCAAAAATGCCCAAAAACAGGTGGGCTATAGCCTTGGGGCGAAGTGCTGGCCAAGTTCGTCCGCCGGACTCGGAATGGGGCCAGACTTTGCGAGGGGCCTCCGTGTGCCAAAAATAGGCCCCGGGTACTTCCGCGCCCAAATATAAGCGCCCGAAGGTCCCGTCCCTATGTTCGTCCGCCGAAAAAATGCCCAAAAAACGTGTGGGCTATAGCCTTGGGGGGAGGGGCTGGCCAAGTTCATCCGCCGGACTCGGAATGGGGCCAGACTTTGCGAGGGGCCTCCGTGTGCCAAAAATAGGCCGCGGGTACTTCCGCGCCCAAAAGTAAGTGCCCGAAGTTCCCGTCCCCATGTTCATCCGCCGAAAAAATGCCCAAAAAACGTGTGGGCTATAGCCTTGGGGGGAGGAGCTGGCCAAGTTCGTCCGCCGGTCTCGGAATAGGGCCAGACTTTCCGAGGGGCCTCCGTGTGCCAAAAATAGGCCGCGGTACTTCCGTGACCAAATATAAGCGCCCGAAGGTCCCGTCCCCAAGTTCGTCCGCCGCAAAAATTCCCAAAAAATGGGTGCGCTGTAGCCTTTGGGGGAGCAGCTGGCCAAGTTCGTCCGCAGCAAAAATGACCAAAAAATGGGTGGGCTATAGCCTTGGGGGGAGGGGCTGGCCAAGTTCGTCCGCCGGACTCGGAATGGGGCCAGACTTTGCGAGGGGCCTCCGTGTGCCAAAAATAGGCGGCGGCCACTGCTGGGCCCAAAAATAAGTGCCCGAAGGTCCCGTCCCCAAGTTCGTCCGCAGCAAAAATGACCAAAAAACGGGTGGGATATGGCCTTGGGGGGAGGGGCTGGCCAAGTTCATCCGCCGGACTCGGAATGGGGCCAGACTTTGCGAGGGGCCTCCGTGTACCAAATATAGGGGGCGGCCACTGCCGCACCCAAAAATAAGCGCCCGAAGATCCCATCCCCAAGTTCATCCGCCGCAAAAATGCCCAAAAAACGGGTGGGATATAACCTTCGGGGGAGGGGCTGGCCAACTTCGTCCGCCGGACTCGGAATGGGGCCAGACTTTGCGAGGGGCCTCCGTGTGCCAAAAATAGGCCACGAGCACTGCTACACCCAAAAATAAGCGCCCGATGGTCCCGTCCCCAAGTTCGTCCGCCGCAAAAATGCCCAAAAAACGGGTGGGATATAGCCTTGGGGGGCGGGGCTGGCCAAGTTCGTCCGCCGGACTCGGAATGGGGCCAGACTTTGCGAGGGGCCTCCGTGTGCAAAAAATAGGCCGCGGGTACTTCCGCTCCCAAAAATAAGCGCTCGAAGGTCCCGTCCCCATGTTCGTCCGCCGCAAAAATGCCCAAAAAACGTGTGGGCCATAGACTTGGGGGGAGGGGCTGGCCAAGTTCATCCGCCGGACTCGGAATGGGGCCAGACTTTGCGAGGGGCCTCCGTGTGCCAAAAATAGGCCGCGGGCACTACCGCGCCCAAAAATAAGTCCGCCGCAAAAATGCCCAAAAACAGGTGGGCTATAGCCTTGGGGCGAAGTGCTGGCCAAGTTCGTCCGCCGGACTCGGAATGGGGCCAGACTTTGCGAGGGGCCTCCGTGTGCCAAAAATAGGCCCCGGGTACTTCCGCGCCCAAATATAAGCGCCCGAAGGTCCCGTCCCTATGTTCGTCCGCCGAAAAAATGCCCAAAAAACGTGTGGGCTATAGCCTTGGGGGGAGGGGCTGGCCAAGTTCATCCGCCGGATTCGGAATGGGGCCAGACTTTGCGAGGGGCCTCCGTGTGCCAAAAATAGGCCGCGGGTACTTCCGCGCCCAAAAATAAGCACCCGAAGGTCCCGTCCCCATGTTCATCCGCCGAAAAAATGCCCAAAAAACGTGTGGGCTATAGCCTTGGGGGGAGGAGCTGGCCAAGTTCGTCCGCCGGTCTCGGAATAGGGCCAGACTTTGCGAGGGGCCTCCGTGTGCCAAAAATAGGCCGCGGGTACTTCCGTGACCAAATATAAGCGCCCGAAGGTCCCGTCCCCAAGTTCGTCCGCCGCAAAAATTCCCAAAAAATGGGTGCGCTGTAGCCTTAGGGGAGCAGGTGGCCAAGTTCGTCCGCAGTAAAAATGACCAAAAAACGGGTGGGCTATAGCCTTGGGGGGAGGGGCTGGCCAAGTTCGTCCGCCGGACTCGGAATGGGGCCAGACTTTGCGAGGGGCCTCCGTGTGCCAAAAATAGGCGGCGGCCACTGCCGGGCCCAAAAATAAGCGCCCGAAGGTCCCGTCCCCAAGTTCGTCCGCAGAAAAAATGACCAAAAAACGGGTGGGATATGGCCTTTGGGGGAGGGACTGGCCAAGTTCATCCGCCGGACTTGGAATGGGGCCAGACTTTGCGAGGGGCCTCCGTGTACCAAATATAGGGGGCGGCCACTGCCGCACCCAAAAATAAGGGCCCGAAGATCCCGTCCCAAGTTCATCCGCCGCAAAAATGCCCAAAAAACGGGTGGGCTATAGCCCTGGGGGGAGGGGCTGGCCAAGTTCGTCCGCCGGACTCAGAATGGGGCCAGACTTTGCGAGGGGCCTCCGTGCGCCAAAAATAGGCCGCGGGCACTGCCGCGCCCGAAGATCCCGTCCCCAAGTTCGTCCGCCGCAAAAATGGCCAAAAAACGGGTGGGCTATAGCCCTGGGGGGATGGTCTGGCCAAGTTCGTCTGCCGGACTCGGAATGGGGCCAGATTTTGCGAGGGCCCTCCATGTTCCAAAAATAGGCCGCGGGCACTGCCGCGCCCGAAGGTCCGGTCCCCAAGTTCGTCCGCCGCAAAAGTGCCCAAAAAACGGGTGGGCTATAGCCTTGGGGGGAGGGGCTGGCCAAGTTCATCCGCCGGACTCGGAATGGGCCAGACTTTACGAGGGGCCTTCGTGTGCCAAAAATAGGCCGCGGGCACTGCCGCACCAAAAAATAAGCGCCCGAAGGCCCTGTCCCCAAGTTCGTCCGCCGCAAAAAAGCCCAAAAAACGGGTGGGCTATAGCCTTGGGGGGAGCGCCTGGCCAAGTTCGTCCGCCGGACTCGGAATGGGGCCAGACTTGGCGAGGGGCCTCCGTGTGCCAAAAATAGGCCGCGGGCACTGCCGTGCCCGAAGGTCCCGTCCCCAGGTTCGTCCGCCGCAAAAATGCCCAAAAAACGGGTGGGCTATAGCCTTGGGGGGAGGGGCTGGCCAAGTTCGTCCGCCGGACTCGGAATGGGGCCAGACTGTGCGAGGGGCCTCCGTGCGCCAAAAATAGGCCGCGGGCACTGCCGTACCCAAAAATAAGCGCCCGAAGGTCCCGTCCGCAATTCGGCCGCCGCCAAAATGCCCAAAAAACGGGTGGGCTATAGCCTTGGGGAGAGGGGCTGGCCAAGTTCGTCCGCCGGACTCGGAATGGGGCCAGACTTTGCGAGGGGCCTCCGTGTGCCAAACATAGGCCGCGGGCGCTGCCGCACCCAAAAATAAGTGCCCGAAGGTCCCGTCCCCAATTCGGCCGCCGGCAAAATGCCCAAAAAACGGGTGGGCTATAGCCTTGGGGGGATGGGCTGGCCATGTTCGTCCGCCGGGCTCGGAATGGGGCCAGGCTTTGTGAGGGGACTTCGTGTGCCAAAAATAGACCGCGGGCACTGCCGCGCTAAAAAATAAGCGCCCGAAGGTCCCGTCCCCAAGTTCGTCCGCCGATAAAACGCCCGAAAAACAGGTGGGCTATAGCCTTGGGGGGACGGGCTGGCCAAGTTCGTCCGCCGGAATCGGAATGGGGCCAGACTATGCGAGGGGACTCTGTGTGCCAAAACTAGGCCGCGGGTACTGCCGCACCCAAAAATAAGCGCCCGAAGGTCCCGTTCCTAAGTTCGTCCGCCGCAACAATGCCCAAAAAACGGGTGGGCTATAGCCTTGGGGGGAGGGGCTGGCCAAGTTCGTCCGCCGGATTCGGAATGGGGCCAGATTTTTCGAGTGGCCTCCGTGTGCCAAAAATAGGCCGCGGGCACTGCCGTGTCCAAAAATAAGCGCCCGAAGGTCCCGTTCCCAAGTTCGTCCGCCGCAAAAATGCCCATAAAGCGGGTGGGCTATAGCCTTGGTGGGAGGGGCTGGCCAAGTTCGTCCGCCGGACTCGGAATGGGGCCAGACTTTGTGAGGGGGCCTCCGTGGGCCAAAAATAGGCCACGGGCACTGCCGTACCCAAAAATAAGCGCCCGAAGGTCCCGTCCCCAAGTTCGTCCGCCGTAAAAATGGCCAAAAAACGGGTGGGCTATAGCCTTGGGGGTAGGGGCTGGCCAAGTTCGTCCGCCGGATTTGGAATGGGGCCAGACTTTGCGAGCGGCCTCCGTGTGCCAAAAATAGGACGCGGGCACTGCCGCGCCCAAAATAAGCGCCCGAAGGTCCGGTCCCCAAGTTCGTCCGCCGCAAAAATGCCCAAAAAATGGGTGGGCTATAGGCTTGGGGGGAGGGGCTGGCCAAGTTCGTCCGCCGGATTCGGAATGGGGCCAGACTTTGTGAGTGGCCTCCGTGTGCCAAAAATAGGCCGCGGGCACTGCCGGGCCCAAAAATAAGCGCCCGAAGGTCCTGTCCCCATGTTCGTCCGCCGCAAAAATGCCCAAAAAACGGGTGGGCTATAGCCTTGGGGGGAGGGGCTGGCCAAGTTCGTCCGCCGGACTCGGAAAGGGGCCAGACTTTGCGAGGGGCCTCCGTGTGCCAAAAATTGGCCGCGGGCTTTGCCGCGCCCAAAAATAAGCGCCCGAAGGTCCCGTTTCCAAGTTCGTCCGCCGCAAAAATGCCCAAAAAACGAGTGGGCTATAGCCTTGGGGGGAGGGGCTGGTCAAGTTCGTCCGCCGGATTCGAAATGGGGCCAGACTTTGTGAGTGGCCTCCGTGTGCAAAAAATAGGATGCGGGCACTGCCGTGCCCAAAAATAAGCGCCTGAAGGTCCCGTCCCCAAGTTCGTCCGCCGCAAAAATGCCCAAAAAACGGGTGGGCTGTAGCCTTGGGGGGAGAGGGTGGCCAAGTTCGTCCGCTGGACTCGGAATGGGGACAGACTTTGCGAGGGGCCTCCGTGTGCCAAAAATTGGCCGCGGGCTATGCCGCACCCAAAAATAAAAGCCCGAAGGTCCCGTCCCCAAGTTCGTCCACCGCAAAAATACCCAAAAAACTGGTGGGCTATAGCCTTGGGTGGAGGGGAGATTCGTCCGCCGGACTCGGAATGGGGCCAGACTTTGCGAGGGGCCTCCGTGTGCCAAAAATAGGCCGTGGGCACTGCCACGCCGAAAAATAAGCGCCCGAAGGTCCCGTCGCAAAGTTCATCCGCCGCAAAAATGCCCAAAAAACGGATGGGCTATAGACTTGGGAGGAGGGGCTGGCCAAGTTCATCCGCCGGACTCGGAATGGGGACAGACTTTGTGAGGGGTGTCCGTGTTGCAAAAATAGGCCGCGGGCACCTATCGCGTCCGAATGTCCCGTCCCCAAGTTCGTCCGTCGCAAAAATGCCGAAAAAATGGGTGGGCTATAGCCTTGGGGGGAGGGGCTGGCCAAGTTCATCCGCCGGACTCGGAATGGGACCAGACTTTACGAGGGGCCTTCGTGTGCAAAAAATAGGCCGCGGGCACCACCGCGCCCAAAAATAAGCGCCCAAAGGTCCCGTCCCCATGATCGTCCGCCGCAAAAATGCCCAAAAAACGGGTGGGCTATAGCCTTGGGGGGAGGGGCTGGCCAAGTTCGTCCGCCGGACTCGGAATGGGGCCAGACTTTGCGAAGGGCCTCCGTGTGCCAAAAATAGGCCGTGGACACTGCCGCGCCCAAAAATAAGCGCCCGAAGGTCCCGTCCCCATGTTCGTCCGCCGCAAAAATGCCCAAAAAACGGGTGGGCTATAGCCTTGGGGGGAGGGGCTGGCCAAGTTCGTCCGCCGGACTCGGAAAGGGGCCAAACTTTGCGAGGGGCCTCTGTGTGCCAAAAATAGGCCGCGGGTACTGCCGCGACCAAAAATAAGCACCCGAAGGTCCCGTCCCCAAGTTCGTCCGCCGCAAAAATGCCCAAAAAACTGGTGGGCTATAGCCTTGGGTGGAGGGGAGGTTCGTCCGCTGGACTCGGAATGGGGCCAGACTTTGCGAGGGGCCTCCGTGTGCCAAAAATAGGCCGTGGGCACTGCCGCGCCCAAAAATAAGCGCCTGATGGTCCCGTCCCCAAGTTCGTCCGCCGCACAAATGCCCAAAAAACGGGTGGGCTATAGCCTTGGGGGGAGGGGCTGGCCAAGTTCATCCGCCGGACTCGGAATGGGACCAGACTTTACGAGGGGCCTTCGTGTGCAAAAAATAGGCCGCGGGCACCACCGCGCCCAAAAATAAGCGCCCAAAGGTCCCGTCCCCATGATCGTCCGCCGCAAAAATGCCCAAAAAACGGGTGGGCTATAGCCTTGGGGGGAGGGGCTGGCCAAGTTCGTCCGCCGGACTCGGAATGGGGCCAGACTTTGCGAAGGGCCTCCGTGTGCCAAAAATAGGCCGTGGACACTGCCGCGCCCAAAAATAAGCGCCCGAAGGTCCCGTCCCCATGTTCGTCCGCCGCAAAAATGCCCAAAAAACGGGTGGGCTATAGCCTTGGGGGGAGGGGCTGGCCAAGTTCGTCCGCCGGACTCGGAAAGGGGCCAAACTTTGCGAGGGGCCTCTGTGTGCCAAAAATAGGCCGCGGGTACTGCCGCGACCAAAAATAAGCACCCGAAGGTCCCGTCCCCAAGTTCGTCCGCCGCAAAAATGCCCAAAAAACTGGTGGGCTATAGCCTTGGGTGGAGGGGAGGTTCGTCCGCTGGACTCGGAATGGGACCAGACTTTGCGAGGGGCCTCCGTGTGCCAAAAATAGGCCGTGGGCACTGCCGCGCCCAAAAATAAGCGCCTGATGGTCCCGTCCCCAAGTTCGTCCGCCGCACAAATGCCCAAAAAACGGGTGGGCTATAGCCTTGGGGGGAGGGGCTGGCCAAGTTCATCCGCCGGACTCGGAATGGGACCAGACTTTACGAGGGGCCTTCGTGTGCAAAAAATAGGCCGCGGGCACCACCGCGCCCAAAAATAAGCGCCCAAAGGTCCCGTCCCCATGATCGTCCGCCGCAAAAATGCCCAAAAAACGGGTGGGCTATAGCCTTGGGGGGAGGGGCTGGCCAAGTTCGTCCGCCGGACTCGGAATGGGGCCAGACTTTGCGAAGGGCCTCCGTGTGCCAAAAATAGGCCGTGGACACTGCCGCGCCCAAAAATAAGCGCCCGAAGGTCCCGTCCCCATGTTCGTCCGCCGCAAAAATGCCCAAAAAACGGGTGGGCTATAGCCTTGGGGGGAGGGGCTGGCCAAGTTCGTCCGCCGGACTCGGAAAGGGGCCAAACTTTGTGAGGGGCCTCTGTGTGCCAAAAATAGGCCGCGGGTACTGCCGCGACCAAAAATAAGCACCCGAAGGTCCCGTCCCCAAGTTCGTCCGCCGCAAAAATGCCCAAAAAACTGGTGGGCTATAGCCTTGGGTGGAGGGGAGGTTCGTCCGCTGGACTCGGAATGGGGCCAGACTTTGCGAGGGGCCTCCGTGTGCCAAAAATAGGCCGTGGGCACTGCCGCGCCCAAAAATAAGCGCCTGATGGTCCCGTCCCCAAGTTCGTCCGCCGCAAAAATGCCCAAAAAACGGGTGGGCTATAGCCTTGGGGGGAGGGGCTGGCCAAGTTCGTCCGCCGGACTCGGAATGGGGCCAGACTTTGCGAGGGGCCTCCATGTGCCAAAAATAGGCCGCGGGCACTGCTACGCCCAAAAATAAGCGCCCGAAGGTCCCGTCCCCAAGTTCGTACGCCGCAAAAATTCCCAAAAAACGGGTGGGCTATAGCCTTGGGGGGAGAGGCGGGCCAAGTTCGTCCGCCGGACTCGGAATGGGGCCAGACTTTGCGAGGGGCCTCCGTGTGCCAAAAATAGGCCGTGGGCACTGCCGCACCCAAAAATAAGTGCCCGAAGGTCCCGTCCCCGAGTTCGTCCGCCGCAAAAATGCCCAAAAAACGGGTGGGCTATAGCCTTGGGGGGAGGGGCTGGCCAAGTTCGTCCGCCGGACTCGGAATGGGGCCAGACTTTGCGAAGGGCCTCCGTGTGCCAAAAATAGGCCGTGGACACTGCCGCGCCCAAAAATAAGCGCCCGAAGGTCCCGTCCCCATGTTCGTCCGCCGCAAAAATGCCCAAAAAACGGGTGGGCTATAGCCTTGGGGGGAGGGGCTGGCCAAGTTCGTCCGCCGGACTCGGAAAGGGGCCAGACTTTGCGAGGGGCCTCCGTGTGCCAAAAATAGGCCGCGGGTACTGCTGCGACCAAAAATAAGCACCCGAAGGTCCCGTGCCCAAGTTCGTCCGCCGCAAAAATGCCCAAAAAACTGGTGGGCTATAGCCTTGGGTGGAGGGGAGGTTCGTCCGCTGGACTCGGAATGGGGCCAGACTTTGCGAGGGGCCTCCGTGTGCCAAAAATAGGCCGTGGGCACTGCCGCGCCCAAAAATAAGCGCCTGATGGTCCCGTCCCCAAGTTCGTCCGCCGCACAAATGCCCAAAAAACGGGTGGGCTATAACCTTGGGGGGAGGGGCTGGCCAAGTTCATCCGCCGGACTCGGAATGGGACCAGACTTTACGAGGGGCCTTCGTGTGCCAAAAATAGGCCGCGGGCACCGCCGCGCCCAAAAATAAGCGCCCAAAGGTCCCGTCCCCATGATCGTCCGCCGCAAAAATGCCCAAAAAACGGGTGGGCTATAGACTTGGGGGGAGGGGCTGGCCAAATTCGTCCGCCGGACTCGGATTGGGCCAGACTTTGCGAGGGGCCTCCATGTGCCAAAAATAGGCCGCAGGCACTGCTACGCCCAAAAATAAGCGCCCGAAGGTCCCTTCCCCAAGTTCGTACGCCGCAAAAATTCCCAAAAAACGGGTGGGCTATATAGCCTTGGGGGGAGAGGCGGGCCAAGTTCGTCCGCCGGACTCGGAATGGGGCCAGACTTTGCGAGGGGCCTCCGTGTGCCAAAAATAGGGCGTGGGTACAGCCGCGCCCAAAAATAAGCGCCCGAAGGTCCCGTCCCCAAGTTCGTCCGCCGCACAAATGCCCAAAAAACGGGTGGGCTATAGCCTTGGGGGGGGGGGGCTGGCCAAGTTCATCCGCCGGACACGGAATGGGACCAGACTTTACGAGGGGCCTTCGTGTGCCAAAAATAGGCCGCGGGCACCGCCGCGCCCAAAAATAAGCTCCCAAAGGTCCCGTCCCCATGATCGTCCGCCGCAAAAATGCCCAAAAAACGGGTGGGCTATAGCCTTGGGGGGAGGGGCTGGCCAACTTCGTCCGCCGGACTCGGAATGGGGCCAGACTTTACGAGGGGCCTCCATGTGCCAAAAATAGGCCGCGGGCACTGCTACGCCCAAAAATAAGCTCCCGAAGGTCCCGTCCCCAAGTTCGTACGCCGCAAAAATTTCCAAAAACGGGTGGGCTATAGCCTTGGGGGGAGAGGCGGGCCAAGTTCATCCGCCAGACTCGGAATGGGGCCAGACTTTGCGAGGGACCTCCGTGTGCCAAAAATAGGGCGTGGGCACAGCCGCGCCCAAAAATAAGCGCCCGAAGGTCCCGTCCCCAAGTTCGTCCGCCGCAAAAATGGCCAAAAAAAGGGTGGGCTATAGCCTTGGGGGGAGGGGCTGGCCAAATTCGTCCGCCGGACTCGGATTGGGCCAGACTTTGCGAGGGGTCTCCGTGTGCCAAAAATAGGCCGCGGGCAGTGCCGCGTCCAAAAATAAGCAACCGAAGGTCCCGTCCCCAAGTTCGTCCGCTGCAAAAATGCCCAAAAAACGAGTGGGCTATAGCCTTGGGGGGAAGGGCTGGCCAAGTTCGTCCGCCGGACTGGGAATGGGGACAGACTTTGCGAGTGGTCTCCGTGTCCAAAAAATAGGCCGCGGACACTGCCGCGCCCAAAAATAAGCGCCCGAAGGTCCCGTCCCCAAGTTCGTCCGCCGTAAAAATGCCCAAAAAACGGGTGGGCTATAGCCTTGGGGGGAGGGGCTGGCCAAGTTCGTCCGCCGGACTTGGAATGGGGACAGACTTTGCGAGTGGTCTCCGTGTCCAAAAAATAGGCCGCGGACACTGCCGCGCCCAAAAATAAGCGCCCGAAGGTCCCGTCCCCAAGTTCGTCCGCCGTAAAAATGCCCAAAAAACGGGTGGGCTATAGCCTTGGGGGGAGGGGCTGGCCAAGTTCGTCCGCCGGACTTGGAATGGGGCCAGACTTTGCGAGGGGCCTCCGTGTGCCAAAAATAGGCCACGGTCACTGCCGCACCCAAAAATAAACGCCCAAAGGTCGCGTCCCCAGGTTCGTCCGCCGCAAAAATGCCCAAAAAACGGGTGGGCTATAGCCTCGGGGGGACGGGCTGGCCAAGTTCGTCCGCCGGACTCGGAATGGGGCCAGACTTTGCGAAGGGCCTCCGTGTGCCAAAAATAGGCTTCGGGCACTGCCGCGCCCAAAAATAAGCGCCCGAAGGTCCCGTCCCGAGGTTCGTCCGCCGCAAAAATGCCCAAAAAACAGGTGGGCTTTAGCCTTGGGGGAAGGGGCTGGCCAAGTTCGTCCGCCGGACTCGGAATGGAGCCAAACTTTGCGAGGGGCCACCGTGTGCCAAAAATAGGCCGCGAGCACTGCCGCACCCAAAAATAAGCACCCGAAGGTCCCGTCCCCAAGTTCATCAGCCGTAAAAATGCCCAAAAAACGGGTGGGCTATAGCCTTGGGGGGAGGAGCTGGCCAAGTTCGTCCGCCGGACTCGGAATGGGGCCAGACTTTGCGAGGGGCCTCCGTGTGCTGAAAATAGGCCGCGGACAATGCCGCGCCCAAAAATAAGCACCCGAAGGTCCCATCCCCAAGTTCTTCCGCCGCAAAAATGCCCAAAAAACGGGTGGGCTATAGCCTTAGGGGGAGGGGCTGGCCAAGTTCGTCCGCCGGACTCGGAATGGGGCCAGACTTTGCGAGGGGCCTCCGTGTGCCAAAAATAGGCCGTGGGCACTGCCGCGCCCAAAAATAAGCGCCTGATGGTCCCGTCCCCAAGTTCATCCGCCGCAAAAATGCCCAAAAAACGGGTGGGCTATAGCCTTGGGGGGACGGGCTGGCCAAGTTCGTCCGCCGGACTCGGAATGGGGCCAGACTTTGCGAGGGGCCTCCGTGTGCCAAAAATAGGCTTCGGGCACTGCCGCGCCCAAAAATAAGCGCCCGAAGGTCCCGTCCCGAGGTTCGTCCGCCGCAAAAATGCCCAAAAAACAGGTGGGCTTTAGCCTTGGGGGAAGGGGCTGGCCAAGTTCGTCCGCCGGACTCGGAATGGAGCCAAACTTTGCGAGGAGCCACCGTGTGCCAAAAATAGGCCGCGAGCACTGCCGCACCCAAAAATAAGCACCCGAAGGTCCCGTCCCCAAGTTCATCCGCCGTAAAAATGCCCAAAAAACGGTTGGGCTATAGCCTTGGGGGGAGGAGCTGGCCAAGTTCGTCCGCCGGACTCGGAATGGGGCCAGACTTTGCGAGGGGCCTCCGTGTGCTGAAAATAGGCCGCGGACAATGCCGCGCCCAAAAATAAGCACCCGAAGGTCCCATCCCCAAGTTCTTCCGCCGCAAAAATGCCCAAAAAACGGGTGGGCTATAGCCTTAGGGGGAGGGGCTGGCCAAGTTCGTCCGCCGGACTCGGAATGGGGCCAGACTTTGCGAGGGGCCTCCGTGTGCCAAAAATAGGCCGTGGGCACTGCCGCGCCCAAAAATAAGCACCTGATGGTCCCGTCCCCAAGTTCGTCCGCCGCACAAATGCCCAAAAAACGGGTGGGCTATAACCTTGGGGGGAGGGGCTGGCCAAGTTCATCCGCCGGACTCGGAATGGGACCAGACTTTACGAGGGGCCTTCGTGTGCCAAAAATAGGCCGCGGGCACCGCCGCACCAAAAAATAAGCGCCCAAAGGTCCCGTCCCCATGATCGTCCGCCGCAAAAATGCCCAAAAAACGGGTGGGCTATAGACTTGGGGGGAGGGGCTGGCCAAATTCGTCCGCCGGACTCGGATTGGGCCAGACTTTGCGAGGGGCCTCCATGTGCCAAAAATAGGCCGCAGGCACTGCTACGCCCAAAAATAAGCGCCTGAAGGTCCCGTCCCCAAGTTCGTCCGCCGCAAAAATGCCCAAAAAACGGGTGGGCTATAGCCTTGGGGGGAAGGGCTGGCCAAGTTCGTCCGCCGGACTGGGAATGGGGACAGACTTTGCGAGTGGTCTCCGTGTCCAAAAAATAGGCCGCGGACACTGCCGCGCCCAAAAATAAGCGCCCGAAGGTCCCGTCCCCAAGTTCGTCCGCCGTAAAAATGCCCAAAAAACGGGTGGGCTATAGCCTTGGGGGGAGGGGCTGGCCAAGTTCGTCCGCCGGACTTGGAATGGGGCCAGACTTTGCGAGGGGCCTCCGTGTGCCAAAAATAGGCCACGGTCACTGCCGCACCCAAAAATAAACGCCCAAAGGTCGCGTCCCCAGGTTCGTCCGCCGCAAAAATGCCCAAAAAACGGGTGGGCTATAGCCTCGGGGGGACGGGCTGGCCAAGTTCGTCCGCCGGACTCGGAATGGGGCCAGACTTTGCGAAGGGCCTCCGTGTGCCAAAAATAGGCTTCGGGCACTGCCGCGCCCAAAAATAAGCGCCCGAAGGTGCCGTCCCGAGGTTCGTCCGCCGCAAAAATGCCCAAAAAACAGGTGGGCTTTAGCCTTGGGGGAAGGGGCTGGCCAAGTTCGTCCGCCGGACTCGGAATGGAGCCAAACTTTGCGAGGGGCCACCGTGTGCCAAAAATAGGCCGCGAGCACTGCCGCACCCAAAAATAAGCACCCGAAGGTCCCGTCCCCAAGTTCATCAGCCGTAAAAATGCCCAAAAAACGGGTGGGCTATAGCCTTGGGGGGAGGAGCTGGCCAAGTTCGTCCGCCGGACTCGGAATGGGGCCAGACTTTGCGAGGGGCCTCCGTGTGCTGAAAATAGGCCGCGGACAATGCCGCGCCCAAAAATAAGCACCCGAAGGTCCCATCCCCAAGTTCTTCCGCCGCAAAAATGCCCAAAAAACGGGTGGGCTATAGCCTTAGGGGGAGGGGCTGGCCAAGTTCGTCCGCCGGACTCGGAATGGGGCCAGACTTTGCGAGGGGCCTCCGTGTGCCAAAAATAGGCCGTGGGCACTGCCGCGCCCAAAAATAAGCGCCTGATGGTCCCGTCCCCAAGTTCATCCGCCGCAAAAATGCCCAAAAAACGGGTGGGCTATAGCCTTGGGGGGACGGGCTGGCCAAGTTCGTCCGCCGGACTCGGAATGGGGCCAGACTTTGCGAGGGGCCTCCGTGTGCCAAAAATAGGCTTCGGGCACTGCCGCGCCCAAAAATAAGCGCCCGAAGGTCCCGTCCCGAGGTTCGTCCGCCGCAAAAATGCCCAAAAAACAGGTGGGCTTTAGCCTTGGGGGAAGGGGCTGGCCAAGTTCGTCCGCCGGACTCGGAATGGAGCCAAACTTTGCGAGGAGCCACCGTGTGCCAAAAATAGGCCGCGAGCACTGCCGCACCCAAAAATAAGCACCCGAAGGTCCCGTCCCCAAGTTCATCCGCCGTAAAAATGCCCAAAAAACGGTTGGGCTATAGCCTTGGGGGGAGGAGCTGGCCAAGTTCGTCCGCCGGACTCGGAATGGGGCCAGACTTTGCGAGGGGCCTCCGTGTGCTGAAAATAGGCCGCGGACAATGCCGCGCCCAAAAATAAGCACCCGAAGGTCCCATCCCCAAGTTCTTCCGCCGCAAAAATGCCCAAAAAACGGGTGGGCTATAGCCTTAGGGGGAGGGGCTGGCCAAGTTCGTCCGCCGGACTCGGAATGGGGCCAGACTTTGCGAGGGGCCTCCGTGTGCCAAAAATAGGCCGTGGGCACTGCCGCGCCCAAAAATAAGCACCTGATGGTCCCGTCCCCAAGTTCGTCCGCCGCACAAATGCCCAAAAAACGGGTGGGCTATAACCTTGGGGGGAGGGGCTGGCCAAGTTCATCCGCCGGACTCGGAATGGGACCAGACTTTACGAGGGGCCTTCGTGTGCCAAAAATAGGCCGCGGGCACCGCCGCACCAAAAAATAAGCGCCCAAAGGTCCCGTCCCCATGATCGTCCGCCGCAAAAATGCCCAAAAAACGGGTGGGCTATAGACTTGGGGGGAGGGGCTGGCCAAATTCGTCCGCCGGACTCGGATTGGGCCAGACTTTGCGAGGGGCCTCCATGTGCCAAAAATAGGCCGCAGGCACTGCTACGCCCAAAAATAAGCGCCCGAAGGTCCCGTCCCCAAGTTCGTCCGCCGCAAAAATGCCCAAAAAACGGGTGGGCTATAGCCTTGGGGGGAGGAGCTGGCCAAGTTCGTCCCCCGGACTCGCAATGGGGCCAGACTTTCCGAGGGGCCTCCGTGTGCCAAGAATAGGCCGCGTAAACGGCCGCACCCAAAAATAAGCGCCCGAAGGTCCCGTCCCCAAGATCGTCCGCCGCAAAAATGTCGAAAAAACGGGTGGGCTATAGCCTCGGGGGGAGGGGCTGGCCAAGTTCGTCCGCCGGACTCGGAATGGGGCCAGATTTTGTGAGGGGCCTCCGTGTGCCAAAAATAGGCCGCGGGCACTGCCACGCCCAAAAATAAGCGCCTGAAGGTCCCGTCCCCAAGTTCGTCCGCCGCAAAAATGCCCAAAAAACGGGTGGGCTATACCCTTGGGTGGAGGGGCTGGCCAAGTTCGTCCGCCGGACTCGGAATGGGGGCAAACTTTGCGAGGGGACTCCGTGTGCCGAAAATAGGCCGTGGGCACTGCCGTGTCCAAAAATAAGGGCCCGAAGGTCCCGTCCCCATGTTCGTCCGCCGAACAAATGCCCAAAAAACGGGTGGGCTATAGCCTTGGGGGGAGGGGCTGGCCAAGTTCGTCCGCCGGACTCGGAATAGGGCCAGACTTTGCGGGGGGACTCCGTATGCCAAAAATAGGCCGTGGGCACTGCCGCTTCAAAAATAAGCGCCCGAAGGTCCCTTCCCGAAGTTCGTCCGCAGCAAAAATGCCCAAAAACCGGGTGGGCTATAGCCTTGGGGGCAGGGGCTGCCCAAGTTCGTCCGCCGGACTCGGAATGGGGCCAGACTTTGCAAGGAGCCTCGGGTGTGCCAAAAATAGGCTGCGGGCACTGCCGTGCCCAAAAATAAGCACCCGAAGGACCCGTCCCAAGTTCGTCCGCCGCAAAAATGCCCAAAAAATGGGTGGGCTATAGCCTTGGGGGGAAGGGCTGGCCAAGTTCGTCCGCCGGACTTGGAATGGGGCCAGACTTTGCGAGGGGCCTCCGTGTGCCAAAAATAGGCCGCGGGCAGTGCCGCGTCCAAAAATAAGCAACCGAAGGTCCCGTCCCCAAGTTCGTCCGCTGCAAAAATGCCCAAAAAACGAGTGGGCTATAGCCTTGGGGGGAAGGGCTGGCCAAGTTCGTCCGCCGGACTCGGAATGGGGCCAGACTTTCCGAGGGTCCTCCATGTCCAAAAAATAGGCCGCGGGCACTGCCGCGCCCAAAAATAAGCGCCCGAAGGGTCCCGTCCCCAAGTTCGTCCGCCGTAAAAATGCCCAAAAAACGGGTGGGCTTTAGCCTTGGGGGAAGGGGCTGGCCAAGTTCGTCCGCCGGACTCGGAATGGAGCCAAACTTTGCGAGGGGCCTCCGTGTGCCAAAAATAGGCCGCGAGCACTGCCGTACCCAAAAATAAGCACCCGAAGGTCCCGTCCCCAAGTTCGTCCGCCGCAAAAATGCCCAAAAAACGGGTGGGCTATAGCCTTGGGGGGAGGAGCTGGCCAAGTTCGTCCGCCGGACTCGGAATGGGGCCAGACTTTGCGAGGGGCCTCCGTGTTCTGAAAATAGGCCGCGGACAATGCCGCGCCCAAAAATAAGCACCCGAAGGTCCCATCCCCAAGTTCTTCCGCCGCAAAAATGCCCAAAAAACGGGTGGGCTATAGCCTTGGGGGGAGGGGCTGGCGAAGTTCGTCCCCCGGACTCGCAATGGGGCCAGACTTTCCGAGGGTCCTCCGTGTGCCAAGAAGAGGCCGCGGTGAACGGCCGCACCCAAAAATAAGCGCCCGAAGGTCCCGTCCCCAAGATCGTCCGCCGCAAAAATGTCGAAAAAAACGGGGTGGGCTATAGCCTCGGGGGGAGGGGCTGGCCAAGTTCGTCCGCCGGACTCGGAATGGGGCCAGATTTTGCGAGGGGCCTCCGTGTGCCAAAAATAGGCCGCGGGCACTGCCACACCCAAAAATAAGCACCCGAAGGTCCCGTCCCCAAGTTCGTCCGCCGCAAAAATGCCCAAAAAACGGGTGGGCTATACCCTTGGGTGGAGGGGCTGGCCAAGTTCGTCCGCCGGACTCGGAATGGGGGCAAACTTTGCGAGGGGACTCCGTGTGCCGAAAATAGGCCGCGGGCACTGCCGCGTCCAAAAAAAAGGTACCGAAGGTCCCGTCCCCATGTTCGTCCGCCGAACAAATGCCCAAAAAACGGGTGGGCTATAGCCTTGGGGGGAGGGGCTGGCCAAGTTCGTCCGCCGGACTCGGAATAGGGCCAGACTTTGCGGGGGGACTCCGTATGCCAAAAATAGGCCGCGGGCACTGCCGCTTCCAAAAATAAGCGCCCGAAGGTCCCGTCCCGAAGTTCGTCCGCAGCAAAAATTCCCAAAAACCGGGTGGGCTATAGCCTTGGGGGCAGGGGCTGCCCAAGTTCGTCCGCCGGACTCGGAATGGGGCCAGACTTTGCAAGGGGCCTCGGGTGTGCCAAAAATAGGCTGCGGGCACTACCGTGCCCAAAAATAAGAACCCGAAGGACCCGTCCCCAAGTTCGTCGGCCGCAAAAATGCCCAAAAAATGGGTGGGCTATAGCCTTTGGGGGAGGGGCTGGCCAAGTTCGTCCACCGGACTCAGAATGGGGCAAGACTTTATGAGGGGCCTCTGTGTGCCAAAAATAGGCCGCGGGCACTGCCGCGCCCAAAAATAAGCGCCCGAAAGTCCAGTCCCCAAGTTCATCCGCCGTAAAAATGCCCAAAAAACGGGTGGGCTATAGCCTTGGGGGGAGGGGCTGGCCAAGTTCGTCCGCCGGACTTGGAATGGGGCCAGACTTTGCGAGGGGCCTCCGTGTGCCAAAAATAGGCCACGGTCACTGCCGCACCCAAAAATAAACGCCCAAAGGTCGCATCCCCAAGTTCGTCCGCCGCAAAAATGCCCAAAAAACGGGTGGGCTATAGCCTTGGGGGGAGGGGCTGGCCAAGTTCGTCCGCCGGACTCGGAATGGGGCTAGACTTTGCGAGGGGCCTCCGTGTGCCAAAAATAGGTTTCGGGCACTGCCGCGCCCAAAAATAAGCACCCGAAGGTCCCGTCCCGAGGTTCGTCCGCCGCAAAAATGCCCAAAAAACAGGTGGGCTATAGCCTTGGGGGGAGGGGCTGGCCAAGTTCGTCCGCCGGACTCGGAATGGAGCCAAACTTTGCGAGGGGCCTCTGTGTGCCAAAAATAGGCCGCGAGCACTGCCGCACCCAAAAATAAGCACCCGAAGGTCCCGTCCCCAAGTTCATCCGCCGTAAAAATGCCCAAAAAACGGGTGGGCTATAGCCTTGGGGGGAGGAGCTGGCCAAGTTCGTCCGCCGGACTCGGAATTGGGCCAGACTTTGCGAGGGGCATCCGTGTGCTGAAAATAGGCCGCGGACAATGCCGCGCCCAAAAATAAGCACCCGAAGGTCCCATCCCCAAGTTCTTCCGCCGCAAAAATGCCCAAAAAACGGGTGGGCTATAGCCTTAGGGGGAGGGGCTGGCCAAGTTCGTCCCCCGGACTCGCAATGGGGCCAGACTTTCCGAGGGGCCTCCGTGTGCCAAGAATAGGCCGCGGTGAACGGCCGCACCCAAAAATAAGCGCCCGAAGGTCCCGTCCCCAAGATCGTCCGCCGCAAAAATGTCGAAAAAACGGGTGGGCTATAGCCTCGGGGGGAGGGGCTGGCCAAGTTCGTCCGCCGACTCGGAATGGGGCCAGATTTTGTGAGGGGCCTCCGTGTGCCAAAAATAGGCCGCGGGCACTGCCACGCCCAAAAATAAGCGCCTGAAGGTCCCGTCCCCAAGTTCGTCCGCCGCAAAAAATGCCCAAAAAACGGGTGTGGGCTATACCCTTGGGTGGAGGGGCTGGCCAAGTTCGTCCGCCGGACTCGGAATGCGGGCAAACTTTGCGAGGGGACTCCGGTGTGCCGAAAATAGGCCGTGGGCACTGCCGCGTCCAAAAATAAGGGCCCGAAGGTCCCGTCCCCATGTTCGTCCGCCGAACAAATGCCCAAAAAACGGGTGGGCTATAGCCTTGGGGGGAGGGGCTGGCCAAGTTCGTCCGCCGGACTCGGAATAGGGCCAGACTTTGCGGGGGGACTCCGTATGCCAAAAATAGGCCGTGGGCACTGCCGCTTCCAAAAATAAGCGCCCGAAGGTCCCTTCCCGAAGTTCGTCCGCAGCAAAAAATGCCCAAAAACCGGGTGGGCTATAGCCTTGGGGGCAGGGGCTGCCCAAGTTCGTCCGCCGGACTCGGAATGGGGCCAGACTTTGCAAGGAGCCTCGGTGTGCCAAAAAATAGGCTGCGGGCACTGCCGTGCCCAAAAATAAGCACCCGAAGGACCCGTCCCCAAGTTCGTCCGCCGCAAAAATGCCCAAAAAATGGGTGGGCTATAGCCTTGGGGGGAAGGGCTGGCCAAGTTCGTCCGCCGGACTCGGAATGGGGCCAGACTTTGCGAGGGGCCTCCGTATGCCAAAAATAGGCCGCGGGCACTGCCGCGCACAAAAATAAGCGCCCGAAAGTCCCGTCCCCAAGTTCGTCCGCTGCAAAAATGGCCAAAAAGACGGGTGTGCTATAGCCTTGGGGGGAGGGGCTGGCCAAGTTCGTCCGCTGGACTCGGAATGGGGCCAGACTTTGCGAGGGGCCTCTGTGTGCCAAAAATAGGCCGCGGGCACGGCCGCGCGCAAAAATAAGCGCCCGAAGGTCCCGTCCCCAAGTTCGTCCGCTGCAAAAATGGCCAAAAAACGTGTGGGCTATACCCTTGGGGGGAGGGGCTGGCCAAGTTCGTTCGGCGCACTCGGAATGGGGCCAGACTTTGTGAGGGGCCTCCGTGTGCGAAAAATAGGCCGCGGGCCACCGCCGCACCCAAAAATAAGCGCCCGATGTCCCGTCTCCAAGTTCGTCCGCCGCAAAAAAGCCCAGAAAACGGGTGTGCTTTAGCCTTGGGGGGAGGGGCTGGCCAAGTTCGTCTGCCGGACCTCGGAATGGGGCCAGACTTTGCGAGGGGCCTCTGTGTGCCAAAAATAGGCTGCGGGCATGGCCGCGCCCGAAGGTTTCGTCCCCAAGTTCGTCCGCCGCAAAAATGGCCAAAAAATGTGTGGGCTCTACCCTTGGGGGGAGGGGCTGGCCAAGTTCGTCCGGCGGACTCGGAATGGGACCAGACTTTGCGAGGGGCCTCCGTTTGCGAAAAATAGGCCGATGGCACTGCCGCGCCCAATAATAAGCACCGAAGGTCCCGTCCCCAAGTTCGTCCGCCGCAAAAATGCCCAACAAAAGGGTGGGCTATAGGCTTGGGGGGAGGGGCTGCCAAGTTCGTCCGCCGGACTCGTAATGGTGCCAGACTTTGCGAGGGGCCTCCATTTGCCAAAAATAGGCCGCGGGCACTCCCGCGCCTAAAAATAAGCACCCGAAGGCCCCATCCCAAGTTCATCCGCCGCAAAAATGCCAAAAAAACGGGTGGGGCTATAGCCTCGGGGGGAGGGGCTGGCCAAGTTCGTCCGCCGGACTCGGAATGGGGCCAGATTTTGCGAGGGGCCTCCGTGTGCCAAGAATAGGCCCGCGTGAACGGCCGCACCCAAAAATAAGCACCCGAAGGTCCCGTCCCCAAGATCGTCCACCGCAAAAATGTCGAAAAAACGGGTGGGCTATAGCCTCGGGGGGAGGGGGCTGGCCAAGTTCGTCCGCCGGACTCGGAATGGGGCCAGATTTTGCAAGGGGCCTCCGTGTGCCAAAAATAGGCCACGGGCACTGCCACGCCCAAAAATAAGCGCCCGAAGGTCCCGTCCCCAAGTTCGTCCGCCGCAAAAATGCCCAAAAAAACGGGTGGGCTATAGCCTTGGGTGGAGGGGCTGGCCAAGTTCGTCTGCCGGACTCGGAATGGGGGCAAACTTTGCGAGGGGACTCCGTTTGCCGAAAATAGGCCGCGGGCACTGCCGCGTCCAAAAATAAGGGCCCGAAGGTCCCGTCCCCATGTTCGTCCGCCGAACAAATGCCCGAAAAACGGGTGGGCTATAGCTTGGGGGGAGGGGCTGGCCAAGTTCGTCCGCCGGACTCGGAATAGGGCCAGACTTTGCGGGGGGGACTCCGTATGCCAAAAATAGGCCGCGGGCACTGCCGCTTCCAAAAATAAGCGCCCGAAGGTCCCGTCCCGAAGTTCGGTCCGCAGCAAAAATGCCCAAAAACCGGGTGGGCTATAGCCTTGGGGGCAGGGGCTGCCCAAGTTCGTCCGCCGGACTCGGAATGGGGCCAGACTTTGCAAGGGGCCTCGGTGTGCCAAAAATAGGCGCGGGTACTGCCGTGCCCAAAAATAAGCACCCGAAGGTCCCGTCGCCAAGTTCGTCCGCTGCAAAAATGCCCAAAAAATGGGTGGGCTATAGCCTTGTGGGGAAGGGCTGGCCAAGTTCGTACGCGGACTCGGAATGGGGCAAGACTTTATGAGGGGCCTCTGTGTGCCAAAAATAGGCCGCGGGCACTGCCGCGCCCAAAAATAAGCGCCAGAAAGTCCAGTCCCCAAGTTCGTCCGCCGTAAAAATGCCCAAAAAACAGGTGGGCTATAGCCTTGGGGGGAGGGGCTGGCCAAGTTCATCCGCTGGACTCGGAATGGGGCCAGACTTTGCGAGGGGCCTCTGTGTACCAAAATAGGCCGCGGGCACGGCCGCGCGCAAAAATAAGCGCCCGAAGGTCCCGTCCCCAAGTTCGTCCGCCGCAAAAATGGCCAAAAAACGTGTGGGCTATACCCTTGGGGGGAGGGGCTGGCCATGTTCGTCCGGCGGACTCGGAATGGGGCCAGACTTTGCGAGGGGCCTCGTTTGCGAGAAATAGGGCGATGGCACTGCCGCGCCCAATAATAAACACCCGAAGGTCCCGTCCCCAAGTTCGTCCGCCGCAAAAATGCCAGCAAAAGGGTGGGCTATAGGCTTGGGGGGAGGGGCTGGCCAAGTTCGTCCGCCGGACTCGTAATGGTGCCAGACTTTGCGAGGGGCCTCCATTTGCCAAAATAGGCCGCGGGCACTGCCGCGCCTAAAAATAAGCACCCGAAGGCCCCGTCCCCAACTTCATCCGCCGCAAAAATGCCAAAAAAACGGGTGGGCTATAGCCTCGGGGGGAGGGGCTGGCCAAGTTCGTCCGCCGGACTCGGAATGGGTCCAGATTTTGCGAGGGGCCTCCGCGTGCCAAAAATAGGCCGCAGGCACTGCCGCGACCAAAAATAAGTGCCCGAAGGTCCCGTCCCAAGTTCGGTCCGCCGCAAAAAATGCCCAAAAAACAGGTGGGCTATAGCCTTGGGGGGAGGGGCTGCCAAAGTTCGTCCGCCGGACTCGGAATGGGGCCAGACTTTGCGAGGGGCCTCCGTTGTACCAAAAGTTCGTCCGCCAGACTCGGAATGGGACCAGACTTTGGGAAGGGCTTCCCTGTGCCAAAAATAGGCGCGGGCACTGCCGCGCCAAAAAATAAGCACCCGAAGGTCCCGTCCCCAAGTTCGACCGCCGCAAAAATGCCCAAAAAACGGGTGGGCTACAGCCTTGGGGGGAGGGGCTGGCCAAGTTCGTCCGCCGGGCTCGGAATGGGGCCAGACTTTGCGAGGGGCCTCCGTGTGCAAAAAATATGCCGCGGGCACTACCGCGCCCAAAAATAAGCGCCCGAATGTCCCGTCCCAAGTTCGTCCGCCGCAAAAATGCCCAAAAAACGGGTGGGCTATAGCCTCGGGGGGAGGGGCTGGCCAAGTTCGTCCGCTGGAAAATGCCCAAAAACGGGTGGGCTATAGCCTTGTGGGGGAGGGGCTGGCCCAGTTCTTCCGCCGGACTCGGAATGGGGCCCGACTTTGCGAGGGGCCTCCGTGTGCCAAAAATAGGCCGCGGGCACTGCGCGCACAAAAATAAGGGCCCGAAAGTCCCGTCCCCAAGTTCATCCGCTGCAAAAATGGCCAAAAAACGGGTGTGCTATAGCCTTGGGGGGAGGGGCTGGCCAAGTTCGTCCGCTGGACTCGGAATGGGGGCCAGACTTTGCGAGGGGCCTCTGTGTGCCAAAAATAGGCCGCGGGCACGGCCGCACGCAAAAATAAGCGCCCGAAGGTCCCGTCCCCATGTTCGTCCGCCACAAAAATGGCCAAAAAACGTGTGGGCTATACCCTTGGGGGGAGGGGCTGGCCAAGTTCGTCCGGCGCACTCGGAATGGGGCCAGACTTTGTGAGGGGCCTCCGTGTGCGAAAAATAGGCCGCGGCCACCGCCGCACCCAAAAATAAGCGCCCGATGTCCCGTCTCCAAGTTCGTCCGCCGCAAAAAAGCCCAGAAAAACGGGTGTGCTTTAGCCTTGGGGGGAGGGGCTGGCCAAGTTCGTCCGCCGGACTCGGAATGGGGGCCAGACATTGCGAGGGGCCTCTGTGTGCCAAAAATAGGCCGCGGGCATGGCCGCGCCCGAAGGTCCCATCCCCAAGTTCGTCCACCGCAAAAATGGCCAAAAAATGTGTGGGCTCTACCCTTGGGGGGAGGGGCTGGCCAAGTTCGTCCGGCGGACTCGGAATGGGGCCAGACTTTGCAAGGGGCCTCCGTTTCTGAAAAATAGGCCGATGGCACTGCCGCGCCCAATAATAAGCTCCCGAAGGTCCCGTACCCAAGTTCGTCCGCCGCAAAAATGCCCAACAAAAGGGTGGGCTATATGCTAGGGGGGAGGGGCTGGCCAAGTTCGTCCGCCGGACTCGTAATGGTGCCAGACTTTGCGAGGGGCCCTCCATTTGCCAAAAATAGGCCGCGGGCACTGTGGCGCCTAAAAATAAGCACCCGAAGGTCCCGTCCCCAAGTTGATCCGCCGCAAAAATGCCAAAAAAACGGGTGGCCTATAGCCTCGGGGGGGAGGGGCTGGCCAAGTTCGTCCGCCGGACTCGGAATGGGGCCAGATTTTGCGAGGGGCCTCCGCGTGCCAAAAATAGGCCGCGGGCACTGCATCGCCCAAAAATAAGCGCCCGAAGGTCCCGTCCCCAAGTTCGTCCGCCGCACGAATGCCCCAAAAAACGGGTGGGCTATAGCCTTGGGGGGAGGGGTTGGCCAAGTTCGTCCGCCGGACTCGGAATGGGGCCAGACTTTGCGAGGGGCCTTCGTGTGCCAAAAATAGGCCGCAGGCACTGCCGCGACCAAAAATAAGCGCCCGAAGGTCCCGTCCCCAAGTTCGTCCGCCGCAAAAAATGCCCAAAAAACGGGTGGGCTATAGCCTTGGGGGGAGGGGCTGCCAAAGTTCGTCCGCCGGACTCGGAATGGGGCCAGACTTTACGAGGGGCCTCCGGTGTGCCAAAAGTTCGTCCGCCGGACTCGGAATGGGGCCAGACTTTGCGAGGGGCCTCCGTGTGCCAAAAATAGGCCGCGGGCACTGCCCGCGCCTAAAAATAAGCACCGAAGGTCCCGTCCCCAAGTTCATCCGCCGCAAAAATGCCAAAAAAATGGGTGGGCTATAGCCTCGGGGGGAGGGGCTGGCCAAGTTCGTCCGCCGGACTCGGAATGGGGCCAGATTTTGCGAGGGGCCTCCGCGTGCCAAAAATAGGCCGCGGGCACTGCATCGCCCAAAAATAAGCGCCCGAAGGTCCCGTCCCCAAGTTCGTCCGCCGCACGAATGCCCAAAAAAACGGGTGGGCTATAGCCTTGGGGGGAGGGGTTGGCCAAGTTCGTCCGCCGGACTCGGAATGGGGCCAGACTTTGCGAGGGGCCTCCGTGTGCCAAAAATAGGCCGCAGGCACTGCCGCGACCAAAAATAAGCGCCCGAAGGTCCCGTCCCCAAGTTCGACCGCCGTAAAAATACTCAAAACACGGGGTGGGCTACAGCCTTGGGGGGAGGGGCTGGCCAAGTTCGTCCGCCGGGCTCGGAATGGGGCCAGATTTTGCGAGGGGCCTCCGCGTGCCAAAAATAGGCCGCGGGCACTGCATCGCCCAAAAATAAGCGCCCGAAGGTCCCGTCCCCAAGTTCGTCCGCCGCACGAATGCCCAAAAAACGGGTGGGCTATAGACTTGGGGGGAGGGGTTGGCCAAGTTCGTCCGCCGGACTCGGAATGGGGCCAGACTTTGCGAGGGGCCTCCGTGTGCCAAAAATAGGCCGCGGGCACTGCCGCGTCCAAAAATAAGCGCCCGAAGGTCCCGTCCCCAAGTTCGTCCGCTGCACGAATGCCCCAAAAACGGGTGGGCTGTAGCTTTGGGGGGAGGGGCTGGCCAAGTTCGTCCGCCGGACTCGGAATGGGGCCAGACTTTGCGAGGGGCCTCCGTGCGCCAAAAATAGGCCGTGGGCACTGCCGCGCCCAAAAATAAGCCCCCGAAGATCCCGTCCCCAAGTTCGTCCGCCGCAAAAATGCCGAAAAAACGGGTGGGCTATAGCCTTGGGGGGAGGGGCTGGCCAAGTTCGTCCGCCGGACTTGGAATGGGGCCAGACTTTGCGAGGGGCCTCCGTGTGCCAAAAATAGGCCACGGGCACTGCCGTGCCCAAAAATAAGCACCCGACGGTTATGTCCCCAAGTTCGTCCGCCGCAAAAATGCCCAAAAAACGGGTGGGCTATAGCCTTGGGGGGAGGGGCTGCCAAAGTTCGTCCGCCGGACTCGGAATGGGGCCAGACTTTACGAGGGGCCTCCGTGTGCCAAAAGTTCGTCCGCCGGACTCGGAATGGGGCCAGACTTTGCGAGGGGCCTCCGTGTGCCAAAAATAGGCCGCGGGCACTGCCGCGCCTAAAAATAAGCACCCGAAGGTCCCGTCCCCAAGTTCATCCGCCGCAAAAATGCCAAAAAAATGGGTGGGCTATAGCCTCGGGGGGAGGGGCTGGCCAAGTTCGTCCGCCGGACTCGGAATGGGGCCAGAATTTGCGAGGGGCCTCCGCGTGCCAAAAATAGGCCGTGGGCACTGCATCGCCCAAAAATAAGCGCCCGAAGGTCCCGTCCCCAAGTTCGTCCGCCGCACGAATGCCCAAAAAACGGGTGGGCTATAGCCTTGGGGGGAGGGGTTGGCCAAGTTCGTCCGCCGGACTCGGAATGGGGCCAGACTTTGCGAGGGGCCTCCGTGTGCCAAAAATAGGCCGCAGGCACTGCCGTGACCAAAAATAAGCGCCCGAAGGTCCCGTCCCCAAGTTCGACCGCCGTAAAAATACTCAAAAAACGGGTGGGCTACAGCCTTGGGGGGAGGGGCTGGCCAAGTTCGTCCGCCGGGCTCGGAATGGGGCCAGACTTTGCGAGGGGCCTCCGTGTGCAAAACATATGCCGCGGGCACTACCGCGCCCAAAAATAAGCGCCCGAATGTCCCGTCCCCAAGTTCGTCCGCCGCAAAAATGCCCAAAATCGGGTGGGCTATAGCCTCGGGGGGAGGGGCTGGCCAAGTTCGTCCGCCGGAAAATGCCCAAAAATGGGTGGGCTATAGCCTTGGGGGGAGGGGCTGGCCAAGTTCGTCCGCCGGACTCGGAATGGGGCCAGACTTTGCGAGGGGCCTCCATGTGCCAAAAATAGGCTGCGGGCACTGCCGCGCCCAAAAATAAGCGCCCAAAGATCCCGTCCCCAAGTTCGTCCGCCGCACAAATGCCCAAAAAACGGGTGGGCTATAGCCTTGGGGGGAGGGGCTGGCCAAGTTCGTCCGCAAGACTCGGAACGGGGCCAGGCTTTGTGCGGGACCTCCGTGTGCCAAAAATAGGCCGCGGGCACTGCCGCACCCAAAAATAAGAACCCGAAGGACCCGTCTCCATGTTCGACGCCGCAAAAATGCCCAAAAAACAGGTGGGCAATAGCTTTGGGGGGAGGGGCTGGCCAAGTTCGTCCGCCGGAAAATGCCCAAAAATGGGTGGGCTATAGCCTTGGGGGGAGGGGCTGGCGAAGTTCGTCCGCCGGACTCGGAATGGGGCCAGACTTTGCGAGGGGCCTCCGTGTGCCAAAAATAGGCCGTGGGCACTGCCACGCCCAAAAATAAGCGCTCGAAGGTCCCGTCCCCTAGTTCGTCCGCCGCAAAAATTCCCAAAAAACGGGTGGGCTGTAGCCTGGCGGGGAGGGGCAGGCCAAGTTCGTCCGCCGGACTCGGAATGGGGCCAGACTTTGCGAGGGGCCTCCGTGTGCCAAAAATAGGCCGCGGGGACTGCCGCGCCAAAAAATAAGTGCCCGAAGGTTCCGTCCCCAAGTTCGTCTGCCGAAAAAATGCCCAAAAAACGGGTGGGCTATAGCTTTGGGGGGAGGGGCTGGCCAAGTTCATCCGCCGGACTCGGAATGGGGCCAGACTTTGCGAGGGTCCTCCGTGTACCAAAAATAAGAGCCCGAAGGTCCCGTCCCCAAGTTCGTCCGCCGCAAAAATGCCCAAAAAACAGGTGCGCTATATCCTTGGGGGGAGGGGCTGGCCAAGTTCGTCCGCCGGACTCGGAATGGGGCCAGACTTTGCGAGGGGCCTCCGTGTGCCAAAAATAGGCCGAGGTCACTGCCGCGCCCAAAAATAAGCACCCGAAGGTCGCGTCCCCAAGTTCGCCCGCCGCAAAAATGCCCAAAAAACGGGTGGGCTATAGCCTTGGGGGGAGGGGTTGGCCAAGTTCGTCTGCCGGACTCAGAATGGGGCCAGACTTTGCGAGGGGCCTCCGTGTGCCAAAAATAAGAGCCCGAAGGTCCCGTCCCCAAGTTCGTCCACCGCAAAAATGCCCAAAAAACGGGTGGGCTATAGCCTTGCGGGGAGGGGCTGGCCATGTTCGTCCGCCGGACTCGGAATGGGGCCAGACTTTGCGAGGGGCCTCCGTGTGCCAAAAATAGGCCGTGGGCACTGCCGCGCCCAAATATAAGTGCCCGACGGTCCCGTCCCCAAGTTCGCCCGTCGCAAAAATGCCCAAAAAACGGGTGGGCTACAGCCTTGGGGGGAAGGGGTGGCCAAGTTCGTCCGCCGGACTCGGAATGGGGCCAGACTTTACGAGGAGCCTCCGTGTGCCAAAAATAAGAGGCCAAAGGTCCCGTCCCCAAGTTCGTCCGCTGCAAAAATGCCCAAAAAACGGGTGGGCTATAGCCTTGGGTGGAGGGGCTGGCCAAGTTCATCCGCAGGGCTCGGAATGGGGCCAGACTTTGCGAGGGGCCTCCGTGTGCCAAAAATAGGCCGCGGGCACTGCCGTACCCAAAAATAAGAGCCCGAAGGTCCCGTCCCCAAGTTCGTCCGCCGCAAAAATGCCCAAAAAACGGGTGGGCTATAGCCTTGGGGGGGAGGGGCTGGCCAAGTTCGTCCGCCGGACTCGGAATGGGGCCAGACTTTGCGAGGGGCCTCCGTGTGCCAAAAATAGGCCGTGGGCACTGCCGCGCCAAAAAAAAAGCGCCCGAAGGTCCCGTCCCCAAGTTCGTCCGCCGCAAAAGTGCCCAAAAAATGGGTTGGCTATAGCCTTGAGGGGAGGGGCTGGCCAAGTTCGTCCGGCGGACTCGGAATTGGGCCAGACTTTGCGAGGGGCCTCCGTGTGCCAAAAATAGGCCGCGGGTACTGTCGCGCCCAAAAATAAGCACCCGAAGGTCCCGTCCCAAAGTTCGTCCGCCGCAAAAATGCCCAAAAAATGGGTGGGCTATAGCCTTGGGGGGAGGGGCTGGCCAAGTTCGTCCGCCGGACTCGGAATGGGGCCAGACTTTGCGAGGGGCCTCCGTGTGCCAAAAATAAGAGCCCGAAGGTCCCGTCCCCAAGTTCGTCCACCGCAAAAATGCCCAAAAAACGGGTGGGCTATAGCCTTGCGGGGAGGGGCTGGCCATGTTCGTCCGCCGGACTCGGAATGGGGCCAGACTTTGCGAGGGGCCTCCGTGTGCCAAAAATAGGCCGTGGGCACTGCCGCGCCCAAATATAAGTGCCCGACGGTCCCGTCCCCAAGTTCGCCCGTCGCAAAAATGCCCAAAAAACGGGTGGGCTACAGCCTTGGGGGGAAGGGGTGACCAAGTTCGTCCGCCGGACTCGGAATGGGGCCAGACTTTACGAGGAGCCTCCGTGTGCCAAAAATAAGAGGCCAAAGGTCCCGTCCCCAAGTTCGTCCGCTGCAAAAATGCCCAAAAAACGGGTGGGCTATAGCCTTGGGTGGAGGGGCTGGCCAAGTTCATCCGCAGGGCTCGGAATGGGGCCAGACTTTGCGAGGGGCCTCCGTGTGCCAAAAATAGGCCGCGGGCACTGCCGTACCCAAAAATAAGAGCCCGAAGGTCCCGTCCCCAAGTTCGTCCGCCGCAAAAATGCCCAAAAAACGGGTGGGCTATAGCCTTGGGGGGGAGGGGCTGGCCAAGTTCGTCCGCCGGACTCGGAATGGGGCCAAACTTTGCGAGGGGCCTCCGTGTGCCAAAAATAGGCCGTGGGCACTGCCGCGCCAAAAAAAAAGCGCCCGAAGGTCCCGTCCCCAAGTTCGTCCGCCGCAAAAGTGCCCAAAAAATGGGTTGGCTATAGCCTTGAGGGGAGGGGCTGGCCAAGTTCGTCCGGCGGACTCGGAATTGGGCCAGACTTTGCGAGGGGCCTCCGTGTGCCAAAAATAGGCCGCGGGTACTGTCGCGCCCAAAAATAAGCACCCGAAGGTCCCGTCCCAAAGTTCGTCCGCCGCAAAAATGCCCAAAAAATGGGTGGGCTATAGCCTTGGGGGGAGGGGCTGGCCAAGTTCGTCCGCCGGACTCGGAATGGGGCCAGACTTTGCGAGGGGCCTCCGTGTACCCAAAATAGGCTACGGGCACTGCCGCGCCCAAAAATAAGCAGCCGAAGGTCCCGGTCCCCAAGTTCGTCCACCGCAAAAATGCCCAAAAAACGGGTGGGCTGTAGCCGTGGGGGGAGGGGTTGGCCAAGTTCGTCCGCCGGACTCAGAATGGGGCCAGACTTTGCGAGGGGCCTCCGTGTGCCAAAAATAGGCCGTGGGCACTGCCGTGCCAAAAAAAAAAGCGCCCGAAGGTCCCGTCCCCAAGTTCGTCCGCCGCAAAAGTGCCCAAAAAATGGGTTGGCTATAGCCTTGAGGGGAGGGGCTGGCCAAGTTCGTCCGGCGGACTCGGAATTGGGCCAGACTTTGCGAGGGGCCTCCGTGTGCCAAAAATAGGTCGCGGGTACTGTCGCGCACAAAAATAAGCACCCGAAGGTCCCGTCCCAAAGTTCGTCCGCCGCAAAAATGCCCAAAAAACGGGTGGGCTATAGCCTTGGGGGCAGGGGTGGCCAAGTTCGTCCGCCGGACTTGAAATGGGGCCAGACTTTGCGAGGTGCCTCCGTGTGCCAAAAAAAGGCCGCGGGCGCTGCCTCGCCCAAAAATATGCACCCGAAGGTCCCGTCCCCAAGTTCGTCCGCCGCAAAAATGCCCAAAAAACGGGTGGGCTATAGCTTTGGGGGGAGGGGCTGTCCAAGTTCGTCCGCCGGACTCGCAATGGGGCCAGACTTTGACAGGGGCCTCCGTGCACGAAAATTAGGCCATGGGCACTGCCGCGCCCAAAAATAAGCGCCCGAAGGTCCCGACCTCAAGTTCGTCCGCCGCAAAAATGCCCAAAAAACGGGTGGGCTATAGCCTTGGGGGGAGGGGCTGGCAAAGTTCGTCCGCCGGACTCGGAATGGGGCCAGACTTTGCGAGGGGCCTCCGTGTGCCCAAAATAGGCCGCGGGCACTGCCGCGCCCAAAAAAAAGCACCCGAAGGTCCCGTCCCCAAGTTCGTCCGCCGCAAAAGTGCCCAAAAAATGGGTTGGCTATAGCCTTGAGGGGAGGGGCTGGCCAAGTTCGTCCGGCGGACTCGGAATTGGGCCAGACTTTGCGAGGGGCCTCCGTGTGCCAAAAATAGGCCGCGGGCACTGGCGCGCCCAAAAATAAGCACCCGAAGGTCCCGTCCCCAAGTTCGTCCGCAGCAAAAATGCCCAAAAAACGGGTGAGCTATAGCCTTGGGGGGAAGGGCTGGCCAAGTTCGTCCGCCGGACTCGGAATGGGGCCAGACATTGCGAGGGGCCTCCATGTGCCAAAAATAGGCAGCGGGCACTGCTGCGCCCAAAAATTAGTGCCCGAAGGTCCCGTCCCCAAGTTCGTCCGCCGCAAAAATACCCAAAAAACGGGTGGGCTATAGCCTTGGGGGGAGGGGGCTGGCCAAGTTCGTCCGCTGGACTCGGAATGGGGCCAGACTTTGCGAGGGGCCTCCGTGTGCCAAAAATAGGCCGCGGGCACTGCCGCACCCGAAGGTCCCGTCCCCAAGTTCGTCCGCCATAAAAATTCCCAAAAAACGGGTGGGCTATAGCCTTGGGGGGATGGGCTGGCCGAGTTCGTCCGCCGGACTCGGAATGGGGACAGACTTTGCGAGGGGACTCCGTGTGCCAAAATTAGGCTGCGGGCACTGCCGCGCCCAAAAATAAGTACCCGATGATCCCATCCTCAAGTTCGTCCGCCGCTAAAATGGCCAAAAAACGGGTGGGCTATAGCCTTCGGGGGAGGGGCTGACCAAGTTCGTCCGCCGGACTCGGAATGGGGCCAGACTTTGCGAGGGGCCTCCGTGTGCCAAAAATAGGCCGCGGGGACTGCCGCGCCAAAAAATAAGCGCCCGAAGGTTCCGTCCCCAAGTTCGTCTGCCGAAAAAATGCCCAAAAAACGGGTGGGCTATAGCCTTGGGGGGAGGGGCTGGCCAAGTTCGTCCGCTGGACTCGGAATGGGGCCAGACTTTGCGAGGGGCCTCCGTGTGCCAAAAATAGGCCGTGCGCACTGCCGCACCCGAAGGTCCCGTCCCCAAGTTCGTCCGCCATAAAAATTCCCAAAAAACGGGTGGGCTATAGCCTTGGGGGGATGGGCTGGCCGAGTTCGTCCGCCGGACTCGGAATGGGGACAGACTTTGCGAGGGGCCTCCGTGTGCCAAAATTAGGCTGCGGGCACTGTGGGGCCCAAAAATAAGCACCCGATGATCCCATCCTCAAGTTCGTCCGCCGCTAAAATGGCCAAAAAACGGGTGGGCTATAGCCTTGGGGGGAGGGGCTGGCCAAGTTCGTCCGCCGGACTCGGAATGGGGCCAGATATTGCGAGGGGCCTCCATGTGCCAAAAATAGGCAGCGGGCACTGCTGCGCCCAAAAATTAGTGCCCGAAGGTCCAGTCCCCAAGTTCGTCCGCCGCAAAAATACCCAAAAAACGGGTGGGCTATAGCCTTGGGGGGAGGGGCTGGCCAAGTTCGTCCGCTGGACTCGGAATGGGGCCAGACTTTGCGAGGGGCCTCCGTGTGCCAAAAATAGGCCGCGGGCACTGCCGCTCCCGAAGGTCCCGTCCCCAAGTTCGTCCGCCATAAAAATTCCCAAAAAACGGGTGGGCTATAGCCTTGGGGGGATGGGCTGGCCGAGTTCGTCCGCCGGACTCGGAATGGGGACAGACTTTGCGAGGGGCCTCCGTGTGCCAAAATTAGGCTGCGGGCACTGCCGTACCCAAAAATAAGCGCCCGAAGATCCCATCCTCAATTTCGTCCGCCGCTAAAATGGCCAAAAATCGGGTGGGCTATAGCCTTGGGGGGAGGGGCTGGCCAAGTTCGTGCGCCGGACTCGGAATGGGGCCAGACTTTGCGAGGGGCCTCCGTGTGCCAAAAATAGGCCGCGGGGACTGCCGCGCCAAAAAATAGGTGCCCGAAGGTTGCGTCCCCAAGTTCGTCCGCCGCAAAAGTGCCCAAAAAATGGGTTGGCTATAGCCTTGAGGGGAGGGGCTGGCCAAGTTCGTCCGGCGGACTCGAAATTGGGCCAGACTTTGCGAGGGGCCTCCGTGTGCCAAAAATAGGCCGCGGTTACTGCCGCACCCGAAAGTCCCGTCCCCAAGTTCGTCCGCCATAAAAATTCCCAAAAAACGGGTGGGCTATAGCCTTGGGGGGATGGGCTGGCCGAGTTCGTCCGCCGGACTCGGAATGGGGACAGACTTTGCGAGGGGCCTCCGTGTGCCAAAATTAGGCTGCGGGCACTGCCGCGCCCAAAAATAAGCACCCGATGATCCCATCCTCAAGTTCGTCCGCCGCTAAAATGGCCAAAAAACGGGTGGGCTATAGCCTTGGGGGGAGGGGCTGGCCAAGTTCGTCCGCCGGACTCGGAATGGGGCCAGACATTGCGAGGGGCCTCCATGTGCCAAAAATAGGCAGCGGGCACTGCTGTGCCCAAAAATTAGTGCCCGAAGGTCCAGTCCCCAAGTTCGTCCGCCGCAAAAATACCCAAAAAACGGGTGGGCTATAGCCTTGGTGGGAGGGGCTGGCCAAGTTCGTCCGCTGGACTCGGAATGGGGCCAGACTTTGCGAGGGGCCTCCGTGTGCCAAAAATAGGCCGCGGGCACTGCCGCTCCCGAAGGTCCCGTCCCCAAGTTCGTCCGCCATAAAAATTCCCAAAAAACGGGTGGGCTATAGCCTTGGGGGGATGGGCTGGCCGAGTTCGTCCGCCGGACTCGGAATGGGGACAGACTTTGCGAGGGGCCTCCGTGTGCCAAAATTAGGCTGCGGGCACTGCCGTACCCAAAAATAAGCGCCCGAAGATCCCATCCTCAATTTCGTCCGCCGCTAAAATGGCCAAAAATCGGGTGGGCTATAGCCTTGGGGGGAGGGGCTGGCCAAGTTCGTGCGCCGGACTCGGAATGGGGCCAGACTTTGCGAGGGGCCTCCGTGTGCCAAAAATAGGCCGCGGGGACTGCCGCGCCAAAAAATAGGTGCCCGAAGGTTGCGTCCCCAAGTTCGTCCGCCGCAAAAGTGCCCAAAAAACGGGTGGGCTATAGCCTTGGGGGGAGGGGCTGACCAAGTTCGTCCGCCGGACACGGAATGGGGCCAGACTTTGCGAGGGGCCTCCGTGTGCCAAAAATAGGCCGCGGGGACTGCCGCGCCAAAAAATAAGCGCCCGAAGGTTCCGTCCCCAAGTTCGTCTGCCGAAAAAATGCCCAAAAAACGGGTGGGCTATAGCCTTGGGGGGAGGGGCTGGCCAAGTTCGTCCGCTGGACTTGGAATGGGGCCAGACTTTGCGAGGGTCCTCCGTGTGCCAAAAATAGGCCGCGGTCACTGCCGCACCCGAAGGTCCCGTCCCCAAGTTCGTCCGCCATAAAAATTCCCACAAAACGGGTGGGCTATTGCCTTGGGGGGATGGGCTGGCCGAGTTCGTCCGCCGGACTCGGAATGGGGACAGACTTTGCGAGGGGCCTACGTGTGCCAAAATTAGGCGGTGGGCACTGCCGCGCCCAAAAATAAGCGCCCGATGATCCCATCCTCAAGTTCGTCCGCCGCTAAAATGGCCAAAAAACGGGTGGGCTATAGCCTTGGGGGGAGGGGCTGGCCAAGTTCGTCCGCCGGACTCGCAATGGGGCCAGACATTGCGAGGGGCCTCCATCTGCCAAAAATAGGCAGCGGGCACTGCTGCGCCCAAAAATTAGTGCCCGAAGGTCCCGTCCCCAAGTTCGTCCGCTGCGAAAATACCCAAAAAACGGGTGGGCTATAGCCTTGGGGGGAGGGGCTGGCCAAGTTCGTCCGCTGGACTCGGAATGGGGCCAGACTTTGCGAGGGGCCTCCGTGTGCCAAAAATAGGCCGCGGACACTGCCGCTCCCGAAGGTCCCGTCCCCAAGTTCGTCCGCCATAAAAATTCCCAAAAAACGGGTGGGCTATAGCCTTGGGGGGATGGGCTGGCCGAGTTCGTCCGCCGGACTCGGAATGGGGACAGACTTTGCGAGGGGCCTCCGTGTGCCAAAATTAGTCTGCGGGCACAGCCGCGCCCAAAAAGAAGCGCCCGATGATCCCATCCTCAAGTTCGTCCGCCGCTAAAATGGCCAAAAAACGGGTGGGCTATAGCCTTGGGGGGAGGGGCTGGCCAAGTTCGTCCGCCGGACTCGGAATGGGGCCAGACATTTCGAGGGGCCTCCATGTGCCAAAAATAGGCAGCGGGCACTGCTGCTCCCAAAAATTAGTGCCCGAAGGTCCCGTCCCCAAGTTCGTCCGCCGCAAAAATACCCAAAAAACGGGTGGGCTATAGCCTTGGGGGGAGGGGCTGGCCAAGTTCATCCGCTGGACTCGGAATGGGGCCAGACTTTGCGAGGGGCCTCCGTGTGCCAAAAATAGGCCGCGGGCACTGCCGCTCTCGAAGGTCCCGTCCCCAAGTTCGTCCGCCATAAAAATTCCCAAAAAACGGGTGGGCTATAGCCTTGGGGGGATGGGCTGGCCGAGTTCGTCCGCCGGACTCGGAATGGGGACAGACTTTGCGAGGGGCCTCCGTGTGCCAAAATTAGGCTGCGGGCACTGCCGCACCCAAAAATAAGCGCCCGAAGATCCCATCCTCAATTTCGTCCGCCGCTAAAATGGCCAAAAAACGGGTGGGCTATAGCCTTGGGGGGAGGGGCTGGCCAAGTTCGTGCGCCGGACTCGGAATGGGGCCAGACTTTGCGAGGGGCCTCCGTGTGCCAAAAATAGGCCGCGGGGACTGCCGCGCCAAAAAATAGGTGCCCGAAGGTTCCGTCCCCAAGTTCGTCCGCCGCAAAAGTGCCCAAAAAATGGGTTGGCTATAGCCTTGAGGGGAGGGGCAGGCCAAGTTCGTCCGGCGGACTCGGAATTGGGCCAGACTTTGCGAGGGGCCTCCGTGTGCCAAAAATAGGCCGCGGGTACTGTCGCGTACAAAAATAAGCACCCGAAGGTCCCGTCCTCAAGTTCGTCCGCCGTAAAAATGCCCAAAAAACGGGTGGGCTATAGCCTTGGGGGGAGGGGCTGGCAAAGTTCGTCCGCCGGATTCGGAATGGGGCCAGACTTTGCGAGGGGCCTCCGTGTGCCCAAAATAGGCCGCGGGCACTGCCGCGCCCAAAAATAAGCGCTCAAAGGTCCCGTCCCCTAGTTCATCCGCCGCAAAAATGCCCAAAAAACGGGTGGGCTGTAGCCTTGGGGGGAGGGGCTGGTCAAGTTCGTCCGCTGGACTCGGAATGGGGCCAGACTTTGCGAGGGGCCTCCGTGTGCCAAAAATAGGCCGCGGGCACTGCGGCGCCCAAAAATAAGGACCTGAAGGCCCCGTCCCCAAGTTCGTCCGCCGCAAAAATACCTAAAAAACGGGTGGGCTATAGCGTTGGGGGGAGGGGCTGGCCAAGTTCGTCCGCTGGACTCGGAATGGGGCCAGACTTTGCGAGGGGCCTCCGCGTGCCAAAAATAGGCCGCGGGCACTGCCGCACCCGAAGGTCCCGTCCCCAAGTTCGTCCGCCATAAAAATTCCCAAAAAACGGGTGGGCTATAGCCTTGGGGGGATGGGCTGGCCGAGTTCGTCCGCCGGACTCGGAATGGGGACAGACTTTGCGAGGGGCCTCCGTGTGCCAAAATTAGGCTGCGGGCACTGCCGCACCCAAAAATAAGCGCCCGAAGATCCCATCCTCAATTTCGTCCGCCGCTAAAATGGCCAAAAAACGGGTGGGCTATAGCCTTGGGGGGAGGGGCTGGCCAAGTTCGTGCGCCGGACTCGGAATGGGGCCAGACTTTGCGAGGGGCCTCCGTGTGCCAAAAATAGGCCGCGGGGACTGCCGCGCCAAAAAATAGGTGCCCGAAGGTTCCGTCCCCAAGTTCGTCCGCCGCAAAAGTGCCCAAAAAATGGGTTGGCTATAGCCTTGAGGGGAGGGGCTGGCCAAGTTCGTCCGGCGGACTCGGAATTGGGCCAGACTTTGCGAGGGGCCTCCGTGTGCCAAAAATAGGCCGCGGGTACTGTCGCGCACAAAAATAAGCACCCGAAGGTCCCGTCCTCAAGTTCGTCCGCCGTAAAAATGCCCAAAAAACGGGTGGGCTATAGCCTTGGGGGGAGGGGCTGGCAAAGTTCGTCCGCCGGATTCGGAATGGGGCCAGACTTTGCGAGGGGCCTCCGTGTGCCCAAAATAGGCCGCGGGCACTGCCGCGCCCAAAAATAAGCGCTCAAAGGTCCCGTCCCCTAGTTCATCCGCCGCAAAAATGCCCAAAAAACGGGTGGGCTGTAGCCTTGGGGGGAGGGGCTGGCCAAGTTCGTCCGCGGGACTCGGAATGGGGCCAGACTTTGCGAGGGGCCTCCGTGTGCCAAAAATAGGCCGCGGGCACTGCGGCGCCCAAAAATAAGGACCCGAAGGCCCCGTCCCCAAGTTCGTCCGCCGCAAAAATACCCAAAAAACGGGTGGGCTATAGCCTTGGGGGGAGGGGCTGGCCAAGTTCATCCGCTGGACTCGGAATGGGGCCAGACTTTGCGAGGGGCCTCCGTGTGCCAAAAATAGGCCGCGGGCACTGCCGCTCTCGAAGGTCCCGTCCCCAAGTTCGTCCGCCATAAAAATTCCCAAAAAACGGGTGGGCTATAGCCTTGGGGGGATGGGCTGGCCGAGTTCGTCCGCCGGACTCGGAATGGGGACAGACTTTGCGAGGGGCCTCCGTGTGCCAAAATTAGGCTGCGGGCACTGCCGCACCCAAAAATAAGCGCCCGAAGATCCCATCCTCAATTTCGTCCGCCGCTAAAATGGCCAAAAAACGGGTGGGCTATAGCCTTGGGGGGAGGGGCTGGCCAAGTTCGTGCGCCGGACTCGGAATGGGGCCAGACTTTGCGAGGGGCCTCCGTGTGCCAAAAATGGGCCGCGGGGACTGCCGCGCCAAAAAATAGGTGCCCGAAGGTTCCGTCCCCAAGTTCGTCCGCCGCAAAAGTGCCCAAAAAATGGGTTGGCTATAGCCTTGAGGGGAGGGGCAGGCCAAGTTCGTCCGGCGGACTCGGAATTGGGCCAGACTTTGCGAGGGGCCTCCGTGTGCCAAAAATAGGCCGCGGGGTACTGTCGCGCACAAAAATAAGCACCCGAAGGTCCCGTCCTCAAGTTCGTCCGCCGTAAAAATGCCCAAAAAACGGGGTGGGCTATAGCCTTGGGGGGAGGGGCTGGCAAAGTTCGTCCGCCGGATTCGGAATGGGGCCAGACTTTGCGAGGGGCCTCCGTGTGCCCAAAATAGGCCGCGGGCACTGCCGCGCCCAAAAATAAGCGCTCAAAGGTCCCGTCCCCAAGTTCATCCGCCGCAAAAATGCCCAAAAAACGGGTGGGCTGTAGCCTTGGGGGGAGGGGCTGGCCAAGTTCGTCCGCTGGACTCGGAATGGGGCCAGACTTTGCGATGGGCCTCCGTGTGCCAAAAATAGGCCGCGGGCACTGCGGCGCCCAAAAATAAGGACCTGAAGGCCCCGTCCCCAAGTTCGTCCGCCGCAAAAATACCTAAAAAACGGGTGGGCTATAGCGTTGGGGGGAGGGGCTGGCCAAGTTCGTCCGCTGGACTCGGAATGGGGCCAGACTTTGCGAGGGGCCTCCGCGTGCTAAAAATAGGCCGCGGGCACTGCCGCACCCGAAGGTCCCGTCCCCAAGTTCGTCCGCCATAAAAATTCCCAAAAAACGGGTGGGCTATAGCCTTGGGGGGATGGGCTGGCCGAGTTCGTCCGCCGGACTCGGAATGGGGACAGACTTTGCGAGGGGCCTCCGTGTGCCAAAATTAGGCTGCGGGCACTGCCGTACCCAAAAATAAGCGCCCGAAGATCCCATCCTCAATTTCGTCCGCCGCTAAAATGGCCAAAAAACGGGTGGGCTATAGCCTTGGGGGGAGGGGCTGGCCAAGTTCGTGCGCCGGACTCGGAATGGGGCCAGACTTTGCGAGGGGCCTCCGTGTGGCAAAAATAGGCCGCGGGGACTGCCGCGCCAAAAAATAGGTGCCCGAAGGTTCCGTCCCCAAGTTCGTCCGCCGCAAAAGTGCCCAAAAAATGGGTTGGCTATAGCCTTGAGGGGAGGGGCTGGCCAAGTTCGTCCGGCGGACTCGGAATTGGGCCAGACTTTGCGAGGGGCCTCCGTGTGCCAAAAATAGGCCGCGGGTACTGTCGCGCACAAAAATAAGCACCCGAAGGTCCCGTCCTCAAGTTCGTCCGCCGTAAAAATGCCCAAAAAACGGGTGGGCTATAGCCTTGGGGGGAGGGGCTGGCAAAGTTCGTCCGCCGGATTCGGAATGGGGCCAGACTTTGCGAGGGGCCTCCGTGTGCCCAAAATAGGCCGCGGGCACTGCCGCGCCCAAAAATAAGCGCTCAAAGGTCCCGTCCCCTAGTTCATCCGCCGCAAAAATGCCCAAAAAACGGGTGGGCTGTAGCCTTGGGGGGAGGGGCTGGCCAAGTTCGTCCGCGGGACTCGGAATGGGGCCAGACTTTGCGAGGGGCCTCCGTGTGCCAAAAATAGGCCGCGGGCACTGCGGCGCCCAAAAATAAGGACCCGAAGGCCCCGTCCCCAAGTTCGTCCGCCGCAAAAATACCCAAAAAACGGGTGGGCTATAGCCTTGGGGGGAGGGGCTGGCCAAGTTCGTCCGCTGGACTCGGAATGGGGCCAGACTTTGCGAGGGGCCTCCGTGTGCCAAAAATAGGCCGCGGGCACTGCCGCGCCCGAAGGTCCCGTCCCCAAGTTCGTCCGCCATAAAAATTCCCAAAAAACGGGTGGGCTATAGCCTTGGGGGGATGGGCTGGCCGAGTTCGTCCGCCGGACTCAGAATGGGGACAGACTTTGCGAGGGGCCTCCGTGTGCCAAAATTAGGCTGCGGGCACTGCCGCGCCCAAAAATAAGTGCCCGAAGATCCCATCCTCAAGTTCGTCCGCCGCTAAAATGGCCAAAAAACGGGTGGGCTATAGCCTTGGGGGGAGGGGCTGGCCAAGTTCGTGCGCCGGACTCGGAATGGGGCCAGACTTTGCGAGGGGCCTCCGTGTGCCAAAAATAGGCCGCGGGGACTGCCGCGCCAAAAAATAAGCGCCCGAAGGTTCCGTCCCCAAGTTCGTCTGCCGAAAAAATGCCCAAAAAACGGGTGGGCTATAGCCTTGGGGGGAGGGGCTGGCCAAGTTCATCCGCCGGACTCGGAATGGGGCCAGACTTTGCGAGGGGCCTCCATGTGCCAAAAATAAGAGCCCGAAGGTCCCGTCCCCATGTTCGTCCGCAGCAAAAATGCCCAAAAAACGGGTGAGCTATAGCCTTGGGGGGAAGGGCTGGCCAAGTTCGTCCGCCAGACTCGGAATGGGGCCAGACTTTGCGAGGGGCCTCCGGGTGCCAAAAATAGGCCGCGGACACTACCGCGCCAAAAAATAACCGCCCGAAGGTCCCGTCCCCAAGTTCGTCCGCCGCAAAAATGCCCAACAAACGGGTGGGCTATAGCCTTGGGGGGAGGGGCTGGCCAAGTTCGTCCGCCGGACTCGGAATAGGGCCAGACTTTACGAGGGGCATCTGTGTGCCAAAAATAGGCCGTGGGGACTGCCGCGCCCAAAAATAAGTGCCCGTCGGTCCCGTCCCCAAGTTCGCCCGCCGCAAAAATGCCCAAAAAACGGGTGGGCTATAGCCTTGGGGGGAGGGGGTGGCCAAGTTCGTCCGCCAGACTCGGAATGGGGCCAGACTTTGCGAGGGGCCTCCGGGTGCCAAAAATAGGCTGCGGACACTACCACGCCCAAAAATAACCGCCCGAAGGTCCCGTCCCCAAGTTCGTCCGCCGCAAAAATGCCCAACAAACAGGTGGGCTATAGCCTTGGGGGGAGGGGCGGGCCAAGTTCGTCCGCCGGACTCGGAATAGAGCCAGACTTTACGAGGGGCATCTGTGTGCCAAAAATAGGCCGTGGGGACTGCCGCGCCCAAAAATAAGTGCCCGTCGGTCCCGTCCCCAAGTTCGCCCGCCGCAAAAATGCCCAAAAAACGGGTGGGCTATAGCCTTGGGGGGAGGGGGTGGCCAAGTTCGTCCGCCAGACTCGGAATGGGGGCAGACTTTGCGAGGGGCCTCCGGGTGCCAAAAATAGGCTGCGGACACTACCACGCCCAAAAATAACCGCCCGAAGGTCCCGTCCCCAAGTTCGTCCGCCGCAAAAATGCCCAAAAAACGGGTGGGCTATAGCCTTGCGGGGAGGGGCTGGCCAAGTTCGTCCGCCGGACTCGGAATAGGCCCAGACTTTACGAGGGGCCTCCGTGTACCAAAAATAGGCCGCGGACACTGCCGCGCCCAAAAATAAGAGCCCGAAGGTCCCGTCCCCAAGTTCGTCTGCCGCAAAAAAGCCCAAAAAACGGGTGGGCTATAGCCTTGGGGGGAGGGGCTGGCCAAGTTCGTCCGCCGGACTCAGAATGGGGCCAGACTTTGCGAGGGGCCTCCGTGTGCCAAAAATAGGCCGCGGGCAATGGCGCGCCGAAAAATAAGCACCCGAAGGTCCCGTCCCCAAGTTCGTCCGTCGCAAAAATGCCCAAAAAACGGGTGGGCTATAGCCTTGGGGGGAGGGGCTGGCCAAGTTCGTCCGCCGGACTCGGAATGGGGCCAGACTTTGCGAGGGGCCTCCGTGTGCCAACAATAGGCCGCGGGCACTGCCGCGTCTGAAGGTCCCGTCCCCAAGTTCGTCCGCAGCAAAAGTACCCAAAAAATGGGTTGGTTATAGCCTTGAGGGGAGGGGCTAGCCAAGTTCGTCCGGCGGACTCGGAATTGGGCCAGACTTTGCGAGGGGCCTCCGTGTGCCAAAAATAGGCCGCGGGTACTGTCGCGCCCAAAAATAAGCACCTGAAGGTCCCGTCCCAAAGTTCGTCCGCCGCAAAAATGCCCAAAAAACGGGTGGGCTATAGCCTTGGGGGGAGGGGCTGGCCAAGTTCGTCCGCCGGACTCAGAATGGGGCCACACTTTGCGAGGGGCCTCCGTGTACCCAAAATAGGCCGCGGGCACATTCGCGCCCAAAAATAAGCATCCGAAGGTCCCGGTCCCCAAGTTCGTCCGCCGCAAAAATGCCCAAAAAACGGGTGGGCTGTAGCCTTGGGGGGAGGGGTTGGCCAAGTTCGTCCGCCGGACTCAGAATGGGGCCAGACTTTGTGAGGGGCCTCCGTGTGCCAAAAATAGGCCGCGAGCACTGCTGCACCCAAAAATAAGCGCCCGAAGATCCGGTCCCTAAGTTCGTCCACCGCAAAAATGCCCAAAAAACGGGTGGGCTATAGCCTTGGGGGGAGGGGTGGCCAAGTTCGTCCGCCGGACTTGAAATGGGGCCAGACTTTGCGAGGCGCCTCCGTGTGCCAAAAAAAGGCCGCGGGCGCAGCCGCGTCCAAAAATATGTGCCCGAAGGTCCCGTCCTCAAGTTCGTCCGCCGCAAAAATACCCAAAAAACAGGTGGGCTATAGCGTTGGGGGGAGGGGCTGGCAAAGTTCGTCCGCCGGACTCGGAATGGGGCCAGACTTTGCGAGGGGCCTCCGTGTGCCCAAAATAGGCCGCGGGCACTGCCGCGCCCAAAAATATGTGCTCGAAGGTCCCGTCCCCTAGTTCATCCGCCGCAAAAATGCCCAAAAAACGGGTGGGCTATAGCCTTGGGGGGAGGGGCTGGCCAAGTTCGTCCGCTGGACTCGGAATGGGGCCAGACTTTGCGAGGGGCCTCCGTGTGCCAAAAATAGGCCGCGGGCAATGGCGCGCCCAAAAATAAGCACCCGAAGGTCCCGTCCCCAAGTTCGTCCGCCGCAAAAATGCCCAAAAAACGGGTGGGCTATAGCCTTGGGGGGAGGGGCTGGCCAAGTTCGTCCGCCGGACTTGGAATAGGGCCAGACTTTACGAGGGGCCTCCGTGTACCAAAAATAGGCCGCGGACACTGCCGCGCCCAAAAATAAGTGCCCGAAGGTCCCGTCCCCAAGTTCGTCCGCCGCAAAAATGCCCAAAAAACGGGTGGGCTATAGGCTTGGGGGGAGCGGCTGGCCAAGTTCGTCCGCCGGACTTGGAATGGGGCCAGAATTTTCGATGGGCCTCCATGTGCCAAAAATAAGAGGCCAAAGGTCCCGTCCCCAAGTTCGTCCGCTGCAAAAATGCCCAAAAAATGGGTTGGTTATAGCCTTGAGGGGAGGGGCTAGCCAAGTTCGTCCGGCGGACTCGGAATTGGGCCAGACTTTGCGAGGGGCCTCCGTGTGCCAAAAATAGGCCGCGGGTACTGTCGCGCCCAAAAATAAGCACCTGAAGGTCCCGTCCCAAAGTTCGTCCGCCGCAAAAATGCCCAAAAAACGGGTGGGCTATAGCCTTGGGGGGAGGGGCTGGCCAAGTTCGTCCGCCGGACTCAGAATGGGGCCAGACTTTGCGAGGGGCCTCCGTGTACCCAAAATAGGCCGTGGGCACTGCCGCGCCCAAAAATAAGCAGCCGAAGGTCCCAGTCCCCAAGTTCGTCCGCCGCAAAAATGCCCAAAAAACGGGTGGGCTGTAGCCTTGGGGGGAGGGGCTGGCCAAGTTCGTCCGCCGGACTCAGAATGGGGCCAGACTTTGTGAGGGGCCTCCGTGTGCCAAAAATAGGCCGCGGGCACTGCTGCACCCAAAAATAAGCGCCCGAATATCCGGTCCCTAAGTTCGTCCACCGCAAAAATGCCCAAAAAACGGGTGGGCTATAGCCTTGGGGGAAGGGGTGGCCAAGTTCGTCCGCCGGACTTGGAATAGGGCCAGACTTTACGAGGGGCCTCCGTGTACCAAAAATAGGCCGCGGACACTGCCGCGCCCAAAAATAAGTGCCCGAAGGTCCCGTCCCCAAGTTCGTCCGCCGCAAAAATGCCCAAAAAACGGGTGGGCTATAGGCTTGGGGGGAGCGGCTGGCCAAGTTCGTCCGCCGGACTCGGAATGGGGCCAGAATTTTCGATGGGCCTCCGTGTGCCAAAAATAAGAGGCCAAAGGTCCCGTCCCCAAGTTCGTCCGCTGCAAAAATGCCCAAAAAACGGGTGGGCTATAGCCTTGGGTGGAGGGGCTGGCCAAGTTCATCCGCCGGGCTCGGAATGGGGCCAGACTTTGCGAGGGGCCTCCGGGTACCCAAAATAGGCCGCGGGCACTGCCGCGCCCAAAAATAAGCGCTCGAAGGTCCCGTCCCATAGTTCATCCGCCGCAAAAATGCCCAAAAAACGGGTGGGCGATAGCCTTGGGGGGACGGGCTGTCCAAGTTCGTCCGCCGGACTCGGAATGGAGCCAGACTTTGACAGGGGCCTCCGTGCACCAAAATTAGGCCATGGGCACTGCCGCGCCCAAAAATAAGTGCCTGAAGGTCCCGACCTCAAGTTCGTCCGCCGCAAAAATGCCCAAAAAATGGGTGGGCTATAGCCTTGGGGGGAGGGGCTGGCAAAGTTCGTCCGCCGGACTCGGAATGGGGCCAGACTTTGCGAGGGGCCTCCGTGTGCCCAAAATAGGCCGCGGGCACCGCCTCGCCCAAAAATAAGCGCCGGAAGGTCCCGTCCCCTAGTTCATCCGCCGCAAAAATGCCCAAAAAACGGGTGGGCTATAGCCTTGGGGGGAGGGGCTGGCCAAGTTCGTCCGCTGGACTCGGAATGGGGCCAGACTTTGCGAGGGGCCTCCGTGTACCAAAAATAGGCCCCGGGCACTGCCGCGCACAAAAATAAGCGGCAAAAGGTCTCATCCCCAAGTTTGTCCGCCGAAAAAATGCCCAAAAAATGGGTGGGCTATAGCCTTGGGGGGAGGGGCTGGCCAAGTTCCTCCGCCGGACTCGTAATGGGGCCGTACTTTGCGAGGGGCCTCCGTGTGCCAAAAATAGGCCGCGGACACTGCCGCGCATAAAAATAAGCACCCGAAGGCCCCGTACCCAAGTTCGTCTGCAGAAAAAATGCCCAAAAAACAGGTGCGCTATAGCCTAGGGGGGAGGGGCTGGCCAAGTTCGTCCGCCGGACTCGGAATGGGGCCAGACTTTGTGAGGGGCCTCGGTTTGCCAAAATTAGGCCGCAGGCACAGCCGCGCCCAAAAATAAGTGCCCGAAGGTCCCGTCCCCCAGTTCGTCCGCAGCGAAAATGCCCAAAAAACGGGTGGGCTATAGCCTTGGGGGCAGGGGCTGGCCAAGTTCGTCCGCCAGACTCGAAATGGGGCCAGACTTTGCGAGGGGCCTCGGTGTGCAAAAACTAGGTCACGGGCACTGCCGCGCCCAAAAATAAGCTCCCGAAGGTCCTGACCCCAAGTTCGTCCGCCGCAAAAATGGCCAAAAAATGGGTGGGCTATAGCCTTGGGGGGAGGGGCTGGCAAAGTTCGTCCGCCGGACTCGGAATGGGGCCAGACTTTGCGAGGGGCCTCCGTGTGCCCAAAATAGGCCGCGGGCACTGCCGCGTCCAAAAATAAGCGCTCGAAGGTCCCGTCCCATAGTTCATCCGCCGCAAAAATGCCCAAAAAACGGGTGGGCGATAGCCTTGGGGGGACGGGCTGTCCAAGTTCGTCCGCCGGACTCGGAATGGAGCCAGACTTTGACAGGGGCCTCCGTGCACCAAAATTAGGCCATGGGCACTGCCGCGCCCAAAAATAAGCGCCTGAAGGTCCCGACCTCAAGTTCGTCCGCCGCAAAAATGCCCAAAAAATGGGTGGGCTATAGCCTTGGGGGGAGGGGCTGGCAAAGTTCGTCCGCCGGACTCGGAATGGGGCCAGACTTTGCGAGGGGCCTCCGTGTGCCCAAAATAGGCCGCGGGCACTGCCGCGCCCAAAAATAAGCGCCGGAAGGTCCCGTCCCCTAGTTCATCCGCCGCAAAAATGCCCAAAAAACGGGTGGGCTATAGCCTTGGGGGGAGGGGCTGGCCAAGTTCGTCCGCTGGACTCGGAATGGGGCCAGACTTTGCGAGGGGCCTCCGTGTGCCAAAAATAGGCCGCGGGCACTGGCGCACCCAAAAATAAGCACCCTAAGGTCCCGTCCCGAAGTTCGTTCGCCGCAAAAATGCCCAAAAAACGGGTGGGCTATAGCCTTGGGGGGAGGGGCTTGCCAAGTTCGTCCGCTGGACTCGGAATGGGGCCAGACTTTGCGAGGGGCCTCCGTGTGCCAACAATAGGCTGCGGGCACTGCCGCGCCCGATGGTCCCGTCCCAAAAAACGGGTGGGCTATAGCCTTGGGGGGATGGGCAGGCCGAGTTCGTCCGCCGGACTCGGAATGGGGACAGACTTTGCGAGGTGCCTCCGTGTGCCAAAATTAGGCTGCGGGCACTGCCGCGCCCAAAAATAAGCGCCCGAAGATCCCATCCTCAAGTTCATCCGCCGCTAAAATGGCCAAAAAACGGGTGGGCTATAGCCTTGGGGGGAGGGGCTGGCCAAGTTCGTCCGCCGGACACAGAATGGGTCCAGACTTTGTGAGGGGCCTCCGTGTGCCAAAAATAGGCCCCGGGCACTGCCGCGCACAAAAATAAGCGGCAAAAGGTCCCATCCCCAAGTTTGTCCGCCGCAAAAATGCCCAAAAAATGGGTGGGCTATAGCCTTGGGGGGAGGGGCTGGCCAAGTTCATCCGCCGGACTCGGAATGGGGCCGTACTTTGCGAGGGGCCTCCGTGTGCCAAAAATAGGCCGCGGGCACTGCCGCGCAAAAAAATAAGCACCCGAAGGTCCCGTACCCAACTTCGTCTGCCGCAAAAATGCCCAAAAAACGAGTGCGCTATAGCCTTGGGGGGAGGGGCTGGCCAAGTTCGTCCGCCGGACTCGGAATGGGGCCAGACTTTGCGAGGGGCCTCGGTGTGCCAAAAATAGGCCGCAGGCACAGCCGCGCCCAAAAATAAGTGCCCGAAGGTCCCGTCCCCAAGTTCGTCCGCAGCGAAAATTCCCAAAAAACGGGTGGGCTATAGCCATGGGGGGAGGGGCAGGCCAAGTTCGTCCTCCGGACTCGGAATGGGGCCAGACTTTGCGAGGGGCCTCGGTGTGCCAAAAATAGGCCGCAGGCACAGCCGCGAACAAAAATAAGTGCCCGAAGGTCCCGTCCCCATGTTCGTCCGCAGTGAAAATGCCCAAAAAACGGGTGGGCTATAGCCTTGGGGGGAGGGGCTGGCCAAGTTCGTCCGGCAGACTCGGAATGGGGCCAGACTTTGCGAGGGGCCTCGGTGTGCCAAAAATAGGCCGCAGGCACAGCCGCGAACAAAAATAAGTGCCCGAAGGTCCCGTCCCCAAGTTCGTCCGCAGTGAAAATGCCCAAAAAACGGGTGGGCTATAGCCTTGGGGGGAGGGGCTGGCCAAGTTCGTCCGGCAGGCTCGGAATGGGGCCAGACTTTGCGAGGGGCCTCGGTGTGCCAAAAATAGGCCGCAGGCACAGCCGCTCCCAAAAATAAGTGCCCGAAGGTCCCGTCCCCAAGTTCGTCCGCAGCGAAAATTCCCAAAAAACGGGTGGGCTATAGCCATGGGGGGAGGGGCAGGCCAAGTTCGTCCTCCGGACTCGGAATGGGGCCAGACTTTGCGAGGGGCCTCCGTGTGACAACTATAGGCCGCGGGCACTGCCGCGCCCAAAAATAAGTGCCCGAAGGTCTCGTCCCCAAGTTCGTCCGCCGAACAAATGCCCAAAAAACGGGTGGGCTATAGCCTTGGGGGGAGGGGCTGGCCAAGCTCGTCCGCTGGACTCGGAATGGGGCCAGACTTTGCAAGGGGGCCTCCGTGTGCCAAAAATAGGCCACGGGCACTGCCGCACCCAAAAATAAGCGCCCGAAGGTCCCGTCCCCAAGTTCGTCCGCCGCAAAAATGCCCAAAAAACGGGTGGGATATAGCCTTGGGGGGAGGGGCTGGCCAAGTTCGTCCGCCGGACTCGCAATGGGGCCAGACTTTGCGAGGGGCCTCCATGTGCCAAAAATAGGCCACGGACAATGCCGCACCCAAAATAAGGGCCCAAAGGTCCCGTCCCCAAGTTCGTCCGCCGCAAAAATGCCCAAAAAACAGGTGGGCTATAGCCTTGGGGGCAGGGGCTGGCCAAGTTCGTCCGCCGGACTTGGAATGGCGCCAGACTTTGCGAGGGGCCTCCGTGTGCCAAATATAGGCCGCGGGCACTACCGTGCCCAAAAATAAGTGCCCGAAGGTCCCGTCCCCAAGTTCGTCCACCAAACAATTGCCCAAAAAACGGGTGGGCTATAGCCTTTGGGGGAAGGGCTGGCCAAGCTCGTCCGCCGGACTCGGAATGGGGCCAGACTTTGCGAGGGGCCTCTATGTGCGAAAACTAGGTCGCGGGCACTGCCGCGCCCAAAAATAAGCTCCCGACGGTCCCGACCCCAAGTTCGTCCGCCGCAAAAATGGCCAAAAAATGGGTGGGCTATAGCCTTGGGGGGAGGGGCTGGCCAAGTTCATCCGCCGGACTCGGAATGGGGTCGTACTTTGCGAGGGGCCTCCGGTGTGCCAAAAATAGGCTGCGGGCACTGCCGCGCAAAAAAAAATAAGCACCCGAAGGTCCCGTACCTAAGTTCGTCTGCCGCAAAAATGCCCAAAAAACGGGTGCGCTATAGTCTTGGGGGGAGGGGCTGGCCAAGTTCGTCCGCCGGACTCGGAATGGGGCCAGACTTTGCGAGGGGCCTCGGTGTGCCAAAAATAGGCCGCAGGCACAGCCGCGAACAAAAATAAGTGCCCGAAGGTCCCGTCCCCATGTTCGTCCGCAGTGAAAATGCCCAAAAAACGGGTGGGCTATAGCCTTGGGGGGAGGGGCTGGCCAAGTTCGTCCGGCAGACTCGAAATGGGGCCAGACTTTGCGAGGGGCCTCGGTGTGCCAAAAATAGGCCGCAGGCACAGCCGCGAACAAAAATAAGTGCCCGAAGGTCCCGTCCCCAAGTTCGTCCGCAGTGAAAATGCCCAAAAAACGGGTGGGCTATAGCCTTGGGGGGAGGGGCTGGCCAAGTTCGTCCGGCAGGCTCGGAATGGGGCCAGACTTTGCGAGGGGCCTCGGTGTGCCAAAACTAGGTCGAGGGCACTGCCGCGCCCAAAAATAAGCTCCCGAAGGTCCCGACCCCAAGTTCGTCCGCCGCAAAAATGGCCAAAAAATGGGTGGGCTATAGCCTTGGGGGGAGGGGCTGGCCAAGTTCGTCCGCCGGACTCGGAATGGGGCCAGACTTTGCGAGGGGCCTCTATGTGCCAAAACTAGGTCGCGGGCACTGCCGCTCCAAAAAATAAGCTCCCGAAGGTCCCGACCCCAAGTTCGTCCGCCGCAAAAATGGCCAAAAAATGGGTGGGCTATAGCCTTGGGGAGAGGGGCTGGCCAAGCTCGTCCGCCGGACTCGGAATGGGGCCAGACTTTGCAAGGGGGCCTCTGTGTGCTAAAAATAGGCCGTGGACACTGCCGTGCCCAAAAATAAGCCCCCGAAGGTCCCGTCCCCAAGTTCGTCTGCCGCAAAAATGCCCAAAAAACGAGTGCGCTATAGCCTTGGGGGGAGGGGCTGGCCAAGTTCGTCCGCCGGACTCGGAATGGGGCCAGACTTTGCGACGGGCCTCGGTGTGCCAAAAATAGGCCGCAGGCACAGCCGCGCCCAAAAATAAGTGCCCGAAGGTCCCGTCCCCAAGTTCGTCCGCAGCAAAAATTCCCAAAAAACGGGTGGGCTATAGCCATGGGGGGAGGGGCTGGCCAAGTTCGTCCTCCGGACTCGGAATGGGGCCAGACTTTGCGAGGGGCCTCCGTGTGACAACTATAGGCCGCGGGCACTGCCGCGCCCAAAAATAAGTGCCCGAAGGTCTCGTCCCCAAGTTCGTCCGCCGAACAAATGCCCAATAAACGGGTGGGCTATAGCCTTGGGGGGAGGGGCTGGCCAAGCTCGTCCGCCGGACTCGGAATGGGGCCAGACTTTGCGACGGGCCTCGGTGTGCCAAAAATAGGCCGCAGGCACAGCCGCGCCCAAAAATAAGTGCCCGAAGGTCCCGTCCCCAAGTTCGTCCGCAGCAAAAATTCCCAAAAAACGGGTGGGCTATAGCCATGGGGGGAGGGGCTGGCCAAGTTCGTCCTCCGGACTCGGAATGGGGCCAGACTTTGCGAGGGGCCTCCGTGTGACAACTATAGGCCGCGGGCACTGCCGCGCCCAAAAATAAGTGCCCGAAGGTCTCGTCCCCAAGTTCGTCCGCCGAACAAATGCCCAATAAACGGGTGGGCTATAGCCTTGGGGGGAGGGGCTGGCCAAGCTCGTCCGCCGGACTCGGAATGGGGCCAGACTTTGCAAGGGGGCCTCCGTGTGCCAAAAATAGGCCACGGGCACTGCCGCACCCAAAAATAAGCGCCCGAAGGTCCCGTCCCCAAGTTCGTCCGCCGCAAGAATGCCCAAAAAACGGGTGGGATATAGCCTTGGGGGGAGGGGCTGGCCAAGTTCGTCCGCCGGACTCGCAATGGGGCCAGACTTTGCGAGGGGCCTCCGTGTGCCAAAAATACGCCACGGACAATGCCGCACCCAAAATAAGGGCCCAAAGGTCCCGTCCCCAAGTTCGTCCGCCGCAAAAATGCCCAAAAAACAGGTGGGCTATAGCCTTGGGGGCAGGGGCTGGCCAAGTTCGTCCGCCGGACTTGGAATGGGGCCAGACTTTGCGAGGGGCCTGCGTGTGCCAAATATAGGCCGCGGGCACTACCGCGCCCAAAAATAAGTGCCCGAAGGTCCGGTCCCCAAGTTCGTCCACCAAACAATTGCCCAAAAAACGGGTGGGCTATAGCCTTTGGGGGAGGAGCTGGCCAAGCTCGTCCGCCGGACTCGGAATGGGGCCAGACTTTGCGAGGGGCCTCTATGTGCCAAAACTAGGTCGCGGGCACTGCCGCGCCCAAAAATAAGCTCCCGAAGGTCCCGACCCCAAGTTCGTCCGCCGCAAAAATGGCCAAAAAATGGGTGGGCTATAGCCTTGGGGGGAGGGGCTGGCCAAGTTCATCCGCCGGACTCGGAATGGGGCCGTACTTTGCGAGGGGCCTCCGTGTGCCAAAACTAGGCTGCGGGCACTGCCGCGCAAAAAAATAAGCACCCGAAGGTCCCGTACCCAACTTCGTCTGCCGCAAAAATGCCCAAAAAACGAGTGCGCTATAGCCTTGGGGGGAGGGGCTGGCCAAGTTCATCCGCCGGACTCGGAATGGGGCCGTACTTTGCGAGGGGCCTCCGTGTGCCAAAAATAGGCCGCGGGCACTGCCGCACAAAAAAATAAGCACCCGAAGGTCCCGTACCCAACTTCGTCTGCCGCAAAAATGCCCAAAAAACGAGTGCGCTATAGCCTTGGGGGGAGGGGCTGCCCAAGTTCGTCCGCCGGACTCGGAATGGGGCCAGACTTTGCGAGGGGCCTCGGTGTGCCAAAAATAGGCTGCAGGCACAGCCGCGCCCAAAAATAAGTGCCCGAAGGTCCCGTCCCCAAGTTCGTCCGCAGCGAAAATTCCCAAAAAACGGGTGGGCTATAGCCATGGGGGGAGGGGCTGGCCAAGTTCGTCCTCCGGACTCGGAATGGGGCCAGACTTTGCGAGGGGCCTCCGTGTGACAACTATAGGCCGCGGACACTGCCGCGCCCAAAAATAAGTGCCCGAAGGTCTCGTCCCCAAGTTCGTCCGCCGAACAAATGCCCAAAAAACGGGTGGGCTATAGCCTTGGGGGGAGGGGCTGGCCAAGCTCGTCCGCCGGACTCGGAATGGGGCCAGACTTTGCAAGGGGGCCTCCGTGTGCCAAAAATAGGCCACGGGCACTGCCGCACCCAAAAATAAGCGCCCGAAGGTCCCGTCCCCAAGTTCGTCCGCCGCAAAAATGCCCAAAAAACGGGTGGGATATAGCCTTGGGGGGAGGGGCTGGCCAAGTTCGTCCGCCGGACTCGCAATGGGGCCAGACTTTGCGAGGGGCCTCCGTGTGCCAAAAATAGGCCACGGACAATGCCGCACCCAAAATAAGGGCCCAAAGGTCCCGTCCCCAAGTTCGTCCGCCGCAAAAATGCCCAAAAAACAGGTGGGCTATAGCCTTGGGGGCAGGGGCTGGCCAAGTTCGTCCGCCGGACTTGGAATGGGGCCAGACTTTGCGAGGGGCCTCCGTGTGCCAAATATAGGCCGCGGGCACTACCGCGCCCAAAAATAAGTGCCCGAAGGTCCCGTCCCCAAGTTCGTCCACCAAACAATTGCCCAAAAAAACGGGTGGGCTATAGCCTTTGGGGGAGGGGCTGGCCAAGCTCGTCCGCCGGACTCGGAATGGGGCCAGACTTTGCGAGGGGCCTCTATGTGCCAAAACTAGGTCGCGGGCACTGCCGCGCCAAAAATAAGCTCCCGAAGGTCCCGACCCCAAGTTCGTCCGCCGCAAAAATGGCCAAAAAATGGGTGGGCTATAGCCTTGGGGGGGAGGGGGCTGGCCAAGTTCATCCGCCGGACTCGGAATGGGGCCGTACTTTGCGAGGGGCCTCCGTGTGCCAAAAATAGGCTGCGGGCACTGCCGCGCAAAAAAATAAGCACCCGAAGGTCCCGTACCTAAGTTCGTCTGCCGCAAAAATGCCCAAAAAACGGGTGCGCTATAGTCTTGGGGGGAGGGGCTGGCCAAGTTCGTCCGCCGGACTCGGAATGGGGGCCAGACTTTGCGAGGGGCCTCGGTGTGCCAAAAATAGGCCGCAGGCACAGCCGCGAACAAAAATAAGTGCCCGAAGGTCCCGTCCCCAAGTTCGTCCGCAGTGAAAATGCCCAAAAAAACGGGTGGGCTATAGCCTTGGGGGGAGGGGCTGGCCAAGTTCGTCCGGCAGACTCGGAATGGGGCCAGACTTTGCGAGGGGCCTCGGTGTGCCAAAATTAGGCCGCAGGCACAGCCGCGAACAAAAATAAGTGCCCGAAGGTCCCGTCCCCAAGTTCGTCCGCAGTGAAAATGCCCAAAAAACGGGTGGGCTATAGCCTTGGGGGGAGGGGCTGGCCAAGTTCGTCCGGCAGACTCGGAATGGGGCCAGACTTTGCGAGGGGCCTCGGTGTGCCAAAACTACGTCGAGGGCACTGCCGCGCCCAAAAATAAGCTCCCGAAGGTCCCGACCCCAAGTTCGTCCGCCGCAAAAATGGCCAAAAAATGGGTGGGCTATAGCCTTGGGGGGAGGGGCTGGCCAAGTTCGTCCGCCGGACTCGGAATGGGGGCCAGACTTTGTGAGGGGCCTCTATGTGCCAAAACTAGGTTGCGGGCACTGCCGCTCCAAAAAATAAGCTCCCGAAGGTCCCGACCGCAAGTTCGTCCGCCGCAAAAATGGCCAAAAAATGGGTGGGCTATAGCCTTGGGGGGAGGGGCTGGCCAAGCTCGTCCGCCGGACTCGGAATGGGGCCAGACTTTGCAAGGGGGCCTCCGTGTGCCAAAAATAGGCCGTGGGCACTGCCGTGCCCAAAAATAAGCCCCCGAAGGTCCCGTCCCCAAGTTTGTCCGCCGCAAAAAAGCCCAAAAAACGGGTGGGCTATAGCTTTGGGGGGAGGGGCTGGCCAAGTTCGTCCGCCAGACTCGGAATGGGGCCAGACTTTACGAGGGGCCTCCGTGTGCCAAAAATAGGCTACGGGCACTGCCGCGCCCAAAAATAAGGGCCCGAAGGTCCCGTCCCCAAGTTCGTCCGCCGCAAAAATTACAAAAAAACGGGTGGGCTATAGCCTTGGGGGGAGGGGCTGGCCTAGTTCGTCCGCTGGACTCGGAATGGGGCCAGACTTTGCGAGGGGTCTCCGTGCAGCAAAAATAGGCCGCGGGCACTACCGTGCCCAAAAATAAGTGCCCGAAGGGTCCCGTCCCCTAGTTCATCCACCGCAAAAATGCCCAAAAAACGGGTGGGCTAGAGCCTTGGCGGGAGGGGCTGGCCAAGTTCGTCCGCCAGACTCGGAATGGGGCCAGACTTTGCGAGGGGCCTCCGTGTGCCAAAAATAGGCTACGGGCACTGCCGCGCCCAAAAATAAGGGCCCGAAGGTCCCGTCCCCAAGTTCGTCCGCCGCAAAAATGCCGAAAAAACGGGTGGGCTATAGCCTTGGGGGGGAGGGGCTGGCCAAGTTCGTCCGCTGGACTCGGAATGGGGCCAGACTTTGCGAGGGGCCTCCGTGTGCCAAAAATAGGCTACGGGCACTGCCGCGCCCCAAAAATAAGGGCCCGAAGGTCCCGTCCCCAAGTTCGTCCGCCGCAAAAATGCCGAAAAAAACGGGTGGGCTATAGCCTTGGGGGGAGGGGCTGGCCAAGTTCGTCCGCTGGACTCGTAATGGGGCCAGACTTTGCGAGGGGTCTCCGTGCACCAAAAATAGGCCGCGGGCACTGCCACGCCCAAAAATAAGTGCCCGAAGGTCCCGTCCCCTAGTTCATCCGCCGCAAAAATGCCCAAAAAACGGGTGGGCAATAGTGTTGGGGGGTGGGGCTGGCCAAGTTCGTCCGCCGGACTCGGAATGGGGCCAGACTTTGCGAGGGGCCTCCGTGTGCCAAAAATAGGCTGTGGGCACTGCCGCGCCCAAAAATAAGAGCCCGAAGGTCCCGTCCCCAAGTTCGTCCGCCGCAAAAATGCCGAAAAAAACGGGTGGGCTATAGCCTTGGGGGGAGGGGCTGGCCAAGTTCGTCCGCTGGACTCGGAATGGGGCCAGACTTTGCGAGGGGTCTCCGTGCACTAAAAATAGGCCGCGGGCACTGCCGCGCCCAAAAATAAGCACCCGAAGGTCCCGTCCCCTAATTCGTCCGCCGCAAAAATGCCCAAAAAACGGGTGGGCAATAGTCTTGGGGGGAGGGGCTGGCCAAGTTCGTCCGCCGGACTCGGAATGGGGCCAGACTTTGCGAGGGGCCTCCATGTGCCAAAACTAGGTCGCGGTCACTGCCGCGCCCAAAAATAAGCTCCCGAAGGTCCCGACCCCAAGTTCGTCTGCCGCAAAAATGGCCAAAAAACGGGTCGGCTATAGCCTTGGGGGGAGGGGCTGGCCAAGTTAGTCCACCGGACTCGGAATGGGGCCAGACTTTGCGAGGGGCCGCCGTGTGCCAAAAACAGGCAGTGGGCAACCCCAAAAAACGGGTGGGCTATAGCCTTGGGGGGAGGGGCTGGCCAAGTTCGTCCTCCGGACTCGGAATGGGGCCAGACATTGCGAGGGGTCTCCGTGCGCCAAAAAAAAGGCCGCGGGCGCTGCCGCGCCCAAAAATAAGTGCATGAAGGTCCCATCCCCAAGTTCGTCCGCCTTAAAAATGCCCAAAAAACGGGTGGGCTATAGCCTTGGGGGGAGGGGCTGGCCAAGCTCGTCCGCCAGACTCGGAATGGGGCCAGACTTTGCGAGGGGCCTCCGTGTGCCAAAAATAGGCTGCGGGCACTGCCGCACCCAAAAATAAGGGCCCGAAGGTCCCGTCCCCTAGTTCATCCACCATAAAAATGACCCAAAAAATGGGTGGGCAATAGTCTTGGGGGGAGGGGCTGGCCAAGTTCGTCCGCCGGACTCGGAATGGGGCCAGACTTTGCGAGGGGCCTCCATGTGCCAAAACTAGGTCGCGGGCACTGCCGCGCCCAAAAATAAGCTCCCAAAGGTCCCGACCCCAAGTTCGTCCGCCGCAAAAATGGCCAAAAAACGGGTGGGCTATAGCCTTGGGGGGGAGGGGCTGGCCAAGTTCGTCCACCGGACTCGGAATGGGGCCAGACTTTGCGCGGGGCCGCCGTGTGCCAAAAACAGGCAGTGGGCATCCCCAAAAAACGGGTGGGCTATAGCCTTGGGGGGAGGGGCTGGCCAAGTTCGTCCTCCGGACTCGGAATGGGGCTAGACTTTGCGAGGGGTCTCCGTGCACCAAAAATCGGCCGCGGGCACTGCCGCACCCCAAAAATAAGTGCACGAAGGTCCCGTCCCCAAGTTCGTCCGCCGCAAAAATGCCCAAAAAACGGGTGGGCTATAGCCTTGGGGGAGGGGCCGGCCAGTTCGTCCGCTGGACTCGTAATGGGGCCCGACTTTGCGAGGGGTCTCCGTGCACCAAAAATAGGCCGCGGGCACTGCCACGCCCAAAAATAAGTGCCCGAAGGTCCCGTCCCCTAGTTCATCCGCCGCAAAAATGCCCAAAAAACGGGTGGGCAATAGTGTTGGGGGGTGGGGCTGGCCAAGTTCGTCCGCCGGACTCGGAATGGGGCCAGACTTTGCGAGGGGCCTCCGTGTGCCAAAAATAGGCTGTGGGCACTGCCGCGCCCAAAAATAAGAGCCCGAAGGTCCCGTCCCCAAGTTCGTCCGCCGCAAAAATGCCGAAAAAACGGGTGGGCTATAGCCTTGGGGGGAGGGGCTGGCCAAGTTCGTCCGCTGGACTCGGAATGGGGCCAGACTTTGCGAGGGGTCTCCGTGCACTAAAAATAGGCCGCGGGCACTGCCGCGCCCAAAAATAAGCACCCGAAGGTCCCGTCCCCTAATTCATCCGCCGCAAAAATGCCCAAAAAACGGGTGGGCAATAGTCTTGGGGGGAGGGGCTGGCCAAGTTCGTCCGCCGGACTCGGAATGGGGCCAGACTTTGCGAGGGGCCTCCATGTGCCAAAACTAGGTCGCGGTCACTGCCGCGCCCAAAAATAAGCTCCCGAAGGTCCCGACCCCAATTTCTTCTGCCGCAAAATGGCCAAAAAACGGGTCGGCTATAGCCTGTGGGGGGAGGGGCTGGCCAAGTTAGTCCACCGGACTCGGAATGGGGCCAGACTTTGCGAGGGGCCGCCGTGTGCCAAAAACAGGCAGTGGGCAACCCCAAAAAACGGGTGGGCTATAGCCTTGGGGGGAGGGGCTGGCCAAGTTCGTCCTCCGGACTCGGAATGGGGCCAGACATTGCGAGGGGTCTCCGTGCGCCAAAAAAAGGCCGCGGGCGCTGCCGCGCCCAAAAATAAGTGCATGAAGGTCCCATCCCCAAGTTCGTCCGCCGTAAAAATGCCCAAAAAATGGGTGGGCTATAGCCTTGGGGGGAGGGGCTGGCCAAGTTCGTCCGCCGGACTCGGAATGGGGCCAGACTTTGCGAGGGGCCTCCATGTGCCAAAACTAGGTCGCGGGCACTGCCGCGCCCAAAAATAAGCTCCCAAAGGTCCCGACCCCAAGTTCGTCCGCCGCAAAAATGGCCAAAAAACGGGTGGGCTATAGCCTTGGGGGGAGGGGCTGGCCAAGTTCGTCCACCGGACTCGGAATGGGGCCAGACTTTGCGCGGGGCCGCCGCTGTGCCAAAAACAGGCAGTGGGCATCCCCAAAAAACGGGTGGGCTATAGCCTTGGGGGGAGGGGCTGGCCAAGTTCGTCCTCCGGACTCGGAATGGGGCTAGACTTTGCGAGGGGTCTCCGTGCGCCAAAAATCGGCCGCGGGCACTGCCGCACCCAAAAATAAGCCCCCGAAGGTCCCGTCCCCAAGATCGTCCGCCGCAAAAATGCCCAAAAAATGGGTGGGCAATAGTCTTGGGGGGAGGCGCTGGCCAAGTTTGTCCGCCAGACTCGGAATGGGGCCAGACTTTGCGAGGGGCCTCCATGTGACAAAACTAGGTCGCGGGCACTGCCGCGCCCAAAAATAAGCCCCCGAAGGTCCCGTCCCCAAGATCGTCCGCCGCAAAAATGCCCAAAAAATGGGTGGGCAATAGTCTTGGGGGGAGGCGCTGGCCAAGTTTGTCCGCCAGACTCGGAATGGGGCCAGACTTTGCGAGGGGCCTCCATGTGACAAAACTAGGTCGCGGGCACTGCCGCGCCCAAAAATAAGCCCCCGAAGGTCCCGTCCCCAAGATCGTCCGCCGCAAAAATGCCCAAAAAACGGGTGGGCTATAGCCTTGGGGGGAGGGGCTGGCCAAGTTCGTCCGCCGGAGTCCGAATGGGGCCAGACTTTGCGAGGGGCCTCCGTGTGCCAAAAATAGTCCGCGGGCACTGCCGCGCCCAAAATAAGGACCCGAAGGTCCCGTCCCCAAGTTCGTCCGCCGCAAAAATGCCGAAAAAACGGGTGGGCTATAACCTTGGGGGGAGGCGCTGGCCAAGTTTGTCCGCCAGACTCGGAATGGGGCCAGACTTTGCGAGGGGCCTCCATGTGACAAAACTAGGTCGCGGGCACTGCCGCGCCCAAAAATAAGCCCCCGAAGGTCCCGACACCAAGTTCGTCCGCCGCAAAAATGCCGAAAAAACGGGTGGGCTATAACCTTGGGGGGAGGGGCTGGCCAAGTTCGTCCGCTGGACTCGGAATGGGGCCAGACTTTCCGAGGGGTCTCCGTACACCAAAAATACACCGCGGGCACTGCCGCGCCCAAAAATAAGCGCCCGAAGGTCCCGTCCCCTAGTTCATCCGCCCCAAAAATGCCCAAAAAATGGGTGGGCAGTAGTCTTGGGGGGAGGGGCTGGCCAAGTTCGTCCGCCGGACTCGGAATGGGGCCAGACTTTGCGAGGGGCCTCCAAGTGCCAAAACTAGGTCGCGGACACTGCCACGCCAAAAAATAAACTCCTGAAGGTCCCGACACCAAGTTCGTCCGCCGCAAAAATAGCTAAAAAACGGGTGAGCTATAGCCTTGAGGGGAGGGGCTGGCCAAGTTCGTCCGCCGGACTCGGAATGGGGCCAGCCTTTGCGAGGGGCCTCCGTGCGCCAAAAATAGGCCGCGGGCACTGCCGTGCCCAAAAATAAGCGCCCGAAGGTCCCGTCCCCAAGTTCGTCCGCCGTAAAAATGCCCAAAAAACGGGTGGGCTATAGCCTTGGGGTGAGGGGCTGGCCACGTTCGTCCGCTGGACTCGGAATGGGGCCAGCCTTTGCGAGGGGCCTCCATGTGCCATATATAGGCCGCGGGCACTGCCGTGCCCAAAAATAAGGGCCCGAAGGTCCCGTCCCCAAGTTCGTCCGCCGCAAAAATGCCAAAAAAACGGGTGGGCTATAGCCTTGGGGGGAGGGGCTGCCCAAGTACATCCGCTGGACTCGGATTGGGGCCACACTTTGCGAGGGCTCTCCGTGCACCAAAAATAGGCCACGGGCACTGCCGCGCCCAAAAATAAGCGCCCGAAGGTCCCGTCCCCTAGTTCATCCGCCGCAAAAATGCCCAAAAAATGGGTGGGCTATAGTCTTGGGGGGAGGGGCTGGCCAAGTTCGTCCGCCGGACTCGGAATGGGTCCAGACTTTGCGAGGGTCCTCCAAGTGCCAAAACTAGGTCGCGGGCAATGCCGCGCCCAAAAATAAGCTCCCGAAGGTCCCGACCCCAAGTTCGTCCACCGCAAAAATGGCTAAAAAACGGGTGGGCTATAGCCTTGGGGGGAGGGGCTGGCCAAGTTCGTCCGCCGGACTCGGAATGGGGCCAGACTTTGCGAGGGACCTCCGTGTGCCAAAAATAGGCCGCGGGCACTGCCGTGCCCAAAAATAAGGGCCCGAAGGTCCCGTCCCCAAGTTCATCCGCCACAAAAATGCCAAAAAAAACGGGTGGGCTATAGCCTTGGGGGGAGGGACTGCCCAAGTTCGTCCTCTGGACTCGGATTGGGGCCACACTTTGCGAGGGCTCTCCGTGCACCAAAAATAGGCCGCGGGCACTGCCGCGCCCAAAAATAAGCGCCCGAAGGTCCCGTCCCCTAGTTCATCCGCCGCAAAAATGCCCAAAAAATGGGTGGGCTATAGTCTTGGGGGGAGGGGCTGGCCAAGTTCGTCCGCCGGACTTGGAATGGGGCCAGACTTTGCGAGGGTCCTCCAAGTGCCAAAACTAGGTCGCGGGCACTGCCGCGCCCAAAAATAAGCTCCCGAAGGTCCCGACCCCAAGTTCGTCCACCGCAAAAATGGCTAAAAAACGGGTGGGCTATAGCCTTGGGGGGAGGGGCTGGCCAAGTTCGTCCGCCGGACTCGGAATGGGGCCAGAATTTGCGAGGGGCCGCCGTGTGCCAAAAACAGGCGGTGGGCATGCCCAAAAAACGGGTGGGCTATAGCCTTGGGGGGAGGGGCTGGCCAAGTTCGTCCTCCGGACTCGGAATGGGGCCAGACTTTGCGAGGGGTCTCCGTGCGCCAAAAATAGGCCGCGGGCACTGCCGCGCCAAAAAATAAGCGCCCAAAGGTCCCGTCCCCAAGTTCGTCCGCCGCAAAAATGCCGAAAAAATGGGTGGGCTATAGCCTTGGGGGGAGGGCTGCCCAACTTCTTCGCCGGACTCGGAATGGGGCCAGACTTTACGAGGGGCCTCCGTGCGCCAAAAATAGGCCGCGGGCACTGCCGCGCCCAAAAATAAGCGCCCGAAGGTCCCGTCCCCCTAGTTCATCCGCCGCAAAAATGCCCAAAAAAACGGGTGGGCTATAGTCTTGGGGGAGGGGGCTGGCCAAGTTCGTCTGCCGGACTCGGAATGGGGCCAGACTTTGCGAGGGTCCTCCAAGTGCCAAAACTAGGTCGCGGGCACTGCCGCGCCCAAAAATAAGCTCCCGAAGGTCCCGACCCCAAGTTCGTCCACCGCAAAAATGGCTAAAAAAACGGGTGAGCTATAGCCTTGGGGGGAGGGGGCTGGCCAAGTTCGTCCGCCGGATTCGGAATGGGGCCAGAATTTACGAGGGGCCGCCGTGGTGCCAAAAACAGGCGGTGGGCATGCCCAACTTCTCCGCCGGACTCGGAATGGGGCCAGACTTTACGAGGGGCCTCCGTGTGCCAAAAAATGGCCGCGGGCCACTGCCGCGCCCAAAAATAAGCGCCCGAAGGTCCCGTCCCCAAGTTCGTCCGCCGCAAAAATGCCCAAAAAATGGGTGGGCTATAGCCTTGGGGGGAGGGGCTGCCCAAGTTCTTCCGCCGGACTCGGAATGGGGCCAGACTTTACGAGGGGCCTCCGTGTGCCAAAAATAGGCCGCGGGCACTGCCTGCGCCCAAAAATAAGCGCCCGATGGTCCCGTCCCCAAGTTCGTCCGCCGCAAAAATGCCCAAAAAACGGGTAGGCTATAGCCTTGGGGAAGGGGCTGGCCAAGATCGTCCCGCCGGACTCGGAATGGGGCCAGACTTTGCAAGGGGGCCTCCGTGTGCCAAAAATAGGCCGCGGGCACCTGCCGCGCCGAAAAAATAAGCGCCCGAAGGTCCCGTCATATAGTTCGTCCGCCGCAAAAATGCCCAAAAAACGGGTGGGCTATAGCCTTGGGGGGAGGGGCTGGCCAAGTTCGTCCTCCGGACTCGGAATGGGGCCAGACTTTGCGAGGGTTCTCCGTGCACCAAAAATAGGCCGCGGGCACTGCCGCGCCCAAAAATAAGCGCCCGAAGGTCCCGTCCCCAAGTTCGTCCGCCGCAAAAATGCCAAAAAATGGGTGGGCTATAGCCTTGGGGGGAGGGGCTGCTCAAGTTCTTCCGCCGGACTCGGAATGGGGCCAGACTTTACGAGGGGCCTCCGGTGTGCCAAAAATAGGCCGCGGGCACTGCCGCGCCCAAAAATAAGTGCCCGATGGTCCCGTCCCCAAGTTCGTCCGCCACAAAAATGCCCAAAAAACGGGTAGGCTATAGCCTTGGGGGGAGGGGCTGGCCAAGTTCGTCTGCCGGACTCGGAATGGGGCCAGACTTTGCGAGGGGCCTCCGTGTGCCAAAAATAGGCCGCTGGCAATGCCTGCCCAAAATAAGGGCCCGAAGGTCCCGTCCCCAAGTTCGTCCGCCGCAAAAATGCCCAAAAAAACGGTGGGCTATAGCCTTGGGTGAGGGGCTGGCCACGTTCGTCCGCTGGACTCGGAATGGGGCCAGACTTTGCGAGGGGCCTCCGTGTGCGAAAAATAGGCCGCTGGCAATGCCGCACCCAAAATAAGGGCCCGAAGGTCCCGTCCCCAAGTTCGTCCGCCGCAAAAATGCCCAAAAAACGGGTGGGCTATAGCCTTGGGGTGAGGGGCTGGCCACGTTCGTCCGTCGGACTCGGAATGGGGCCAGACTTTACGAAGGGGCCTCCGTGTGCCAAAAATAGACCGCGGGCACTGCCGCGCCCAAAAATAAGCGCCCGACTGGTCCCGTCCCCTCGTTCGTCCGCCGCAAAAATGCCCAAAAAACGGGTAGGCTATAGCCTTGGGGGAGGGGCTGGCCAAGTTCGTCCGCCGGACTCGGAATGGGGCCAGACTTTGCGAGGGGCCCTCCGTGTGCCAAAAATAGCCGCTGGCAATGCCGCGTCCAAAATAAGGGCCCGAAGGTCCCGTCCCCAAGTTCGTCCGCCGCAAAAATGCCCAAAAAACGGGTGGGCTATAGCCTTGGGGTGAGGGGCTGGCCACGTTCGTCCGCTGGACTCGGAATCGGGCCAGACTTTGCGAGGGGCCTCCGTGTGCCAATATAGGCCGCGGGCACTACCGCGCCCAAAAATAAGGGCCCGAAGGTCCCGTCCCCATGTTCGTCCACCGCAAAAATGCCCAAAAAACGGGTGGGCTATAGCCTTGGGGTGAGGGGCTGGCCACGTTCGTCCGCTGGACTCGGAATCGGGCCAGACTTTGCGAGGGGCCTCCGCGTGCCAAAAATAGGCTGCGGCACTGCCGCGACCAAAAAATAAGGGCCTGAAGGTCCCGTCCCCAAGTTCGTCCGCCGCAAAAATGCCGAAAAAACGGGTGGGCTATAGCCTTGGGGGGAGGGGCTGGCCAAGTTCGTCCACTGGACTCGGAATGGGGCCAGACTTTGCGAGGGGTCTCCGTGCACCAAAAATAGGCCACGGGCACTGCCGCGCCCAAAATTAAGCGCCCGAAGGTCCCGTCCCCAAGTATGTCCGCTGCAAAAATGCCCAAAAACGGGTGGGCTATAGCCTTGGGGGAGGGGCTGGCCAAGTTCGTCCGCCGGACTCGGAATGGGGCCCAGACTTTACGAGGGACCTCCGTGTGCCAAAAATAGGCGCGGGCACTGCCGCGCCCAAAAATAATGACCCGAAGGGTCCCGTCCCCAAGTTCGTCCGCCGCAAAAATGCCGAAAAAACGGGTGGGCTATAGCCCTTGGGGGAGGGGCTGGCCAAGTTCGTCCGCTGGACTCGGAATGGGGCCAGACTTTGCGAGGGCCTCCATGTGCGAAAAATAGGCCGCTGGCAATGCCGCGCCCAAAATAAGGGCCCGAAGGTCCGTCCCCAAGTTCGTCCGCCGCAAAAATGCCCAAAAAACGGGTGGGCTATAGACTTGGGGTGAGGGGCTGGCCACGTTCGTCCGTCGGACTCGGAATGGGGACAGACTTTGCGAGGGGCCTCCATGTGCCAAAACTAGGTCGCGGGGCACTGCTGCGCCCAAAAATAAGCTCCCAAAGGTCCCGTCCCCAAGTTCATCCGCCGCAAAAATGCCCAAAAAATGGGTGGGCTATAGCCTTGGGGGGAGGGGCTGGCCAAGTTCGTCCTCCGGACTCGGAATGGGGCCAGACTTTGCGAGGGGTCTCCGTATGCCAAAAATAGGCCGGGGCACTGCCGCGCCCAAAAGTAAGCGCCCGAAACGTCCCGTCCCCAAATTCGTCCGCCGTAAAAATGCCCAAAGAATGGGTGGGCTATAGCCTTGGGGGGAGGGGCTGCCCCAAGTTCTTCCGCCGGACTCGGAATGGGGCCACACTTTACGAGGGGCCTCCGGTGTGCCAAAAATAGACCGCGGGCACTGCCGCGCCCAAAAATAGGCGCCCGATGGTCCGTCCCCTAGTTCGTCCGCCGCAAAAATGCCCAAAAAACGGGTAGGCTATAGCCTTGGGGGAGGGGCTGGCCAAGTTCGTCCGCCGGACTCGGAATGGGGCCAGACTTTGCGAGGGGCCTCCGTGTGGGCCAAAAATAGGCCGCTGGCAATGCCGCATCCAAAATAAGGGCCCGAAGGTCCCGTCCCCTAGTTCGTCCGCCGCAAAAATGCCCAAAAAAACGGGTGGGCTATAGCCTTGGGGTGAGGGGCTGGCCACGTTCGTCCGCTGGACTCGGAATCGGGCCAGACTTTGCGAGGGGCCTCCGTGTGCCAAATATAGGCCGCGGGCACTACCGCGCCCAAAAATAAGGGCACGATGGTCCCGTCCCCAAGTTCGTCCGCCGCAAAAATGCCCAAAAAACGGGTGGGCTATAGCCTTGGGGTGAGGGGCTGGCCACGTTCGTCCGCTGGACTCGGAATCGGGCCAGACTTTGCGAGGGGGCCTCCGCGTGCCAAAAATAGGCTGCGGGCACTGCCGCGACCAAAAATAAGGCCCGAAGGTCCCGTCCCCAAGTTCGTCCGCCGCAAAAATGCCGAAAAAAACGGGTGGGCTATAGCCTTGGGGGGAGGGGCTGGCCAAGTTCGTCCACTGGACTCGGAATGGGGCCAGACTTTGCGAGGGGTCTCCGTGCACCAAAATAGGCCACGGGCACTGCCGCGCCCAAAAATAAGCGCCCGAAGGTCCCGACCCCAAGTTCGTCCGCTGCAAAAATGGCCAAAACATGGGTGGGCTATAGCTTGGGGGGAGGGGCTGCCCAAGTTCTTCCGCCGGACTCGAATGGGGCCAGACTTTGCGAGGGACCTCCTTTTGCCAAAAATAGGCCGCGGGCAACTGCCGCGCCCAAAAATAAGGGCCCGAAGGTCACGTCCCCAAGTTCGTCCGCCGCAAAAATGCCGAAAAAACGGGTGGCTATAGCCTTGGGGGGAGGGGCTGGCCAAGTTGATCCGCTAGACTCGGAATGGGGCCAGACTTTGCGAGGGGTCTCCGTGCACCAAAAATAGGCCGCGGCACTGCCGCGCCCAAAAATAAGAGCCCGAAGGTCCCGTCCCCAATTTCGTCCGCCGCAAAAATGCCCAAAAAATGGGTGGGCTATAGCCTTGGGGGGAGGGGCTGCCCAAGTTCTTCCGCCGGACTCGGAATGGGGCCAGACTTTACGAGGGGCCTCCGTGTGCCAAAAATAGGCGCGGGCACTGCCGCGCCCAAAAATAAGCGCCCGAAGCTCCCGTCCCCAAGTTCGTCCGCCACAAAAATGCCCAAAAAACGGGTGGGCTATAGCCTTGGGGGGAGGGGCTGGCCAAGTTCGTCCGCCGGACTCGGAATGGGGCCAGACTTTGCGAGGGGCCTCCGTGTGCCAAACATAGCCCGCGGGCACGGCCGTGCCAAAAAATAAGCGACCGAAGGTCCTGTCCCCAAGTTCGTCCGCCGCAAAAATGTCCAAAAAACGGGTGGCTATAGCCTTGGGGGGAGGGGCTGGCCAAGTTCGTCTGCCGACTTGGAATGGGGCCAGACTTTACGAGAGGCCTCCGTGTGCCTAAAATAGGCCGCGGGCACTGCCCGCGCCAAAAATAAGCACCCGAAGGTACCGTCCCCAAGTTCGTCCGCCGCAAAAATGCCCAAAAAATGGGTGGGCTATACCCTTGGGGGAGGGGCTGGCCAAGTTTCGTCTGCCGGACTCGGAATGGGGCCAAACTTTACGAGGGGCCTCCATGTGCCTAAATAGGCCGCGGGCACTGCCGCGCCAAAAATAAGCACTCGAAGGTCCCGTCCCAAGTTCGTCCGCCGCAAAAATGCCCAAAAAACGGGTGGGCTATAGCCTTGGGGGGAGGGGCTGGCCAAGTTCGTCCGCCGGACTCGGAATGGGGCCAGACTTTGCGAGGGGCCTCCGTATGCCAAAAATAGGCCGCGGGCACTGCCGCGCCCAAAAATAAGTGCCCGAAGGTCCCGTCCCCAAGTTCGTCCGCCGCAAAAATTCCGAAAAAAACGGGTGGGCTATAGACTTGGGGGGAGGCCTGCCAAGTTCGTCCGCCGGACTCGGAATGGGGCCAGACTTTGCGAGGGGCCTCCGTGTGCCACAAATAGGGCCGCGGCACTGCCCCGCCCAAAATAAGCGCCCGAAGGTGGCATCCCAAGTTCGTCCGCCGCAAAAATGCCCAAAAAACGGGTGGGCTATAGCCTGGGGGCAGGGGCTGGCCAAGTTCGTCCGCCGGACTCGGAATGGGGCCAAACTTTACGAGGGCCCTCCGTGTGCAAAAAATAGGCCGCGGGCACTGCCGCACCCAAAAATAAGCCCCCGAAGGTCCCGTCCCCAAGTTCGTCGGGCGCAAAAATGCCGAAAAAACGGGTGGGCTATAACCTTGGGGGGAGGGGCTGGCCAAGTTCGTCCGCCGGACTCGGAATGGGGCCAGACTTTGCGAGGGGCCTCCGTGTGGCCAAAACTAGGCCATGGGCACTGCCGCACCCAAAAAATAAGCGCCAAAGGTCCCGTCCCCAAGTTCGTCCGCCGCAAAAATGCCCAAAAAACGGTGGGCTATAGGCTTCGGGGGAGGGGCTGGCCAAGTTCGTCCGCCGAACTCGGAATGGGCCAGACTTTGCGCGGGGCCTCCATGTGCGAAAAATAGGCCGCGGGCACTGCCGCGCCCAAAAATAAGCGCCCGAAACACCCGTCCCCAAGTTCGTCCGCCGGAAAAATGCCTAAAAAAGCGGTGGGCTATAGCCTTGGGGGGAGAGGCTGGCGAAGTTCGTCTGCCGGACTCGGAATGGTGCCAGACTTTACGAGGGGCCTCCATGTGCCAAAAATAGGCCGCGGCCACTGCCGCGCCCAAAAATAAGTGCCCGAACGTCCTGTCCCCAAGTTCATCCGCCGCAAAAATGCCAAAAAACGGGTGGGCTATAGCCTTGGGGGGATGGGTTGGCCAAGTTCGTCCGCCGGACTCGGAATGGGGCCAGACTTTGCGAGGGGCCTCCGTATGCCAAAAGTAGGCGACGGGCACTGCCGCGCCCAAAAATAAGCGCCCAAATGTCCCGACCCCAAGTTCGTCCGCCGCAAAAATGCCCAAAAACGGGTGGGCTATAGCCTTGGGGGGAAGGGCTGGCCAAGTTCGTCCGCCGGACTCGGAATGTGGCCAGACTTTGCGAAGGGCCTCCGTGTGCCAAAAATAGGCGGCGGACACTGCCGCGGCCAAAAATAAGCGCTCGAAGGTCCCGACCCCAAGTTTGTCCGCCGCAAAAAATGCCCAAAAACGGGTGGGCTATAGCCTTGGGGGAATGGGCTGGCCATGTTCGTCGCCGGACTCGGAATGGGGCTAGACTTTGCGAGGGGCCTCCGTGTGCCAAAAATAGGCCCGTGGGCACTGCCGCGCCCAAAAATAAGCGCCCGAAGGTCCCGACCCTAAGTTCGTCCGCGGCAAAAATGCCCAAAAAACGGGTGGGCTATAGCCTTGGGGGGAGGGGCTGTCCATGTTCGTCCGCCGGACTCGGAATGGGGCCAGACTTTGCGAGGGGCCTCCGTGTGCCAAAAATAGGCCGCGGCACTTGCCGCGCCAAAAATAAGCGCCCGAACGTCCCTTCCCCAAGTTCGTCCGCCGCAAAAATGCCCAAAAATGGGTGACCTATACCCTTGGGGGGAGGGGCTGGCCAAGTTCGTCCGCCGGACTCGGAATGGGGCCAGACTTTGCGAGGGGCCACCGTGTGTCAAAAATAGGTGGCGGGCACTGCCGCGCCCAAAAATAAGCGCCCCGAAACGTCCTTCCCCAAGTTCATCCGCCGCAAAAATGCCCAAAAAACGGGTGGGCTATAGCCTTGGGGGGAGGGGCTGCCGAAGTTCGTCCGCCGGACTCGGAATGGTGCCAGACTTTACGAGGGGCCTCCATGTGCCAAAAATAGGCCGCGGCCACTGCCGCGCCCAAAAATAAGCGCCCGACAGGTCCCGACCCCAAGTTCGTCCGCGGCAAAAATGCCCAAAAAATGGGTGGGCTATAGCCTTGGGGGGAGGGGCTGGCCATGTTCGTCTCCCGGACTCGGAATGGGGCCAGACTTTTGCGAGGGGCCTCCGTGTGCCAAAAATAGGCCGCGGGCACTGCCGCGCCCAAAAATAAGCGCCCGAAGGTCCCGTCCCAAAGTTCGTCCGCCGTAAAAATGCCCAAAAAACGGGTGGGCTATAGCCTGGGGGCAGGGGCTGGCCAAGTTCGTCCGCCGGACTCGGAATGGGGCCAAACTTTATGAGGGCCCTCCGTGTGCCAAAAATAGGCCGCGGGCACTGCCGCACCCAAAAATAAGCCCCCGAAGGTCCCGTCCCCAAGTTCGTCGGGCGCAAAAATGCCGAAAAAACGGGTGGGCTATAACCTTGGGGGGAGGGGCTGGCCAAGTTCGTCGCCGGACTCGGAATGGGGCCAGACTTTGCGAGGGGCCTCCGTGTGCCAAACTAGGCCATGGGCACTGCCGCGCCCAAAAAATAAGCGCCCAAAGGTCCCGTCCCCAAGTTCGTCCGCCGCAAAAATGCCCAAAAAACGGGTGGGCTATAGGCTTCGGGGGAGGGGCTGGCCAAGTTCGTCCGCCGAACTCGGAATGGGGCCAGACTTTGCGCGGGGGCCTCCATGTGCGAAAAATAGGCCGCGGGCACTGCCGCGCCCAAAAATAAGCGCCCGAAACACCCGTCCCCAAGTTCGTCCGCCGGAAAAATGCCTAAAAAAGCGGTGGGCTATAGCCTTGGGGGGAGAGGCTGGCGAAGTTCGTCTGCCGGGCTCGGAATGGTGCCAGACTTTACGAGGGGCCTCCATGTGCCAAAAATAGGCCGCGGCCACTGCCGCGCCCAAAAATAAGTGCCCGAACGTCCTGTCCCCAAGTTCATCCGCCGCAAAAATGCCCAAAAAACGGGTGGGCTATAGCCTTGGGGGGATGGGTTGGCCAAGTTCGTCCGCCGGACTCGGAATGGGGCCAGACTTTGCGAGGGGCCTCCGTATGCCAAAAGTAGGCGACGGGCACTGCCGCGCCCAAAAATAAGCGCCCAAATGTCCCGACCCCAAGTTCGTCCGCCGCAAAAATGCCCAAAAAACGGGTGGGCTATAGCCTTGGGGGGAAGGGCTGGCCAAGTTCGTCCGCCGGACTCGGAATGGGGCCAGACTTTGCGAAGGGCCTCCGTGTGCCAAAAATAGGCGGCGGACACTGCCGCGGCCAAAAATAAGCGCTCGAAGGTCCCGACCCCAAGTTTGTCCGCCGCAAAAATGCCCAAAAAACGGGTGGGCTATAGCCTTGGGGGAATGGGCTGGCCATGTTCGTCCGCCGGACTCGGAATGGGGCTAGACTTTGCGAGGGGCCTCCGTGTCCAAAAATAGGCCGTGGGCACTGCCGCGCCCAAAAATAAGCGCCCGAAGGTCCCGACCCTAAGTTCGTCCCGCGGCAAAAATGCCCAAAAAACGGGTGGGCTATAGCCTTGGGGGGAGGGGCTGTCCATGTTCGTCCGCCGGACTCGGAATGGGGCCAGACTTTGCGAGGGGCCTCCGTGTGCCAAAAATAGGCCGCGGGCACTGCCGCGCCCAAAAATAAGCGCCCGAACGTCCCTTCCCCAAGTTCGTCCGCCGCAAAAATGCCCAAAAAATGGGTGAGCTATACCCTTGGGGGGAGGGGCTGGCCAAGTTCGTCCGCCGGACTCGGAATGGGGCCAGACTTTGCGAGGGGCCACCGTGTGTCAAAAATAGGTGGCGGGCATTGCCGCGCCCAAAAAATAAGCGCCCGAACGTCCCTTCCCCAAGTTCATCCGCCGCAAAAATGCCCAAAAAACGGGTGGGCTATAGCCTTGGGGGATGGGTCTGGCCAAGTTCGTCCGCCGGACTCGGAATGGGGCCAGACTTTGCGAGGGGCCTCCCGTATGCCAAAAGTAGGCGACGGGCACTGCCCGCGCCCAAAAATAAGCGCCCAAATGTCCCGACCCCAAGTTCGTCCGCCTCAAAAATGCCCAAAAAACGGGTGGGCTATAGCCTTGGGGGGAAGGGCTGGCCAAGTTCGTCCGCCGGACTCGGAATGGGGCCAGACTTTGCGAAGGGCCTCCGTGTGCCAAAAATAGGCGGCGGACACTGCCGCGGCCAAAAATAAGCGCTCGAAGGTCCCGACCCCAAGTTTGTCCGCCGCAAAAATGCCCAAAAAACGGGGTGGGCTATAGCCTTGGGGAATGGGCTGGCCATCTTCGTCCGCCGGACTCGGAATGGGGCTAGACTTTGCGAGGGGCCTCCGTGTGCCAAAAATAGGCCGTGGGCACTGCCGCGCCCAAAAATAAGCGCCCGAAGGTCCCGACCCTAAGTTCGTCCGCGCAAAAATGCCCAAAAAAACGGGTGGGCTATAGCCTTGGGGGGAGGGGCTGTCCATGTTCGTCCGCCGGACTCGGAATGGGGCCAGACTTTGCGAGGGGCCTCCGTGTGCCAACAATAGGCCGCGGGCACTGCCGCGCCCAAAAATAAGCGCCCGAAGGTCCCGTCCCCAAGTTCGTCCGCCGCAAAAATGCCCAAAAAATGGGTGGGCTATAGCCTTGGGGGGAGGGGCTGGCCATGTTCGTCCGCCGGACTCGGAATGGGGCCAAACTTTGCGAGGGGCCTCCGTGTGCCAAAAATAGGCGCGGGCACTGCCGCGCCCAAAAATAAGCGCCCGAACGTCCCTTCCCCAAGTTCGTCCGCCGCAAAAATGCCCAAAAAATGGGTGAGCTATACCCTTGGGGGGGAGGGGCTGGCCAAGTTCGTCCGCCGGACTCGGAATGGGGCCAGACTTTGCGAGGGGCCACCGTGTGTCAAAAATAGGTGGCGGGCATTGCCGCGCCCAAAAATAAGCGCCCGAACGTCCCTTCCCCAAGTTCATCCGCCGCAAAAATGCCCAAAAAACGGGTGGGCTATAGCCTTGGGGGGATGGGTTGGCCAAGTTCGTCCGCCGGACTCGGAATGGGGCCAGACTTTGCGAGGGGCCTCCGTATGCCAAAAGTAGGCGACGGGCACTGCCGCGCCCAAAAATAAGCGCCCAAATGTCCCGACCCCAAGTTCGTCCGCCTCAAAAATGCCCAAAAAACGGGTGGGCTATAGCCTTGGGGGAAGGGCTGGCCAAGTTCGTCCGCCGGACTCGGAATGGGGCCAGACTTTGCGAAGGGCCTCCGTGTGCCAAAAATAGGCGGCGGACACTGCCGCGGCCAAAAATAAGCGCTCGAAGGTCCCGACCCCAAGTTTGTCCGCCGCAAAAATGCCCAAAAAACGGGTGGGCTATAGCCTTGGGGGAATGGGCTGGCCATCTTCGTCCGCCGGACTCGGAATGGGGCTAGACTTTGCGAGGGGCCTCCGTGTGCCAAAAATAGGCCGTGGGCACTGCCGCGCCCAAAAATAAGCGCCCGAAGGTCCCGACCCTAAGTTCGTCCGCGGCAAAAATGCCCAAAAAAACGGGTGGGCTATAGCCTTGGGGGGAGGGGCTGTCCATGTTCGTCCGCCGGACTCGGAATGGGGCCAGACTTTGCGAGGGGCCTCCGTGTGCCAACAATAGGCCGCGGGCACTGCCGCGCCCAAAAATAAGCGCCCGAAGGTCCCGTCCCCAAGTTCGTCCGCCGCAAAAATGCCAAAAAATGGGTGGGCTATAGCCTTGGGGGGAGGGGCTGGCCATGTTCGTCCGCCGGACTCGGAATGGGGCCAAACTTTGCGAGGGGCCTCCGTGTGCCAAAAATAGGCCGCGGGCACTGCCGCGCCCAAAAAATAAGCGCCCGAACGTCCTTCCCCAAGTTCGTCCGCCGCAAAAATGCCAAAAAATGGGTGAGCTATACCCTTGGGGGGAGGGGCTGGCCAAGTTCGTCCGCCGGACTCGGAATGGGGCCAGACTTTGCGAGGGGGCCACCGTGTGTCAAAAATAGGTGGCGGGCACTGCCGCGCCAAAAATAAGCGCCCGAATGTCCCTTCCCCAAGTTCATCCCGCCGCCAAAAATGCCCAAAAACGGGTGGGCTATAGCCTTGGGGGAGGGGCTGCCGAAGTTCGTCCGCCGGACTCAAAATGGGGCCAGACTTTGCGAGGGGCCTCCGTGTGCCAAAAATAGGCCGCGGGTCACTGCGCGCCCAAAAGTAAGCGCCCGAAGGTCCCGTCCCAAAGTTCGTCCGCCGTAAAAATGCCCAAAAAACGGGTGGGCTATAGCCTTGGGGGGGAGGGGCGGGCCAAGATCGTCCGCCGGTCACGGAATGGGACCAGACATTACGAGGGGCCTATGTGTGCCAAAAATAGGCCCGCGGGCAATGCCGCGCCCAAAAAATAAGCGCCCGAAGGTCCCGTCCCCAAGTTCGTCCGCCGTAAAAATGCCCAAAAAACGGGTGGGCTATAGCCTTGGGGGGAGGGGCTGGACAAAGGTTGCGAGGAGACTCCGTGTGCCAAAAATAGGCCGCGGGCACTGCCGCACCCAAAAATAAGCGCCCGAAGGTCCCGTCCCAAAGTTCGTCCGCCGCAAAAATGCCCAAAAACGGGTGGACTATAGCTTGGGGGAGGGGCAAGCCAAGTTCGTCCGCCTGACCCGGAATGGTGCCAGACTTTGCGAGGGGCCTCCGTGTGCCAAAAATAAGGCCGTGGGCACTGCCACGCCCAATAATAAGCACCCGAAGGTCTCGTCCCCAAGTTCGTCCGCCGCAAAATGCCCAAAAACGGGTGGGCTATAGCCTTGGGGGGAGGGGCTGGCCAAGTTCGTCCGCCGGATTGGGAATGGGGCCAGACTTGCGAGGGGCCTCCGTGTGCCAAAAATAGGCCGCGGGCACTGCCGCGCCCAAAAATAAGCACCCGAAGGTCCCGTCCCCAAGTTCGTCCGCCGCAAAAATGCCGGAAAAACGGGTGGGCTATAGCCTTGGGGGGAGGGGCTGGCCAAGTTCGTCCCGCCGGACTCGGAATGGGGCCAGACTTTGCGAAGGGCCTCCGTGTGCCAAAAATAGGCCACAGGCACTGCCGCGCCCAAAAATAAGAGCCAGAAGGTCCCTCCCCAAGTTCGTCCGCCGAAAAAATGCCCAAAAAACGGGTGGGCTATAGCCTTGGGGGAGGGGCTGGCCAAGTTCGTCGCTGGACTCGGAATGCGGCCAGACTTTGCTAGGGGCCTCCGTGTGCCAAAAATAGGCCACGGGCACTGCCGCACCCAAAAATAAGCGCCCGAATGTCCCGTCCCCAAGTTCGTCCGCCGCAAAAATGCCCAAAAAACGGGTGGGCTATAGCCTTGGGGGGAGGGGCTGGCCATGTTCGTCCGCCGGACTCGGAATGGGCCAGACTTTGCGAGGTGCCTCCGTGTGCCAACAATAGGCCGCGGGCACTGCCAGCGCCCAAAAATAAGCGCCCGAAGGTCCCGTCCCCAAGTTCGTCCGCCGCAAAAATGCCCAAAAAATGGGTGGGCTATAGCCTTGGGGGGAGGGGCTGGCCATGTTCGTCCGCCGGACTCGGAATGGGGCCAAACTTGCGAGGGGCCTCCGTGTGCCAAAAATAGGCTACGGGCACTGCCGCGCCCAAAATAAGCGCCCGAAGGTCCCGTCCCCAAGTTCGTCCGCCGCAAAAATGCCCAAAAAACGGGTGGGCTATAGCCTTGGGGGGAGGGCTGGCCAAGGTTCGTCCGCCGGACTCGGAATGGGGCCAGACTTTGCGAGGGGCCCTCCGTGTGCCAAAAATAGGCCGTGGGCACTCTGCCGCCGCCCAAAAATAAGCGCCCGAAGGTCCCGACCCTAAGTTCGTCCGCGGCAAAAATGCCCAAAAAACGGGTGGGCTATAGCCTTGGGGGAGGGCTGTCCATGTTCGTCCGCCCGGACTCGGAATGGGGCCAGACTTTGCGAGGGGCCTCCGTGTGCCAAAAATAGGCCGCGGGCACTGCCGCGCCCAAAAATAAGCGCCCGAACGTCCCTTCCCCAAGTTCGTCCGCCGCAAAAATGCCCAAAAAATGGGTGAGCTATACCCTTGGGGGGAGGGGCTGGCCAAGTTCGTCCGCCGGACTCGGAATGGGGCCAGACTTTGCGAGGGGCCACCGTGTGTCAAAAATAGGTGGCGGGCATTGCCGCGCCCAAAAATAAGCGCCCGAACGTCCCTTCCCCAAGTTCATCCGCCGCAAAAATGCCCAAAAAACGGGTGGGCTATAGCCTTGGGGGGATGGGTTGGCCAAGTTCGTCCGCCGGACTCGGAATGGGGCCAGACTTTGCGAGGGGCCTCCGTATGCCAAAAGTAGGCGACGGGCACTGCCGCGCCCAAAAATAAGCGCCCAAATGTCCCGACCCCAAGTTCGTCCGCCTCAAAAATGCCCAAAAAACGGTGGGCTATAGCCTTGGGGGGAAGGGCTGGC